>VXAX01004650.1:351360-357547 GCA_013399835.1 Leptocoma aspasia | reverse complement strand
AAAATATATTTATATATAAATATATAAATAATAAGAGTGTATGCTGCTTTAACTCACTCCAGCTGCTAAGCATTGAGTATTTCTTGTTATTTACTACAGATTTCTGAAAATCCTAGTCTATAATAATCTCTTAAAATAAAACTATGAACACCACAGATACTTAAAGGATGTTTGGAAAATTGTAGAGGATCAGTCCAGAGAAAACTTTTCAAAAAAAGTCTCATAATAAATGGAAAGATTGGCAAACAGGTCCCATTATTATTGTTAATGGTATTATTTTATTGTTATTTTTATTACTGGTAGTTCTAGTATAATTTGGAAGGGTAATACATGAAAGACAGATTTTACAGAAATATCTCTGTAATGGAGAAGGTCTACATTATCTACTCTGTATATCCTCTGGACTTTATAAACAGAGGCTACCTCTCCTGCTTCAGGGGGCAAGGGTGGGTTCATGGGGAGCAGTGATTGTAACAGAGCCCACTACTGCCCACTGCCCCACTCGGCATGGCGTGTTTTTTACTGTGTCACCTGATAATCAAGCTGCACCTACTTTGATTTTCTTTTCCTGTGTGTAATTAAAAAAGGTATCATACTCCATAAAATGTATTTACAGTAATCTCCAGATAGAAGAGGATATACCTTATTTTCCTTCAGGGGAAGAGGAGTTAAATAGAAGATGAATTCAGTGAAAGGATGGGGGCTTTTAAATAAATAAATTGATGTGAGGGAACTGATATTCTCTATTAGTTCAAAGGGAAATGGTCTCTTTTCCAGCCATAGTTTATCTAATTTAAAGACCTTAGGTTAAAAACCTTTTATACAAATATTTGCAGAACTGAAGCCAATGTCCTTAAAAAAGGAATTTTAATTTAAAAAAATGTTTAGATCACCATAGCACTTAGGAGTTTTAGCATCTTGATTCTTCATTTTTCCTATGTTTTGAAGCTTCCCGCTGAGCATGGGAAAAGTTTGGAGCTCTATTTTTCAGAAGTGTCTAGAAACTAGAATGATAACTAGTCAAAGAATGACAGCTCAGTGCCTGAGAGTCCTGGTACATAGAATCATAGATTCCTAGAGTATCCTGAGTTGGGAGGCACTCATAAGGATCATTGATTCCTAATCCTGCCTTCACATAGGGCAACCTAAAAGTTAAAACACATGAAAAATATAAACTATGAAGCTGAGCATCATTCAAACACTTTTTGAACACCAACTGAGCCTTGGGACCATGACTAAGCTATTCAAGAGCTTGTTCCAGTCTTTGACCACCCTCTCAGTGAAGAATTTTTTCATAATATCCACTCTAAATTTCCCCTTATGTAGCTTCAACACATTCCATCACTGCACACCAGAAAAAAGAGATCAATGCCTCTCTCTCTGCTCCCTCTCATCAGGTGGTTGTAGACAGCAATGAGATCCCTCCGCACCCTCCTCTTCTCTGAGCTGAATAAACAAAATATCCTCATCTGCTCCTCATAAGTCATGCCCTCTAGTCCCTTTGGCATCTTTTTTGCCCTCCTTTGGGCACATTCTAATGTGTTATGCTGCCCAAAGCAGTGCAGAGTACTTGAGGTGAGGCTGAGCCTAGTGAGACAGTAATTTCTTTCCACCTGTTAAGGGTGCTGTGCTTGACACACCCCAGGGTACCACATGCCCTGCTGATCTCAAGGGCACGCTGTTAACTCATTTGAACTGATCATCAACCACTCAGTTGCTGTGGGATTTCAGGCACTTTAATACTTGTCTGGATATCCAAGGATGTGGAGAAAGCCCTTGGCCTCAGCCTCTCCCTGTCTCTGGGGGGGCCAGTGTACTCATATGGCTTTCCCTGTCCCATGCACCTTCTGGTGCCTGTTACTGTCCAGGATGAATCAGGACCAAGAGGAAAAAATTTTGGTAAGTAGGAGTAAGGGACAACCCTGATAATGAAGGAACCCTCATTAAAACTGGCATCAGACTTTCTGGAAAAGAACAAGACTCATCAAGTTATCCTGCAGCTTGAATCTTAAGAGTGTAACCATCATCCCTGTATACAGTGCTCTGAGCCCACTGTGCTGGGTGGAAAACAAACTCCTACTCATTGTATTTCATTTTGGGTTAGTTACTTAAAAGGCATTTCAAGTTCTGAATTGTAAAAAGTGAAGGTATGGTAATACCTCAAGGCCTTTAAACACAAATGTTTAGATCTTTCATGGATAGCTCTTAGGTTAATAACCACATTCCCCTGTAACAAGAACTTATGTAAGTAATGTGTGGGGAGTTAGTGTGTCATCAACATCTGTAAGTTGTGTAAAACTCTGAATGTCATTGTCCTGCATTTCCATTTGTAAAATGACTTTTGTAGAAGTGTGTTCATTCACGGATTAAAGCCTAACCGTATAATGTTTCTTTACGTTGCATTCAAAAGATTCTCTTTGTGGAGAATCTTCAATGGTTAATTTCTGAAGTTATTAGTTACATGGCAAATATTTTTGTGTGCAATGCAGAATCATAGTCAGGACTTCTTGTTCAAAAAACTAAAAAGAAAAATGTCAGTGATTCTTATGGATTGAAATGTACTCTCTTGGATCTATATCAGCATTTAGTAAACCTGTATTGTTCTGCTATGAGTACATATAAAAATGCCCAAGGCAGTCTCATATACGTTTTCCTACAAACTATTAACATAAAAGTATATCTCATTCATTAATCAAATTTGTGTAGCAGAAGTTTTCATCCTTAGAGAATGACACAATGAGACAAGGAGAAGTTAAGTGATTTATTTATAAGTGGGTAAGTGAAACTATAGAATTTGAAAACATATACCATAGTTACCCATCTAATGTTCTAGATGGAAAAACCACCACAGAAAATGAACACTTAGTACTTTGGATAATATACTCGCCTGAACACATTCATTTACTGAATGTATCTAAGGCTGAACACGCCAATATAATTTCATAGCAAAAAACATGATATTTAAAATGTAGGAAAGAAAACATAATGGAATAGTTTTCTGCAAAGGAAAAAAAAAAGATTTTGAACGGTTATTCCATTTCCCAGTTTTCAAAGGTTCTACATTAAACGAAAAACCTCACTCAGTATCTCCTGCATTTGCCAGTTTCTGGTGTTAATTATCTTTTGTTTGCCCTTGATAATCCTGAGGTTGGTATGCAGATAATGAAGCCTGCAGATTCATCTCAAAGTGTAAAAAACAATGGCATTGTCAATTCTGCATCACAACACTTTATAAATTATGAATGTTATCCACATTAAGGAGAATGCTAGACTTTTAAAATTACTTCCATGAATAGATTAAATTACAAGTATTATTACATTTCATTTTATTAAGTGCATCTTAGTAGTTATTAGGGCAAATGAACATGTTCTCTCAATTACATAATAACATTAGAACTAAGAATTATGCATTGACACTCCCAAATGCATTATGTGGCATTGTATATTAATCATCCCAAACAATATTTTCGGTTTATATAAAGACAATTATTACCTATTGAAAAATAACCATCTTATTGATTTATTGAAATTCAGCTCAAGGAATTGTTTTCTATATAAAAGCTTTGATTCTTTTCTGGATAGTTTAATAATTTCTAGCTCTTCTTTTATTCTAGAAAAAAAGTAGGATTCTTTTAATTACTTTCTTTTATTGATCTAATTACAATAAGAAAAGTTTATAATATATTTCATTTTAAAATATCCTGCACAAGACAATGTAGCACATATTCAGTGTACACCAATTAATTTAGGAGAACATTTTTAACTTTTGGTCTTTGCTTTTAGCAAATTGTAATTATTTACATGATGTGGGTTTTAAGCTCTATTTTAATTCTCTCAAATTCTAGTGGTCAGACATGTAGATTATCATGCTGTCTTTTATTCAAAGGAAAAAAAAAATCATGTAAGTAGATAAATATTGTTTAGGGTATTGCCTAAGAAGAATAAGAAGAGCACCTGACACTATCACACTGACCTGAGTGGCAACATTTGAACTCATGGAAGTGAGAGAAGGATTGAGTCTTTGCACTGACACGTGCAGCAGCCAGGCTTTTAGACACCTGCAGAGCAATTGATAACACCAATACTCCCAGATACTTTTACAGCATCCAATTTTTATTTGGCTGTGATATATGCATTGATTGCAATCCTTGTAAATTAATTTCCTTTATGTAAGTTGTCTCGATAACTGTGTCTCATTGTTTCCAGTATTTCTAATACTTTGCGTTAATTAGATTTGGCAATGCACATACTGATGTGCTGTTATTTACTTTAACATAACTAGCAAATTTTTCAGGATGATTACTTAAGGGATAATAAATCAATCATTAAAAAGCAATTTTTACAGTGTCAGCAATTTTTCTTTAGACAAGGAAGAGTTTATTCTCATTTATTGTATTTTTCTATTTTGATTTTAATTTGAGTTTACACATGCTGTCAATATAATTGCCAGATTTTTGTACAAAATGTTGGTACATGCTGGACTAATATTTCAGGGGACAGTTATTGACTCATCAGTAAAGTAACAAAAATAAATAAGAGACTACTCTGGCATAATTCATAGCAGGTACAGATTACAGGCAATAAGTCAGCTTTGTAAGTGAATTCAACTCTATATTTGTTGGTCTAAATATTAAAATGCTAACACATGCCTTCTTTATCATATGAGTCTTGAATACTCTGTATGATCTGCTGGATTCAGCAAGAATAGCATATAAATGTGCAATAGTACATACTCCTAGGGAATACTAAAAAGTATATTTTAATTTGATATATTTTTGCATGGAAACTCTGTCTCAGAATTTAAATGTCCTTTGTGCTGCTTAAAAACTTTTTCCTCTCATATTCTGCTCTTATGCTTCCTACCAGCTGGGGTAGAATTTATGAATACAACCCACAGAAAGCCTGTGGAAATGTCTCTAACAGTCAACATGTAGAATCAGCAAATGTTCTAATTGGTCATTTCATGGGAGTAAGTAGTCACTGTAATTAAACATTGTTTATATTAGCAATGTACTGGGTAACATGAAATGACTAGGCGATCCTTCTGGCCTAATGTTATTAACTAAACAAAGTAAGTTAGACTCTTTATCTTCGTTACTTTGGATTAGAAATGACTGGAACTAACACATGTGCAGCTGACAAAATAACTAGCCTTCTTAGTTCTAATTAGTACTCAATTAAATTGTATCAGCAGCGGTGTCAGACTTACAGCTAGATTAAATTGTCTTTGAATCTGTCTGATTTCTTTAGTTCTCCCTTGTGCCAGTAAGGAAGTTTCAGACATGAAAGTGTTAACAGCTGCTTTGAAATTACTCCTATTTAAGAAGAAAAATCATATTACTTTCTTAATCTTTCTAATTCTATTCTCATAAGATGATCTTGGATTTGTTCCTTTAGCACAGACTCTTTAGTGCAGTCCTGATTTCTGTATTAATGAATTGAGAAGATGACATCAGGCTCTTAGGTAAGTGCTATAAACTCAGTCATATGATTTTTATAGTAAGATATCATGTATAAAAAATCCCCAATATTTTTTCCTTTCTTACATCAATGTTTCTTTGAAAGGTAATAGTTGGATGTTATGTAGGTGGCACACAAAAGACCATGTAGTAGTTTGTAATTTACCTCTTGATCATCACAAGAAAAATTTCTACTGGGAAATGAAAGCCAAACATAATTCACTAAAATTACACTGAATGCCCTCTAATCAATACAGATAAATCTAGAGTTTGTTGTTAAATCGATCCTCTCCTTTATAGAGATATACTGTCTTGATTGTTTTAGGGATAATTATTTCACAGGGAATTTTTACAATGATTAGTAGAAACGAGACAACAGTAAACTTGACTCGGAGCCATTGAATTACTGTGCTGCAGAGTGCATTTGTCTCTTCTAGTTTGAAGCTTACTGATATCAATACTGATTTATATCATTTCATGTGATGATGTTTTCCTGAGAGAAATGAAGTGAAGTTGATTTCATTTCAGAAATGAACAGCTTTGGTGTTTGTTTTTCTTTTATAAAATTGTCAGCCCTTGCCAATATAAATACTCACTGATGCAGACTTTCCCTTCCTGCTTTTATCACTTAGGCTGATTCCTTGACATACATCATATTGAAAAAGTCCAGATAAACTTTGGAGAGATAAAAAAAAAAGTGTTTAGACTAGAAAGACAAAGGTTGAACT
>VXAX01004650.1:313860-346360 GCA_013399835.1 Leptocoma aspasia | reverse complement strand
ATGATTCGAGATTTAAATGTAACAAAACTACCCTCTCTGATGGCTTGACATTAGAAGTCTGAAGTCAGAGATGATATGTAAAAAAATTATTATGTTGATTAGTTATGCATATTGTTATGAATTCTTTTGTAGATTGATTCAAACTGTCCTGAACATTCACCACATACTGATGATTATATAGGTAGCTAAAAATTAGTTTGTGTGTTAGAGTGGCCATTTTTGGCTTATGCACATTTGAAACACTCCATGTTTTTGTCTTCTTCCTTAGTTCTTTGGTTCCATATTGCTCTTCTATAATCTTCCTTAAATCATCGAAGTCAATGTTGAGGAAGACCAGAGAGAGGGAAGAAGAAAAATATTAATTGTAAGTATAAATTCAGTTGAAGTGATGCATGAAACATATATTGAATAGCTCCAGAAATGAATACATTAAATTTATTTTTTTTTCTTATTTGGATTCACAGATTTGGACTGTAAGGGGCTTTAATTCCCAATACATAAGTGAATGACATATGTTTCAATTTTTATTTAGATTTGTATAAGCAATGAGGATCCTAACTATTGCAAATAATCAGCTGTGTTCTTGTCCAGATGGATCCTGGTGAACAGTGTTATTACTGAGAAATGCTATGGAAATAACTCTTCCTACTGAAGAAGAAGTAGACCAATGTCATAGTTCATCATTATCAAAGATCAGTATATTTTACATAGCAGTCCAGAAAATTCAGAAAAATCAATTTGAAATTAGTAGAGAAAAAATCCTGATATTCACCAGTATTTTATACTTTTGTCCTGTTTGTTCCAAGCCTGTAAAGGTATTCAAAATTGAGGTCAGTACCAAAGCCTGTATTTTTGTGATTCACAGGTGGGAATTCAACCTAAATGGAAGGGCTTATTTGTCTAGGAAGATGAGTCTATTCTTAATGGGCTTGTGTAATGTGAAGATCTCTGTTGGACTGACATGAGGACATGGCAGCAGACATTGAAACTTGAACTCTTGTTGCACCAAGCAATGATGAGGGCATCTGTGAGACTCCCTGTGCAGTAACTCCCCATACCTCAAAAACTGAGTATCTTCATAGAGTTACTGATAGTTTTATTCCTTATTTCTGTATTTTAGGCCTTGTCAACAGAGAACTTGTCTAGTTAATTCTGAATGAGACAAAAGCTACAGAAAACCAGAAGATCCTCTACATAAACTCCTGGAGGCATAAACATTATTTACAACATGTCATTCTTGTTTAACTGGGGGAAGTAAGTGTTAATAAATGCCCAAAATAAAGAGATCAGAAATGTGATTTAGCACAGTCAGGGATGATAGTTATTCACCAGAAATACCTATTAATTCTTTTTCTATTTATTTTCCTTCATTTTTCATTGACATAGTTTCTTAAGATGCTTTTGATATTGATAGCTCAGGGAGGAGAAAATGTATGCACTAATGACTTGGAAGAGTTTCTGCCTTTTGAATTTGTGTATTAAATAGCACCATAGCTCAGGACAAGCTGATGGCATTTCACAGTCTATTTCCCCATATTCCCTAAATGCTGATTTACTAAGAATGAAATGAGTGTACACATACTCTGGAGCATGTGTTAAAGCTGTGCTAAACATTTTCCATGTAACTTCCAGCTGGCAACATTTTGCCAGAAAGCCTGGTACTTAGAAATGATAAATAAATAAAACAAACAGAATCTTGTGTTGTAATAAGGAGACAATGGAACAGCTGCAGAACATGGAGTAAATTCAGTTTGACTTGATGTGGACACAGTGGCTGGATTTTACCCAGGAGATATTAGCAACATTCAGATTCTTAAGGGGAAGACTGTGAAGAGGGAAGAAGGGATCTCATTGGGAGGTCTCTTAGCACATTTGGAAAAGTAAACAGAGAAACTATGAAAAATAATATTTAAGCAGAAAAATCAGCATAAGCTGTCCTCCTGCAGTATGTTGAAGAAACATGAACTTGTCTTGGGAAGAAAAAATAGTGAACAGACCTCTGGGTTTTTTTGTTTGTTTTTTTTTGTTTAGAGAGATAAACGGAAGAAGATGGAGGGGGGCTGTAACTTGGGAAGGTGAACAGCAGTCACCAAGTGAAGAAAAGAGAAATAGTGAAGATAAGGAAAGCAAAAGCAAAGATGGCATATCAAGGGTCCTTCTAAAGGGTGCTACTAATTAAAGAAGACACCCCCAAGCTTTTTCAATTATACTTACAAAGGCAAAAGTATCATGTAACACATATGCTTCTGTCATAAAAAGCATTTTCAGTTCAAGCAAATTTTGAGAGCAGTTCCTCAGAAGCAGTAGTGATAACTAGAAGTGCAATAGCAAAAACTACAGTATGTGAGACATTTATGTCTGTTTTTCTCCACCTTTCGTGAGTGGGCTGTCTTTTTATTAGTGCACATTGATTGCTCTTTACTGAACATAGTACAGTAATAACTCACTGAGACTTGTATCATTGGTGTTCTCTTGTTATTGAAGGTAAAATCCTGGGGGTTTTCTCATACAAAGTAGTTCTATAAAATAAGGATGAACAGCCTGATATTTATTTATGCTTTAGGCACCTATATTTGGAAACAAGGACCTGTGTAAGAACCAGTTTCACTGGTGAAACTGGAAACCAGGATCAAACTTAATAAGTATGCATCAAGCAGATAAATCACATTCCTGTATGTTGATTTCCTGTTATTCAACCAGTAGGCAGAACTTTCTGAACTGGAAATGGCAGTAGTTTAAGAGAAAGTAAAATGTGGTCACATTAATCGTAGCCTCTGACGTTTTCACTCAAATGCATGAAGGAGGCTAAGCAAGAATTTCTGACACAACTATCACTCTGACTTTGGCTTGACTGGGTTGTCATGATCAAACGACGTCTTTTGCTGGTATGTGCTCTTCTGCTTTTCACATCCTTGATATCCCAGTTTATACATGTGCACATGCTGACTTCCTCCAGGACATCACAACCCATAGTGATAATTGCACTGCTGAAGCTACCCGCTGTGTTAAAGGTCAGCAGAAGGGCCTCAGCGGTGAAGTGGCACTTGCCTATCAAAATGCAAAATACTGGGGTGAAAGAAGTAAAACTCAGCTATTATACGTTACAAAACTTGAGACATTCAAAGTCGAGTATATCATTCTCATGTTCCAATACCCAGAGAAGAATGTCACAGCATGACTCCATCCTCGTGATGGAGACTGAAAGAAGAATGAAAAATAATGCAAAGTTATCTCCTTTTTGTTAAATCTATTGTAATCTTGTGTTCTTCCTCTGTTACTGCACTGAAATAAAGACATTTAAATCCCAGGGTACAACTGAGAAAAGCCCTGATCTAATAATTGTAAAACCTCCCGATCCGATATTTTAGAACTCAGAGTACTTGTCACTTATGAATATTCATACAGACCACTAAAAGAATTATATTCTGTCTGCAGTTAAGGCAGGAAAAGAACATGGTAAATTCTAAAAAGGCAGCAATGTTTTATGAAGCACTTGTCAAATATTAAGGGCATCCACAACAAAATTCTTACAGGAAAATTGTT
Organism: Leptocoma aspasia; assembly: GCA_013399835.1. Classification (NCBI taxonomy): domain Eukaryota; kingdom Metazoa; phylum Chordata; class Aves; order Passeriformes; family Nectariniidae; genus Leptocoma; species Leptocoma aspasia. Next base: position 342,817 of record VXAX01004650.1, on the reverse strand, counting down.
CAGGAGAAGTGTATGGAATAGTGATAACATCATTATGAAATAGATCTTTTAGAGGCAAAAAAAAAAATACAAGAATTTATGTCAAGTATTGGAAATATTGGAATTCTTCAAGGTAACCTGTTAATGTGCATGTTCATGAGGGAGTATCCATGCTGCTCAGCTAAGACATTGAATGCAAAAGACTGATACAAAGTTTGCAAAATAAATCGAATCAAACACCTTTTTTTTTTTTTTTTAATGGAATACAAGGTTTTAACTGAAGAAGAAATTTTCCTCCTGAAGGCCTGGCCCTTTTACTGTTAAGGTTAGTTAAAAATGTGCATTTTGCACTTGTTCATGTCTCTTCCTTTGTGATTAAGTAAACTGCAGAATTTCTTCATAATAAATTAATAAATGTTTAGTAAGATTCTTTTCTAATGCCTTCTGACAAGTCAGTGTGTATATATAAAAAGGCCTAATCTCATTCTGGCAAGAAATGGACTTGTTCCAGTGACAGATGTACTAACCCGAGCAGATACGCAGCAATACTCAGCAATACTCAGATACTGAGGTTTGGAGGACTGATTTTCATCTGAAGTAGGAGACTTCTTGTGTTTACAATATTTCCTGAAGAAATGAAAGTGGCCTTTTATGAATTCTTCCATTGACAAACATCTTAAAAATAAAGGTAAGGTAATGTTGATACCTCTAAAACCAGAGGCTGATGGTAGTTTACCTGCTACCGTGGTGCTGCTGAAAGGAAGGGAGTGCTCTCTCTCCTTCTCTGTCATCTCTCTTCCTTTCATTCCTTTGAACCATCCTCCTGGCCAGACAGTTGTCCCCACCTTCCATGATTGTCCCTCTCAATCTACGTTGGTGGGGTATTTTCCCCCCCTGCTCATTCATACATCAGGTATCCTTGCTTGCAGTGTATGCTTTGTGTGCATAATACTCTATTCTTTTGTTGACTAAATGAAATCAGATTCCTGCCCCCTACTGTAATGTCACGTGTCCCTGCCCAGCCAGTCCCACTCAGGATGTATGTTCTTTCTGAGAGGTAGCTGGACCATCAGCAGGTGCAGATGCTTGTCTGCTTAGCTGAGTCTACAGTCTAAACTGCTGAATTTTCTAGACTTTTCGGAATGGAGGATGCAACTCATCGTCCAGGTAAACATCTTAATTCTCAGAAAAAAAAAAAATTAAAACTTTACAGAGATAAAAAATAACTTCAAAAAAGGAAGTATTACGAGCTTGATGTTTTACCAAGACGGTCCAAGTATCTTGGAAGAAAGACTTCTTGGGAGTTTGTGAGAGGAGCTAAAGTGTGGGAAAAAATATTTCTGTCTGTGTCACCAAGAGTTACAGTTTCCATTTCTGGAATTATCTAAGTAGACATTTTAGTTTGTGTTCAATCCCTGCTGCTTTTTATACTCACTAGTTCATTGTATTTCAGTATGTTTTGGATCTTTTTCTTATCCACAGCAGAACTTGAATTTAAGGAGTTTTAATTCCATCCTTCATCTGAAGACTTGTGATTGTTGAAGGAATGCCTCTGATTATCTGCCCTGATCTTTCCTAAAAGTATCCATGCTGGGTTTACTTTTATGTTGGTGTATGTCAGACCTTGTCTCCAGATCCACACTTTCCCTGGGACATCAGTCCTGAAGATATTCAAAGAGAGCAAAATTTGCTTCTTGTGAGTCTATGAATGCTTTAATCTATGCCACACAAGTGTGTCTTCATGACTCAGGTGCTGAGAATCATATCCTGTCTTGAGTTAAACACATGAAAACTCATTAAAACCAATGGAGATGCACAGGGAGAAGTGAATAAAGAGTAGCTCAAAAATGCTGGGCACTCATCTGTGAGCTTATTAATCTATTGATAGAGTCATCTTGTGTTCCAAAGCATGCCAACTCTTCCTATAATATGTTGTGATTGTGCTGCGCTGTCAGCAAAGGTGGGTCGTGTGTTTAAAAATGACATTTGCTTTACCGTTCTAACTAAATTGTGGATAATGTTTTAATAAATGGTATTTTTTAAAAGAAGTATTTTATTTGATAAAATTTTTACATAAAATGAACTTCATCAAATTGTCACAGTTGTTATGTGCTTAAAAAGCTTCAGCTCCTCTATTATTAAGTGGTAAAAGATTATAATTTGAAAAAAATGAATAGTAAAATGATTGATTTAAAAAAGTATGTTTCAATAAAATTCACCATAAAAATTCAAAGCAAATTGTAAAAAAAGAGATTTTCTTTATAATTTTAAATCCACACATTTAAAAATATTTCTGTGAACAAATTATTGTTGCAATAGAAGGTACATCACATGTACTACATACTCCTCTGTTTCCAGCACTCTTTCATTGACTTATACGATAATTCATCAGTCCATACTTACAGCATATTTACTTCTTTGCTATAATAGATACAGCATTTGCTCTGGAAACACTAATATTAGTGGAAAGGAAGTTGAGGTAATAGAAGGTAAGATTGAGTACCATGAGTACCATTCAAACTGTCTTAGTCAAGGTCATTTTCTTTGGGGCTATATATAGTTCCATCCCTGAAAGAGCTTTTTTTTGCAGTCATAATTGCAGAACAGTGCTTTTCTAACATGACTGCTATATATACTGTAGCTGACTTTTCCTTGACACAAATTTAACCTTAATGACCACTCCTTTTTTAACTCAGACCAACAGGAGAGTGAAAACTGCAGGAAACTATTATTTTTCTTGCTCAGATTAAAATAAAATAAACGAATAATCAGCTAGTGGTCAAACATTCAAAATAGAATGGTAGGAAAACTGGAGAATAAAAGCCTTTGAAGGAGTTTCAGATTAAGGACCTGAACAACAGAAAGAAAGAAAGAAAGTGAAAGCATTTTGCTTACTTGTTAAATCAGCAACATTGTCAATTGAATAGAAAATAGGAATTAACTAAATAAGTAAACTACAAAAAATAAGAAACCAAGAATGGCCTTGCGATGACTCAAAGAATATGAAGATTGTAGTAATTTCTTGAACACCTGATAAATTAAAAGAAAGCAAGAGTAAAGCTATAAAAAGTTAGACCCTGCATGTTTAGATTTTTTTCCTGGTACGGTAAGATTACTTCTATTAAGCAAACAAAAAACCCACAAACAAACAAAAAAAGAAGCCAGATATTGTTCTGATCCTGGAATGTCAACATCCCTGCGCCAGGTGTCTTTCATTCCACCCAGATCACAATTCAGAGGATCCCTTTGCACTTTCACTTGGCATTTGTTCATGCAAGAGATCGCATAAGGGCTTCAGTGTGCTCATTCCATTAACAGCTTGAATAAGAGGGACCCTGCTACAAAACAAGACCTCAGGAGTGACCAGTTAGGGGAGTGAGTTATTCTAACCTGGGCTGATGTGCCACCACTACAATACTAACTCCAGCACCATCATCACAGAAACTTAGCCACACTTCTTTCTTCACCCTGTGGGTGAACTGATTACACCAGACCCCTGTCAAAAGCAACATTTAACTAAAAGTACATATTTTTGTGCTTTAACAGAAGCCAAGTAAGAGATAAATTTCAAAATGCATTTCAAGCTAAAACTGCAATGGGATCTTAATAATGAAGTCTTAAGGGTGTTGAGTCTATAGATAATAAATCAAAATGACGAATACCATGGCAATCCATTCCAAAAGGAGTTGATCTTCAGCTCCATGAAGCACAGTAGATTTTAATTTTGTAACAAAATAGGCAGCCTGAGGTCTCAGTCTTATCATAGAACATAGGAGTAGGTCAGGTACCACCACTGGAAACCAGGCTTGAGCCCAAGAGACAAAGAGATGTCAAAGTGTACAGCCCAGCTTCTAGGAAACGAAGAAAAGCACAACAATGTAATTGTGTGTGTTGCAACTTTTAGTAGATCATGGAATGCATCCTGGTACATGAGAACTTTTTGCTGGTTATCATTTCCATCACAACTTATTAACTATCTTGTTCTGGTGACATCACAGGAAACTGAGTGACAATGCAAGAAAGTGCCACTGCTCTTTTGACACAGAAATTATCTGTTGCCTTCCAAGGAAAATATCAGATTGACTGGGGAGGAGGGGCAATTGAGCATTTAATTACAGTGTAAAATAAAATAATACTCCAGCACAGGTAATAACAAATTTTGTGTCCCTAGAGTGTCATCTGAGCTGTTTCAATTATTTTTTTTCTCTCTTCTTTCCCTAAATGAAAGCCAGCATTTTAGAATTTCCAGACCACACCTGAAATGTAAAGATCTTGAAAAAACCTCACACAATCCCTCCCTCTTAGATTTGTCTGATATTTATTAAAGTCATAAAAAAAAGTATTTAGTTTGCCTGATTCTTTTCTTTTAGAATAAACAAAACAAAAAATTCAAAATGAAAACTTAAAAGCATATGTTTTGTAACAAGTAAAATTTGTTTAAGTGTATCTGAGTTTTCCTTTTGTTTCCTCCCCTAGAACTACTTAACAAATTTCTCTCAAATTCATACATACTGAAGTAGCTTTTTGAAGTAATTACTACTTCTCTGCATGTATTATCAGTAGTTATTGATCATAAAAACACCAGATTTGTACATGCAGGCTAGGTGCCATCTAGTTTCATTTTGATTTTTTAGCATGCACTTCTCCTCTACCATTTAATGATCTTGGATTTCTGATTCCAGACAGACTCCAATGTTGACTATATATTGTTAATTTTTTTTTTGTGTGCTGGTCTTGAAGTAATTTTTGCATTATTTCTACTGAGTATATATCTAGATTGCATTTAAAGAGCTCACTGAGTTCCCCAAATAGCTATCATCTGCACAGAAAAAATTCTGCCACCTCAGAGTAGACTAAAGGCTGAAGATGAAGTTCTGACATTAAAAAATGGTATATCTTTTTGGCTAAGGACAGTACTTTACTGTAAAGGAGTTCTTGCTTGTTAATACAAACACAGGCCTGGTTTTAAGGTAGTATTTATTTATGACATTTTTTATATCAAGGCTCTCTAAACTTCGCCTGTAATATACTCTACCATGATTTCACATAAAACTGTCTACCAGAAGGGATTGACATTAGTTATGAGAGTGAGTAGCAGCAGCTCTTTAGACATATAACTACTGTGCCATTTTGATGTAATTCAGTTTAAATTTCAAACATTTCTATTTAACATAATCAAGTGGTATGAAATCTTCTTTTAAAATGGCAAGTATACAGTACCAGCTCAATTGGCACTTAGCAATGGTCCTTTTGCAATATGCACAATAGCTTCCAGCAGGGAGTTTTTTAAGGACCATCCTTTGAGAGCACAAACTCACACACGTACAATCAGGACACATCAAGGTTCTATCTCCAGCTCCCCTTGAGATGTTATTTAGCTAATGCACAAATGTTACAGCTAAGCTGTTAGCCTGAAAAATAGCACAAGCAGTTGTGTGCAGGTACAACCATTTCTTTCTTCATTCCAGGATATCTTCATATTATAATTTCACATAAAGTAACACCTAGAAAGGCATAGTATGTGATTTTTACTCAATAGCTGGATTTCCACTTTTAAATGCGCTGCAGCCATCAAATGCCCCTTCATGAATCCTGTATTATGTGGTGGCAAAGCACCTTTGAGTGGGTATACTGCAGTCATTACTGGGTATCCTCTAGTTAGAGTATTCTGGAAAGATACAGCTCTGTCACAGGCTGCTATCACCAGTAAATACTGCTGTGTGTATAGCTGTTCTGTATCCAACAAAAAGAAAAGATCTGGCCCTGCTGCTAGCTTTCCTCAAGAGAGTCAAATCCTGGCAAACAAGCCCCCTGTTTCAACAGGAAGCCTCCCATACTTATTGGTTGTCTTCCAAAAACTGTGCTGAACCATATAATAAGTTCAAATTTCATTAAGCCCAGGAGCAGAGGGAGTTTCTAGCATGCTGCTAAAATCATGGCATAATGCTCTGAACCAGATGATTGCATTATAATCTCATTCCAGTTGGGATCGTCTTTTCCTAATAGAGGGCTTTTACATTCAAGATAGGAAAGTAAGAGGGACTCCAACACTGAAGTCTGCAAGGCAGTTACTAAATACATTGCTTAGATATTTTGCACATGGAAAGAGATGATGACATTAATATTACTGCAGTAATGCTGTCTCAAGTGTAAGACTTCCAATTGTCTGGAATTCTGTTCATGTGGAAAGCTGCACCAACAACTGCAACATGGTTGAGACACAGAACGCTATGTTTGCCTGATGACAAACTTTTTTTCCAAAGTGATAAGAAATATGATGCTTAGTCAAAAATTTTTGTATCATATGTATCTCAAAATAAAATACAGTTAAAGAAAGAAAGCAAAAATGGGCATATAGTTTTAGATAATATGAACCTATATGAGGGAACAACGTTGTTGTACAACGGGACAATGAATTAGCAGTGTAATGGACTCTAAAAAGATGCTATTTGTTCGTGCCTGACCATAAAATCTGTGGAAAAGCCTTAAAATCAATGAAAATAGAAATAATTTTTTTGTTTGCTTTAAATTATGATAATGAAAAAATGTAGATATGAGTTAACGAAAAGAACTTGTGAAATCATGTTGTATTTTTACTGTTTGATCAGAGCAGAAAAATACTCTTTTTTTTCCAGTCAAAACATTCACTAAGATGTGTTCTAATTGCAGGGGTTTGCTTTATTAAATTTGAAGCAACATTCCAAATTTAAATATAGTTTTGTTTAGAAAAGAGATCTTAAAAAATTCTGATCTTAAAAAAAGCAAAACTGAATATTTTGTGGCTCAGGCTTTTTTATACCTGCAGAAGCCACTGAAACTTTCATTGTTTCAGTTTTGAATCAAAGTAATACATATTGTCTAAATTTTTCCGTTTAGACAGTGAATTAAAGGATCAGTGATGTGCATTTTTCCAACTGTAAGTGCTATAATAAGCTTCAGTTGGATTAGCATCCTCCGCTTAATCCAGTCTATTAAAAATGCCTATGTTCTAAATCTGTATGATTTGCCTGCTGAAGAACAAAGAAGAAGGCACTTTTATTTTTTTCTTTTTAATTCAAATGAAACTATCAGACACTCCAGGGACTGGTGATAGTCTAGAATATTTCGGGTTGGCCCATTCTGACTATTCAGGCGAAGGAGCAGCTGACATTAGAAACAATTTTTTGTACGGACATCTTGAGGCCCACAGGAAAATTTGATCTTCTAAATTCCCAGGTTCTAGTCTGAAGTATAGAGCTGGACCAGGAAGTTGACATATTAGGTCCCCAGAGTCAGATAATTTATAAAGGTTCTTTAAAAGATGGAGGATAGGAGTGCACAGTAGCCTGTGAGAAGCTTTGATGGTTGGTGGTGGCACACTGGCCGCACCAGTTTGGGAATGGTTGTCCCTCTCCACAGGTGACATGTGTAAGGCACAGCAAAAAGAAAGACTGACAAGCTGTGCTGCAAAAGCAGAAAGCTGTTTTTAAAATTCTGGTAAGTGTTTTCTCTTGGCCACTCTGGTTGCCTAGGTAAGGTGTAACTGGTAAAGTCTGCTGGAGAATTTACTTGTCTCAAGGTCCAATATTTAATTTCCATTGTTCGTCTATGGGGTGGTGGGTTTTTTTGCTTAAAAATCCTAAGTGCTTTAGTCTACAAAAATTGGTGACAAGTAGTGACAAGTAGTAGACTGTCCCTTTTTGGGTTTTAACAGAATAATTTTATAATTGCAGCTGGTAAAAATAATACTATATAACTAGCTCCAAACAAATTTTTTTGGCTATTGTACAGAAAAGGACTTACTAATCTTAAACTATTAAAAAAATCATCTGGGCAGACAAATTTGCCTGCCAAGTTTTAGGTGGCTTGGATCCAGAGTGGCTGAGACATTAAATGTGAAAACTAAGTTCTTACACTTGAAATGCCAAACTACAACATCAGGCCCCTGATGCTGTAACTTTTAAGAGAAATAAGTGGTGTAATATTGTGTATAATTATTTCACTCATGAGCAAAAGACCTATTACTAATAAGCAGAGCTTTAAGTAAGTTGTAAGGATATTTCTTGAGAAACATATGCCAATCATTTGACCAAACAAGACTGTGCTTTGCAGTTACATGTTACCATTTTTTGGACTTGCTGGCTAGTGCAAATCAACAGATTTTGAAAGTCTATTGGTTATGGCCTCAAGAGCTATTTCATAAACTTTTATTTCTTAACATTAAACACATTAGGGTATCACAGGCTAAATAAAAATTATCTTATCCCATCTTTTTTTTCTTTATTTCTCTCTTTATCTTGCTTATATGTAGTACAGTACCTGGCAGAGTACCAAGGGCTAAAACTCAGCTTTCTCTGATGTTGGTGTACTAGCAGCTTAAACAGCAGTTTTCCTGCCAATTTAAACTTTTACTTTTTAATGAAGAATTTAAACCAGAAAAGCTAAGCATTCCTTGGGCTTGCTCTTTAGCAGGAAATAAGTTTGAATTGGCACTGTGATTACTAAAGCCCTTCTTTCAAATTTTATTGAACCAAAACTAAAAATTTTGTTTAAATCCTTGTAGTCATCTAAGAACATAAAATACCAAAAGACCAATAAACAAAATTTTTAAAAATCTAAACAAATATATTTTACAACTTGGGTTTTAGAGGAACAAGATGCTCTTTCATTTCTTATTTATTAATTTAAGTAAAATCATTCAACCCTACCTCATAAGAGATATTCCTCCTTTGTGGGTGATCTCAAATTTCTCTCAAAATATACAGCTACATAAAATATATACAGAACATTTTATTCCTATACCTGTACCATCACAGGAAGATTATTTCCAGCCTCTGAAATAACTTTGCAGACTTCTGGGGTTTCTTTATATTTTATGTTAATGGGATCCAGAAGAAGCTTTGCTTGCTTCTAATACATCTCCATGAGCTGGCTTTGTTTACTGCTCTCAGAAGGGGAAGAGAAAGCACAAGTAAAGCTCTGGAGCAACATGTGAAGGAACTTGCCTTCATTCTTCTCTCCTTCCATATAAATTCTGAGTTGTTGTGCATGGGTTTGGACCAAATGACTGAAACAGTCAAAACTGAAACTTAATATCATCATAGAAAGAGAAAAAAATTAGTAAGAACATTTCTGTATTAAGGTAATTTCACTGGTGTATAATTTTCTAACTGAACGGACATCCAAAAACTTCCAAGATAACCATGTTTCTAAAATGGCTTTTCTTCTGAAATTTTCATTTGCATCTGACCTGTGGTACTGTGAAGAAAAACAGAACACAGCTGTCATTTGAGAGTTCATACCCATTATCACGAACTACATTGACACCTGTAGCTAGCTTGGCTGTTTCCCACTAGTCCTTGAGAAAACTAAGCTTGGCCAGCCTTCCACTGAGCGTCGTTTGTTTCTTCTACCTTTTCCATCCTGGCTTAAAATTCCTGACTGATGTGTAGATAATCTGGAGAAGCCTGTGGGTTCCTCACAAATCTGAATGGGAGTAACGAAAAAGGGCAGGGAGGGAGTGGCAAATCAGCCACAAATACTGTTGTCTATGGCTATAGATCCACAGAGCAGGTGGCTTATGCTGTGGATGACTTTGTGTTTCCTCATGCAGATGATTTGGTAGCACATGACTGAACCTTGAGTGCAGATACATGACTCCAGAGACATTTCCTCAGTTTATGGGGTGAGGGAAAAAAGCAGAAATTATATTTCAGAACATATTAGATATTTCTGAAATACTTGATGGTACATATACTGTGTGTTTAGTACATGCATTATGCCTCAAAGTATTCATGCATGTATATTTACTTTTATAATTTATAGACCAGTTACAACACCAAGCTCTCTTCCAGATGTCAAGAATAAAACTGTATTTCACAGCTACTTTTACAACTGGTAGTAAATCTTGCAGATGGTATGAGTACTGTGAAAGTTATCTGACCTTGAGCAAGAAGAAAACCCCACTGGAAGACTTCTATCTCAGAAATAATCAAGGTGTGCCTGCAAATGGTTGCTTATTTGCAGCCAGAGACTTTGGTTCTGCACTATTTTCCTTTTTAAAATGAAAGGTGTATGCTTAACCCAAAAATCTCAAAGCCAAAAATACTTTCTTTCAAAACCAATTGACCAAGGTGTGGGGCTGGCAGTTTTTGGCAAGTTTCATGGTAGTTCTCCAAGAAATGTACACATCAGCATTAAACAGCCACATCTTAATAAAAGACAAGCATCAGGAGGAACACCAATATTGTATTATGCAGCTTGCATTATATGGTATGCTTGTGTTGCCCAAAACTGTTCCACATGGCTCTTTCACTTATCCAAATTACACTTTAAGGAGCCAGAAGACACTGCCAGTAAAAAAGAAACCAGTTAAGAGTACCAAAGACCAACTGTTAGGACTAAAGTTAGGAGAAACCACCAAAATCACCTATGGTGTTTAGCCCACACCATACAAGGAGTTTTTCCAAGTCTATGTTATGGTGTCAATGAAAATTGTAAATACTAAAGAGACAAGGATATAGTGAAAACTGTTTTGGAAACTTTTCTTTGTATTGCAGCTCATGGTGGGGGGATTTTCTGAGCAGAAAGCAACAGGTACACCACTATGGTTAACAGGTTTCATGGTCATTCATTTCAAGAATTTCAACCATTCCTTGAATAAGAGAATACTTCTTGTTGTCTTTTAAATTTCCACTTGATTTCTTCAATTCTTGTCATGCAATTCACGGTCATCAATTACCCTGTATTAGCTTTCACCATGCCATTTGTGACATGGAGTACCCTCTTCCTCTGCAGCTGCTCTTCTCTGGCCTGCTTCTGATATATGGAATTGCTCCATACCTGTGGTCACCATCATCACCTTTTATGTAACTATTCCTGTCCTATTTTAGCCTTTTTGGGGCAGGGCTGCACACACTCTAGATAAAATAATTACAGATTTATACAGTGGTATATAAAGATAATGTTTTCTGAAGGTCATGAAAAAGGGCAAAACACTGATTCACCCTCTGTGGAGCAAAAAAGAACTGTTTCCACAGATAGAAATACTCATGATAATCTCTCCTTCCAAAATATCAGTAAGTAGAAAACCTTATTACAAAGAAGAATATATGTCTGTTAAAAAAAAAAACAAACCCAGACACCAAAAGCAATATACAATCCTAAAGTGAAAGCATAGGAAAAGCTGTGATATAAACCCTCAAATATGCCTAAGATCACACAACTTCCCATTCATTTCTCAAAATTTCCATAAGAGCAACACAGACTCTGATGCCAAACATTTACATTCATCTTCCATTCAAATTCAATTCTTATGTTTAGCAGTAAATTCATGAGAGTTTCAAGCATTCAACCTCTGGAAAATATTTGGCCAGTTCTAGAACTTAACCCTGAAAACAGTGAAGTGAGCAAATGAATCCCTTTAAAGGAGGTTTTCAAGCATCTAAAGGTAACCATGTTGGCCTCTGTACTAATGTCAATGCATCGTTTCTATAATCCACTGTTCAGCTACAGCAGCTCAACTCTGAAATGGTGATGTAAGCTAAAACCCTACAATGCTCTTATTCAGTGCTAGAAAATCTTCAATAAACTGAGCTTTCCAAAATATCAAGGGGACGATGTATTCTTCCTAGAAATCAAAAATTATATTTTTCATACAATAATTAAGTGAAATAAGTATGGTGCAAAACAACTGAGTCCAAATATACCTTCCTGTCATCTCAGTGACTTCCCAATATACCAGAGGTTCGTTGTTGTGTTTATTGTGATGTCACAGGGTTGTCTGGACGTGCGACCTTGCTGGTATATACTGCCCACGGCTACCTGTGCTGCTCTCTTCCTTTGTCTTTATCCCCAGTGCCAAGACTAACTTTCAACAATAAAATGAAATATTTTGATTTATGACAAAAAGGTTAGTTAGAAAAGTCAGATACTAAATTGTTCAACGGAATCCTTATCCTTTGATTATGCAGTTGGCTGAGCATAAGCATTTTGATTCACTTTATTCCAATTTAACTCCCCATTGCAGCTGACCCAAAAGCTGACCTTTGCTATGCTTTGTATCCTTAGGAAAACAAAAAATGCAGTGATACTTGTTAAAAATTGCATAATATATGTTTAAAGCTTTTGGCTCAGCAGAAATGAAAACTAGAACAAAAGTCATGTAAATATATAAAGGTTTGATATATTCTTTTTGTGAAAACCAGTGATAAAAATTTTTTACTGCCACTTTAAATGAATTTGATCATTTCTGCATTATAGGAGACATGCACTATTCTGAAACTTTGTATTTAGCTTAATAATATTGCTTGAAAAGTAGTTGCATTATAATATTAGACCTGAATCTTTGCTCTTTCAAACAATGTCTTAATTGTCCTATTTCTGTATTTTTTCTTTTGTTTTGAAGTTATATTGTATGCTTTCTGTATTGCTTTATTAGCAGTTACTATTATATACTGTCAAGTAAACAAAAAGTAAAATGGCCTAGATACACTCTTATTGTGTCTTTTATAATCTCCACACTGCCTAATTTTTATAACCAGTGCAACTGAAAAGATCTTCTGCAAATTATCCAAAGTTTCAAATATAAACACACACTGAAATCCAGTCCTCATTCACAGCATACTTTAATACTTTACATCCTTGTTTCTATCTTTTATGAGCTCGTCCAAAATCTCGAGCCCTAAACATATTTTTAAACTTTCGTTTTTTTCGAAAAAGTCCTGTGAATTTGAGGTACAGTCTGGGTTTTAACATCCATTTTTAAATTTACATCAGGTCTGAGATTTTATAATGTATATGTGTATGAAGCATATAATGTATATGTGCAAGAGAGACAAAGACAGAAAGGGAAAATGGATGCAAAAGAGAGTCTAGCTTGGCAGGCATTTCATATTCTGTTGCTACAAGACTGTTTTGCAGGAAAGCAGTCAGTAAGATTACCCACATTATAAACTTTCCTGAACATACAGTATATTGTAGTAATTTTTTGTATTTCTCATAATCACAGTATGGTGTTACATAGTGCACAATAGCTATGGGTTGATTTTTTTCCCCATACAAATCCTTTATTCGTGAATGTGCAACATCTGTCCAATCACCCTGATACCCAATGAGCAACAGATTGAAAGGGCAAGTTTCCCTGCATGGTTCCAAGTAAAGGCTAAAATGATCAAAACCTTAACTTTTAACTTGACTACTTCATTCTCTTGAACTCGTGCCCTGCACAACCACAACAGCGGAGAGGGGGAAGGGCACTGAGGTTCCATGCATAACTTCTTTTATTTTCTATTCCTCTTGTCCCTCAGTTCCTTGCAAACAGATGTATCTCTTCCCCATTACCAGTCTCCTTATTTTTGCATCTGAAGTAAAAAGTACATCTACTGTGTAATTTAGGGTAGTTTTCACATCTGTGGTGCCCAGAGAAGGAGCAGGAAGATGTAGGTGGACAGAGAAATGACATGTCTTGGTAGGGCAAGAAAGTCTTTCCCATATTGGCCTTTTATGATAAAAAGACATGGTAACATAAGGATTAGAGGTGGAAGAAGAATTTGCATTTGTGTACATTTAGGTACATTATCTAATGGGCAAATAAGTGCTATATTGAGTACTGGATATATAGATTTTCAGTGTTGCCTGTATGCGTTCTTTCCAGTCTACATTGCTGTTTTCCACAGGGTTTGTAAATTACATTCACAGTCTTTTTCCAGATAAGGATCATAAAATGAGCGCATTTTTTTCCATGTTTTTTGCTTTTTTCCTGTTTTATCCAAAGCAGAGACAGCTAAATGTTCCTTTTGCTCAGGGGAACTTAGAGAACACTCAATGAGGCTAATGGCAGTGTGACGACTTCAGACACATTTCTCACAGCTTCACTCAGGAGTACCAGGAACATTTCCACAAAGCTTTCTCTAAGCTTTGTGAGCAGTTCTGAGAATGTGACATTGTCACAAAGTACTATAAAACTAGGAAATGGGTGGGTGGGATCCTGCCTGCCTTTGCCATGTGTTGAGTGCCTTAGTTCCTCTGTCTTTGTCTGACACACCTCAGCCTCTGTCTTTAGCAGTTTGGTTGGATTTTTCTGCCTTCCCCTGTTTCCATCAGAGCCCTAGTACTGCAAGTGGTATTGTGTCAATAAGCAAGCACTTTGGTGCAAAATTACTCAAAAGGGATGTGTGGCAGTGAAGATATTCTAGCTTTTACATTTTTTATCACACTAGGGCTATTTTTTCCTTCTTTTCCACTCTTATTATTAACCTTTTTATAGAAAATTGGCTTACCAAGAATTTATGAATTAGCAAGTCTATTATAATGATGAATGGTAATTACCATTTAAATCCTGAGTCATTCATCAGCTTGTTCACCATATGTCAGGTGATACAAGAGTGCATGAATACTTGTCTAGCGAGTATTTCTCGAATGATTGTTATATTTGCCTGAACTTTGGACTTGAATGCCAAATACTAGGTGAATAAAAGTTAAAATTATAGAAAAAGAAAAAAATTACATTTAATATAAGCAGAGGGGGAGAGACAACACAATAAGAGGCAATGCTGCCAGTGACATCTATTAGCATCACACAATTATTAACACATTTTTTATAATTTAGGAAGAATAAATATGGATTTGAGCTTTTTTGAACATACACAGAAAAACTCATAATTGAAAATGAAATCCTTATATAAGATTCCTGGGTAAGGAATAATTTTTAAAAAGAAGAAGTCAGGTTTGGGAAAGAGCTTACCAATTGGCCTAGCTAGCCCAGTCAAGCCTGAAGTTGCTTAGGAATTTCTGCTCTCATCAGATGTTTCTTTATGAGTGAGAAGGCAGGTACGGGTTTCTGCCAGGATCCCAGAGAATGGGTACCTATATAGCCAAACCAGTTGAGTTCATTTGATCCTATCAGTCTCCTTCCTTGATGATCCTTAATAATGGAGGAAAAAATTGAAAGGGCACAAGAGCTGAACTGTCATTCAGCCTCCAGATCCAACCTGAGGTCTGCTAATGGGGTAGTATGGGAACAATTTCACTTCATCTGTCAGTGCCAGACATCCCAGGGGTGCAAATTCAAGATTTCTGTCTCCAGACTTCTCAATGCATCTTCTCACAAAAGACAAAACAATACAAAGGTATCCTCTGGGTCCCCCATAAAAAATCATGTTTTTAAATATGAGTGAAATTATTGTAACAGGAATGGGTGCACATTTTATGTCAAGGGATAAAGACTCTAAGGACAAAGTTAACATTAATGATTATCACTTCAACTCTTTCTTTTCATTTGGACGTACTGTATCTCTTTTAGGTTTAACAGCTCATAAACTGAAGCCAACTTTCTGAATGACCATTTAATTCTTGAAATGTAACCATAGACTAGGAAGAAAATACTAAGATATTAATCCTGGTGGCAGACAGCAAATGCTAGACCTAGAAGCTTAATGGTGCTAAGCTGAATGGAACATACCAAGTCTGTTATCCTAACAAAATACAGTCTCTGTGCAGGTTGGAAGTGTTCTCTTCCTATAGGTATCTGAACACAGGCAAAAATAAGATAACCATTTTAAAATGAGTAACCTTGCAGAGCTAAATTGAGACCATCTTGTTCAGCTTATCTAGCTGTGGAAAACAAAAAAAACAAACCAAGAATATTGTTTTAATCAAAGGTCTGTTGTTCTATCAACACCCAGTTTTCTTCATTGTGCTAAAATTGTCATTCTGCTTTATATTATTTTTGCCTCCACTTCTGAAAGAAATTAAGTTTTTTATTGCTGTTCTGAAACTATTTATATGCAGAGAAATGTTGTTGAAGTTTGGAAAGAAAAGAAAGAACCACAGAATTTCCTGTTGGATCCTCTTACCTTCGGATCAAACCGTGACTAATGGATGACAATCCTTCATTCAGATCACTACACAAATTGGGAAAGGTGTCTACCAAGAGGTAGAATTCACTGCCAGCCTATATCTTGGAGTGAGTGGCTTTGTGTACTTTAAATTTAAGTAGAATCAGGTGCTGTACGTTACAAATAGAGATGCTTTCTTTGTTTATTAGTGGACTCAATTAGATATAATTTTTTTAAATTGTGTTTTGCATCAATGATAAGATGCTTTTAGTTTAGATGCCCTTGGTTCAGATACCTTTGGAAATTCTAGAAGTTAACAAAATGGAAGCCTAGGGAAGAGGGCTAGGGACAAAATTAATCTGCAGTCTAAGAGGAAAAAAATTGAAGGAGGGAACATGGCAGAAATTTCTTTTGGGGGTAAGTTCTGAATAAAAATAGTCACCAAAAACAGAAAGCTGTGTATCTCTAGGAAGAGGGGTAGAATTTGTGACTGTCTGTTTCAACTGTAGACTTGCAGAGTAAGCCTTTACTCAGACATAAGGAAAAATATCAGAATCATTCTCTATCCTCTTTTGTATTCTGTAGAATTTAAGCAGACTGTAAAATAGCATGTTTGTTTTGGCATCTCAGCAGCTATTAACAAAGGGTTTGGGTGCCTGCAAAAGCCATCCACCATTCAGACCTATGCAATGAGCCACAAATCTGGTAAAGATAACATTTCTGTTTCTCATTGAGGAAAAAACATAGTGTAATAATCAGGTGAGTGTTCTTTCAAAGAAAATGCTAAAAAAGGCCCTGTATGGTGGCAGATACTATATCCCTGGATCAGCAAAAAGAGCAAAGATTCCCATTGACGCCTCCCACCAGAGGCCCCTGTATTCCTAAGGCTGCCTCTGTATGTCAGCATGTGAAGTTGATCTTTCCCAGCTGACGCTGAGCTGAAATTTCTTGGAAGCAGCTGGGGTGGAGGTGTGCCAGAAAACCTTAAAAAATAAATCAGTTACAAGTGAACCAGGGCAACCCCAAAGGCCCAGAGGTAGGGCGGGTGTTTTGCTACATGCATTACTAATTAACTGTGAAAAGTTTTGAACGGTCCCAAAATTTTTTGTGAGTACCAGCTACCTTTTATAAAAATGGCCATAAAATGAAGGTAGAAAACACAGTTCCAGTAACTGAAATTAAGCATTCAGAGTTTGAAGGGGGGAGGTTGCAGAACCCCAACCCGCAAGCAAACCCATTATAATTTTATTTTAGTTTTAACTTTATGTGATTATTATGTCAGAGTGTTCCTTCTCATAACTCATCTGACATAACCAAGTGATGCAAAATTTTTATAATGCTTATTTCTTTTTATGCCCATTTCCCAGTATTTTTTTCCAGACAAATATTACTTCAGCCCACAGAAAGCCTTTGGACTCCTAACTACTCAAAACCTAACCTGCAATTTGGAGGCTTGAATCACTTTGAAAATCAGGTACTCTTTACTCTGCCTTGGGGTTCATACTGCAGGAGGCAATAAGTATTGCAGGCCCTGCATTTTTAAGATTAGGGGCCTCAAACAAGAGTAGGAATTTTACTAGAACAGCTTGATTTTGGATAACCAAAGTAAAATAACCATAGTTTTAATATTTTTAAAGCCATTTAAAAGACTGCAGAAGCTTTAAACCAGTTTTATCAACAGCAACCAAATTAACTGTATAATTTTGCAACACTGAAAATCTATCAAGGTCAGAAGCTGCACACATCCATTAGGGTCTGAATATATTTTGCTGACCTTTCCAGACAACATTTTTCAAGGGAAAAAATCAGTTTATTTGCATCATTTTATGTAAGAGTAGTAATCTGTAAACTATGCAACATGTTTCGTAGAGGAAGAGGGTTTCCACAGCTGCCTATCTCTACCAGACACAGCTGTTACCTTAAGACATAGTCCATTGATTAGGGCTGGGCAAAATTTCAATTGCATGGTGTTTCTGCCAGTAACCAGCTTAGCTATGCATGACATGTGGGTGATTATAGCTCACATTTACCTCTAAAATGACAGAGAATAGAGACATATTAACCACTGAACCACTGATAGTTGTACCAGCCACTTCCATTTCTGTTCTTTGACTTGTCTAACTGGTAGAGAGATGAAAAACAGGGACAAGTAGGTGCCTTTTGTAGTTGATGGAAAAATAATTTACTAAGCCTGGACTGCATTAGTGGCTGCTACTCTTTTGTACCCTTGGAATTGTGCTGTGCAAGGCCCCAAGCTATTTGTAAGAAGAGGCTTTAAGTCGCCTTCATCTCCTCAGCAGCGTCTTCCTGGGCGTCTGTTAGTGCATCCCTGCTTCCTTGAAGCCTTGAGAGGCATGGTGAGCCAATGGCTGTTCCAAACCATGGTGCTTCAGCCATGTCCTTGTAGCCTCACTAATGCTGCATGCACCAGCAAGCAACACAGAGCAGGGGTTGGGAGTCCGAAGAAAAAGCGGCACATTGCAAAACAGGCTTAAGGTACTCTGCTTCACCAACATTATGTGGTTAAGAAACACCTGGTTTTCTTCAAGAGCCTCTGTGTGTGCTCCTGAACATGACTGTGTATGTATATGCCTATAGGTGCATGCAATACTATATTGTGTGTGTGTATAGGATGCATTTACTTCTTATGTTTAAAAATAAACTTATAAAGAAAACAGGTGCTCAGTGAAAACCATCTACATAAGCTGAGCTTAGCTTTCCTGAATAAGTAGATGAAAAGGGTTGGAGGTAGAATAAGAAATGTTATTACATAAGATTAAGATTCAATCTGAGGGGACTGTCTGCCCAATCAAGCTCAAAAGAGATTTTTCTTTTCCAAAATTCTTAGTGGCAAGGGTAGCAGAAGAATCAGATTCAACTGTCTTTTAAAGACACTTATCCTATTTTCTTTGTTGTTGTAGGGGTTTTTTGTTGTTTTGGCTTGGCTTTTTTGCCCCTTGTGCTTTGCCTGGTGCTTGGGCATCAGGAAAATCTTGAATTAAGTTGGAAATGTGAGCGAGGGTTTTAGCTTACGAAACCTTTTCCCCATAACAGAAGTAGGCAATTACTATGTTTTAAGGATTCATTCAGCTGCCTAATAGATAGTGCATAAACTGGTGCATACGACCCGTAAGAGCAAGATTTGTGGGAGAAATAAAAAATTATAAGACAGCAGTTGACTTATTGAATTTAGGCTAAAAGTTTTCGCACTTGCAGTACTATTTTAAAGGAAACAGATTTAATAATAACTTCACATTTAATCACTTGGAAGACATGATTTTAACTAAAATACATCACTAGAAAATCAGTGGAATTATTACTCCATTTTCATAATGAAACCCTGACAACATCTCATTTCATTTTAAATTAAAGAGTTGTTAAAGAAAAAGTAAATAAATATGCAAATCTGCATTTTGATGGAATTACTACAGTGAATATAAACAGAAGCAGATAGATTTGCAGGACTATGAAGAGAAAATGCATCCTAAAAATTAATATTGCCTACAATGCACTGACTTACTGTAATACCTACCAAACCATCTTTAACAGTAGGATTTAAATTGCAAAGCTGACATGGCCGGTTTCTAGACCTTGACTTTTCCTGGTAAGGAGATCCCTGATGTGGAGGGGACTATTACTAAGATTCTGAAGTTATCCTCTGCACTGAATGAAAAAAAAATATTCATGCCTTTAGGGGTTGTGGGTCCTTGCTGTGATTTACATAACTCACTGTGAGCAGCCATGGCAGACACCAATTATAGACAACTTTGTAACTGCTCTACCTGTAGCTCCCAGTGGAAGCCATGTTTCTGTTGTATTAAATCTGTACAGAAATGACAATGGGGGAAAGTTAAAAAATAAATGATGCCATGAACGTTATAAGTAAACCTTTGGGAACAACAATATATGTACTGTGGTGCAACAGATAATGCAATTTTGCTGAACATTTCAGAGATCATACAGATCAAATAAAAAAAATAAAAGCAAAAATAAAAACAAGATGAGAAATCCAAACCAGAAAGGAGCTGTAATGTCAGACTTTCACCACCACTGCAGTTTTGTAAGGCAAAAGTTGGAAGTTGAAATTATTTCTATTATGTGTTTGGCTTGGAAAGGAACCATGGCCAGGTAAAAAAAAGAATACATTTACCAAAATGTCACCGTATGCAGTGCAGGGAAGAAATTCTGAATGTCAGCCCAAATTAAAAAAATAGTGCTGAAAACAGTCTCAAAAGCTTATGGAGTTAGTGGAATTAGTATTCACTGTGGAAGTATCTTTAAAGTAGTTTGCTGTACCACTAAAGAGTTCCTGCACAGCCTGAGCATAAGCTGGTGGGTAGCTGCAACCTGCTGCCACCTCCAGAGGAGAGCAGGGGATGCTGGAGGCACATTTCCATCTCTCTGTGTACATGGCCTGGCACAGAAGCATGAGCTATGGCACAGCTACACATTTATCCAGACTTCCTCTGGGCTTGAGAGAGAAAGGAGGAGTAGTCCTTTGTGCAGACAAGGGTGTGCAAATATTGTGCAAGTATTCTGTGCAGCAGGCTGTGTTTGGAGTCCTGCTGCAAACTGGCCTGGACCAGCTGGGCCATCTGCTCCGTGAGCCTCCATCAGTGCTGAGAGGACTGCCCATGCTGGGGTGCCTGAAGCTGCCCCTGGGACACAGCTCAGATCTCTGTCTTGTAAAAGCCCTGTAGCCCTCCTGAAATATTTCTATTGGGGCTTTAGAGGCTGACAGGAAGCACTTTGCTGTTATGCTCTCAGTGCTTCCAGGAATGTTAGAAAAGAGCAAAAAAAAGCTCAAAAAAAAGCTCAAATTTTTGACTTTTGTGTCAAACAAAACCAGAATGTCCTTTTAAAACAAACAAGCAAGCAAGCAAAACCACCAACCAAGCAAACCAAAGCACCAGTAGCCCCTCCTAAAATGCCCTCACCAAAACCCACAGAACAAAACCCCTTTAAAGAGGAAAATAGGAGTAAATTAGGCTTTCTGTTTTAGCTACTACTGCTGGTGAAAGGATGGAAGACTGAGCAGAACAACCTTTCAGATAACCCATGCCTGTATGATGCCATTACTGGGTCCACTTTGAACCTAAGTGTGAGTAGAAATTTTTTTTCTGCCTGTGCTTCACAATAACTTTCCAGCTCCTACCATTTCTGGTTACTCGGGTGGTGGTTTATTCTGAATTAAGCAGGTATCTACTAGAGTGTTCTATATATTTATGTTGTCCAAAGCCTTAAATTTCCTCTTTTCTCTGTTCTTGGTTTTATAACACCCTGTTGACCTCTGGAACCTAGTAAAATCACTTTTGGAACATTTGGAAAATTTGGAGTAATTCTCAGTGTATTTAATCTTAACAATGTTTTAAAAAAACAGTTGGAAAGTGAATTGACAGAATTGAAAACTAGAAATTGAGACCTCATGCTCTATTATTTTGTTCTTCATTAGGACTTGCCCTTTTGGTTAACAATCCTGTAAAAAAAAATTAGTGAAAATGATTGTAACTGAATTAAAAGTAGATCCTACTTTGTCTACTCTCTTGCATGAATCAATCCTATCTGCAGGACATAACCTGAACTGGAAGTGTTGCTCACAAGCTTTGCAAATTTTCACATGTGCGGAAGTCAAAAGGTCTCAAACAGTCTTATTTGTGTCTCAAGAGCTAGAATTGATAGTCTGCTATTTCTGCATGCGCTAGACAAGGAGGAAAATGATGGATGAATCCACAAAGGGCTGAATTAATTTGTCAAGATACGTTAAAATTAGTCTAAAATGTTTGTAGCTGCTATCTTCATCTGGAAAACCAAACATGTTCACCTCTGAGCACTGGCAGCAAACCAGACCAAGACTCTGTGATGATTTTTTTTTTTTTCTTGACTGAGACACAGAAGAATGTCACTGTGAATCCAGGAGCCTAATCCTCCAGACATCCATCATGAGGCTTGGGCTCCCTGGTCATCACAGAGAGAAATTTCTGTTCAACTGGACCTTCTCTCAGCATGGAGCAAGAAGGGCTTAACAATCACCTGTTCATGCTAGCTCCATAATGCTGCTGGTGAAAACAGACTACTTTATGGATAATTTATGCTATGATGGCTTCATTATATACATCAGTGAAGTCAGTAAATTTCAGCACTGTATCACATACTAAAAATTCTACATGTCTAAATGTGATTGAAAACAGAGAAGCAAGTAAAATGTTGACAAACAGAAAGATTCTGCAGTACCTCAAGAGCCTACAAAAATCCCACTACCTGAAATTCAGAGCCTTAAACAGTTCACAGGACAGGTCAAATAAATAATTGCTTATTTTGCTGTCTGTGCCTCCACCTTAGTCTCCCTTTGTGCATCACAGTCCTGGAAAGCACCATCATCACAAAGCCAATGAAAAAAACAGTCATCTTCGTCATGATTCCAGGGACACCAAGTTATACAAATTTGCAGGGGAGCTCACTCCAGAGACACATCTTAGGTGATGGGGTTAGAGCTGCTGTTTTCTAAGGACCAATGCTTGCAGACATTTGTCATCTGTTAAGTCCCTAGTAAAATCTAACAATATTGTAATCTTAACTAAAGCTATTTTCGTTGTATTCCACTGCAGGTGTTATCCCATAAACATCATTGCACATTTTATTGAAGGGAGTGAGATGGTGACTTTTGAACCTCTAAGCATATTTAATTGCTATTTAAAAAATTTAATCACCTTTTAATGTTTCACATATTTCAGTTTTTTGCCTGTCTAAAGCTGAAATAGGATGCTGTTTCAAACATTGCCTCATGTTTATGAACAAGGCAAGGTGCTCTTTGAGCATATGATATTCTACCATAGCAGAAAGAAAATAATTTTATAGAGTGTTTTTGCATATGCTATTAAGATTCAGGTCTTGATTTCTTCCCCTTCTAAACAGTGTCCCAAAGACCTGTGGTATCCTCTGTGTTAAGTGCCGAGTTCAAGAGATTAAGGGCAATGACTGGCATCTAGTTCACTTTTATTTCCATTTCAGTGCAACCTCACATCGCTATACATCTGTTTTGTTGATTCAGAAGAGCACTTGAGATGCTTTACAGTTGATTTTGACAAGTGCTACAATTTGATATGGGTAGATAATTCTTGCTGAGTTGATTTCAAAAGTACAGAAATTATAATTTTGAGTAGATATTACCTTTCTTTATGATCAGAATTTTCATGTAATATACTGTGCACTTAAGCTTCTTAATCACATTTTCTTTTTTTAAACATTACATTCTTTCCATCTAATCAAGTATTGCAAATTAAAATATTGTTCTAAATATATCTTATATTTTTTTCCATGCACTGTGGACAGCTCATGCAAAACCCACTTGAAAAAGTGGTCCCTCCTAACCTTCTCACCAAAACTATTTGGTTTGGAATTTAATTAAGCAGTGAGACAGGACAGACTATATGGCAAGGTTGATTAATGCACACCTCGGGTGCATTTCACCTCATGCCTCCAGCACATTTGAGGTGTGGAGTAATCAGTTCAACTGCTTAGTCAAAGTATCTTAATGTGATTATAAAATGGGCATTTGTTAAAAAATAAAAAAAATATGACAACATATCCTTACATTACTGAATGTCATGCACTGAGATGAAATTTGGACCAAAAGAAAGGTAAATAATTTAATTAAATTCCAGGTTTAAACACAACAGAATTATTTAGCTGAAGCGTTTTATGGGGTGAAATGTGAGTGTTCCATCCTGTTCCCTGTGCACCCCATTCCTTTGGAGTGTACAAAAATGAGTAACCCATCATCACCCCCAGCTTCGGACTCCTTCCTTTTTTCCCCTCTCCAGTCTAATTCTTTACTCTCTTTCTCCTTTTTGTTTATTTATTGTCCTTCTGCCTCAGGCATTTCTCCCTGACGTCAGTATTTACCAGGCATGAGCCTGTGCTCTCTTGTATTGGTGATCCCCAGGTGCTCTTCAGCACATGAATTGATGAGGGAAGGATCTGTCCTTGGCTAACCTCTGTGAACACTGCAGTGGGGTTAACTCCAGATTTACACCGTGCAACTGACAGTTTAAGTAGTCTCAGTTGGAGGCTTTCAACAGAAATTCCGGTCAAACAAATATGAAGAAGGATGGGCAGAGAAGTCTTCAACTTTCAGAAGGGACACCCATCACAGATGAGTTTTCATCTGAAGGAGAATGGACTAATTTATATTTTTAGGAGAAAGTACTGTCAGAATATAATCTGAAAATAGCAGTGTTACACGTTGTGATTTCCTGATAACTATTCCACAGATAAACATGAGACAGCATAAGCTTCCACCTCATACCTTTGTGTGCCTCTCCAAAAGGCCTGGTGTTCAAAATATCTACTTATGCCTGTCTGGGCTGGGACAGAGTTATTTTTCTTCATGGCAGGTGGTATGGGGCTCTTTTGGATTGGTGCTGAAAATAGGATTGATGACACAGGGAAGTTTTAGCAATAGCTGAGCATCTTACACAGCATCAAGACCTTTTCGGCCTCTCACCCCACCCCACCAGTGAGGAGGCTGAGCCTGCACAAGGACTGACCCCAACAGACCAAGGGATATCCCAGACCACAGGCACCATGGTCAGTATATAAAGGTGGAAGAAGAAGAAGGAAATGTGGGGTGATTTTCCAAACGATGGTGTTTGACTTCCCCAGTCACAGTTACATGTGTGTGATGGAGCCCTGCCTTCCTGGACGTGGGTGAACATCTGCCTGCCCATGGGAAGTGGTGAATGAAGTCCTTGTTTTGTTTTGCTTGCATGCATGGCTTTCATATTATCTCTTGAACTGTGTTTATCTCAGCCCACAAGTTTTCTCACTTTTACCCTTCCAGTTCCCACCCCACTGCAGGGTGCATGAGGCTGAGCTGTTGGCTGGGCTAAAACCACGACAGTGCAGAATCAGTGGTGAGATACTCATTGAGTTCAGCCTTGTTTGGCCCTCAGAGAGCAAATTTTACACCAACATTTGCACTTACTGTCAGAGGGCTGCACTGCTGGTGTGGGAGAGAAGGCTTTCCCACCCTGCAGAGGGGATTGAACTTCAGTGGGTGGTGTGCCCTGGCATCCTTGTAGGTCTCAATCTCCTTTGTCCCACTGAAAAAAGAATTTGGCTGGAAGTTTCTGAGTTTGAGCTAGAAGAGTTTCTGAAGAAAGGGGTTTTTTGTTTGTTTTGTGGGTTTTTTTCTTTATTTTAAATTTTCTCTCAAGAGAAGAGAATATAGCCTAAAGTTTTTAAAATATCACTGAAAATGAGAATCTGCTCTGTTGTGGGGGAGTGTTAAGGGTCCCCAAGGAGCCAAACAGACTAGCAAAGGGGAGAGAAGTGTCTGGAGTAGTGATGGAGGGAGGACAAAGCAAGAAACAAAAATAACAAAGTAGAACTGAGGCTGTTACACAGAGGGGAGCAGAGAGGGAGAGGCATATGTCCAAAAAAAGGAAGATTAAAACAGGAGACAGGAGGAGTAGGGATGGGAATGCCAAAAACTTCAACTTCACATCAAAAACAAAAAAAAAAGGGTCTGAAATGGCACAGTCTGCTCAAGGGACTACTCCTTACTGATGAAAGCAGACCCACAGAAGCTTTTCAGACATTCATATCAGGGCTGCAGGAATGAGCCTCGTATCCACCCAAGGATTTCTGATCCATGCTCATTGTGTTCACGCAGTCACTGCTGGGCTGGACTGCCACATGACACCCCAGCTCTGCCATTCACTTTCCTCTATTTAGATTATTTCTGCATGGTTTTCTGTTGTTCTGTTGGCCACAAAACTTAAGAGAAATTCAAAGAAAATTTTTAAAAAGTCTATTAGGAGACATGGACTTTCCTCTTCTGAGAGGTGCACGTGAACACTTCTGTCTGGCACAGACTGGATTTGTGCAAATTCTGTAGTTCTGTTATCTGGATCAGCATTTTTAAGCAAGAAAAGTAGTCAATTCAGACATAGTTTTTAAATAAATACATTTCATTTTAGGTTTATGGTGTTAGGTGTAAATACTAGTGATATCTAATTGCAGATTTAAAACTAAATTCCTTTTCACTTGTGTTAAACAAACATTCTATATTCTCTATTCAGATGAATAGGTTTTTTTCTAGTCAGTAGTCACATTGAGGTTTATAGGGTCATACACATAAATTAGGAATTGTTGAAGAAATAAGTGTTTGTGCAGAATCCATCCCATAAATAGCAGAGAAAAAGCAAGTAAGGTTATTCATGCAGGGCTGCTGACATATATACAGGGTCACTCACAAAGTTTTCTCTAGTGTTACATTTGTATTCATATATGTCAAAAATGCAATGTTATTTCTTTTTAAAATAAATTGGAAGCACAAGTCTGTGGTGTATGATTATTTTATTAACTGATAAATCAGCTGGCTCTCAAGGGTATGGAAGAAATGTATTTATTTAATTTACAAATAAGCTGTATCCATTCCTCACTCCCATCCTTTGTTAGAACTACGCACTAAGAAATTCCAATGTTTCATATTCTGGTTGCTTAAATGTATTTTCAAGAAGTAAAAGAAAAAACATATATATATTTTTTCAAATCTCCAGCCTTCCATGCAAACAAAATCCCATAAAATATGAACAAGTGTAAACACTGAGTGTGTTTTCAGTGGACATGTGCTTTCATAGTCACATAAGTTGTATTTCCACAGTACTTTCCTAACTTTAGGTACACAAGTTCATACTTAATACCTCTAAATAGTACAGCCTGACTGTCAGCCCTGCTGAGTGATGGCAGTTTCACACCCATAAATTCCCCATTGAGATCCAGATGGGTGAATGCATCCATAAGGAGATGCCCCTGTGCATACAGTGTAAAAATTTGAATAAAAGCAGATCAAATATAGGTTTGTGGGGGTTTTTTCTATGACAAATCACAGGCTTTTATAGAAGATGTAAGAGTTGAGAGCTACTTAGTTGAGAGCATTTTCTTATCTTTAAACACTTATAAAAGAGGGTTATTCCATAATTATCCATTATGGGGACAAAAACTTCATCAGTTAGGGAATAACTCTTTTTTTTTATCTTCTCTTAGTTGGAGAAGCCCACTCTAATCTCCTGTTCCACCAAGCAATTTACTATTAAAAATGGATCAAAATGCCAGACTCTCCTTTATGTTCTCCTCCTATATGTATACACTAAATGAAGTATCCCAGTTTAACAAAGGAGAAATATGTTTTCTGGCACTGCCTACATCACACATCTGTTCTCTCCCATGCTTGGCCCAATACGAGTGCTTCTATAGCCATGACCAGCAAGTCTGTGTCTGTACTCATGGTATCAGTTCCTGTTGTCCCAGCTGCAATTGAAAATCAGGTAGCAGTCATGCTCTGTTACCTCCTACAGGTTTGGGTTCATCTTAAGCCCATAGAGCATCTATGCCATAATAAAATGATGATAACAAAAAGAGAGGGTAGGAACGTAATAGGGAAAAACCCTGCTGGAGAAGAAGAAATTGCAATCCTAGAGAGCGCAATTCAGTGAGTGTGTGAAGTTTGTGGTAACTATTATTTTGGTCTTGGTAAAACGAGGAAAAGTCATAAGGATCTGTAGTCAATTACAAAGACCTACAATCCTTGTTTCATAAATATTCTCACTGATTTCATTGTGGCTACATTGTTTATAAACCTTATTTTACTGCACATAAGCCTAATGCTGTGGGGTGGCATCTAGTCTGGTTAACTTAAGACACCTGATACTGTGTGCTTCAAAAAGCAGTCCTAAAGCTCCAGCTCTGACTCCTTATCAAGCTGATGAACAGGAGCAGGCTTATTTAAAGGCTCAGAGTGACCCTGCATGGCTAAGGCTTAATGGCTAAAATAAACTGGCAGCATCTGCTCCTTGAAGTTTCTTTCCAAGCAGTTACCTACACAGGAAACTTTAACGTGGTTCAGGGCGCTTTCTTTCCCACGTGCAAAAAAATTTGACAAGAGTTAAAGACCTGAAGTAGGAATGGAGCCTCTATGGCATGTTGCTTAAGAGTGTGGCAAAATTTTTACCCTTTTACTCTGAGTGAATGCAATGTTCCACATCTAAAGTAAACAGAAACTTTGTACATTAAAAAGTATGAACTATATGACAGCTTTTATTGTTGTTGTTGTGGTGGTGAGGGTTATTATTATTATCATTATCAATATAATTTTTTTATTATTTCATGCTGAGAAAGCTCTGGTGCTGGAGATGCATTGAGCAAGACAGACAGAATGGTATCAGAGTCCTTACAGACACATTTGCAAAGGGAGAAGCCAAAGCCAGCTCTGTGTAAGGCCATGTAAAATTTTTTCATTTCTTAGGAAACAGTAAGTAACAGCTGGCTTAGCATTAACTGCTAGTAGGGCAGCCTTGACTTCTGTATTTATTTCTATTTCTTGTGTTTTCCTCAAAGTTAATTTTCATTCCTCTCTTGATCAATATTTTTAGAGTGAAATATTAAGTATATAGTAAACTTCTTGTGCTAAATCAATTTCTGGTGAAATACTGATGAAATTGTAGATAGTGTCAGAGATTAATCAGCCCCCTTACATTTTATTCTGGAATATAAACTCTGCTCACTCAGCTAAATTATCAGGTCCAGTTTTCCACATAGCAGGTTCTACAGGAAGCAAAACCATATTTTCTTTATTTCACGTGGATTTCGTGGATTTCAGTGCTCATAAAAGGAACAGATTATTAACATGTACTATTGAAGTTCCCCCAAATAAATCTGCAAATGGCACCTCTATGTGCCTGGAAATCTACTGTGGTATTTCAGCTTTAGACCTCTGTTGAAAAGAGACTGCCAGCTAAACTAACCTGTGCAGCATGTTTTTATGTGGATTAGTTTCTACCACAGATTTGGTGGAGACTACCAAACTCATTTCACGTGTGGCCCAAATCAAATTTCAAGGCAGGTCTCTGGAGATGAAAAGCCAGAACATTAATCCACTATACATTGTAGTGCCCTGCTATATCTCTATCACAGTTTCTCAATTAAATTGTCATCTTTATGAAATGAAAGGAGGGCATGGGGTCCTGCCAGGTGGTAACTGGAATGTGACTTTTTTTATACCATGCAAAATTATTTCGATTATGAAGTCATAACATTATCATTTTACAAGATCATAGTGTCTAATATTTCTTGTCCTATACCCCAAATACCTTTACCAGAAC
>VXAX01004650.1:288860-311360 GCA_013399835.1 Leptocoma aspasia | reverse complement strand
TGTGCCTAAAGTCAGAATTACCCTGAAAAGAGAGCAGGAATGGTTTTTTGAAGTGGGATGCAGCAAACAGTTCATGCATGCCCAACATGTACCCATGTGGCATATACCCACACACCTGCTCACACACAGAGAAAGCAGGAGTCATTGTTGTAAAATCAGTATTGGACAGGTTAATTCTGGCCTTTCATCCAGCTCTGCTCTTTCAGGAGAGCTCCGCAGCACAACAGTACCATTCTGCAAGCTCCTTCACAACAGGTTTTTTTTCCTAGTGCTAAACATTCCTCAGTGTGCAGCAAGTTCAACACCCTTTACAACTTTTCTCTAGGGACAAGTACTTCAAAGGGGTTGTCTTTTCTAAGGTATGTCAAGGCCTGAAAACCCACTAAGTGGTAAGTGTACAGCTCTGACCTGACTGAAGCAGCAGTGGCCTGCAGCCTGCAGAGAGCTCTCAGCTCTATATCTATCTAAGCCATTCACAAGTTAATGCGTCATGAAGGAAAATGCTTCCCATGAAATTCATTTAGTTGCTGTTTAGACGGTAAATAATCCAAAGAGGGGAAGGTTTGCTTTCAGTGAAATATTTTGTTCACTTCAAATTAAGTAAATTGTCAGATTGGGAGTACTGAATGCGGAATATAAAAGTAGGATTTTGCTTTAAAGTTGGAGAAGGTTAAAAACAGAAAAAGGATTTAGGATGTAGCAGAAAAAACTTGTAGAGCGCAGCTGAACTGAGGTATTTAAGATGAATCAAACACACCATTATATGTATCACTGCTGAATGATAGGTAGCTTCTATACATCCTATATATGTTTCAAGTGCTTAGGTTCACACAGCATACTGCAGGAATATGGTATTTATAATATAAGTATATATAAATAGACATATATAATATATGCATATATGTATATATACATGCATATATATGTATACACATGTACATATATATATATAACTAGAATATGGAAGTTATGTATTGCTGGTTATAATTAATGTCTAACAATACGCCTGATTCTGAAAGTGCGTGTTTTTCAATACATATGTATGTTTTAGAGAGAGAGACCTGTGTCACTGTCAGGGGCAGAGCAGAAATGTGGATTGAATGGTGAAATGATATAACCCCTCATGTGTCATCTTTCTAGGAATAATCTCTCAGCATGACAATCCTATGCATTCAGAAGTATTCTGGAAGTTGCCATTGTATGTGAAAGTACAGATACTTTGATGCTGAGCTTCTGATGGACAAATAAGGGAAGGGCTGATTTGGGTCAGATAACTCGCTTACAGTCTGACACATGTTCAAACTCTAAGCCTGCAAAGCTGGGCTGGAAATTCTCTAGGAACAAACTTTTCCATTGTTTTCAATGCTCCCACTTCCAGTGCCAAATACAACCTGCAATTTTAAAGGTGTGTGAAAACAAGAAATAAGTTGAAAAAAAATTTACTACATCCTTCCACTGTTCAAGGAGAACCCTTCTGGGGTTTGGTTCACTTTCAAGTTTGCACAGATTTTGTCCCAAATAGCTCACTTACTCTACTTCTGAAGGCTCTCAGAATAAAATAGTAAGTCCAGAAAAACAGAAGAAGCATGTTCCTAATTAGTGTATGTACCCTTTTAGGACAGGACCAAATTTTTTATCAGGAATGGGTGTAAAATAGGTCTCTGTGATGATCCTTTGAAGTGAAGTGAGATTTCGTGCAGTACATGTATGCAGTTTATTAGGTGAAATTCTGTAAGTTGAGTTTTCTGAAGTAAATTTCCAGTCTGTTTTTTCAGCTGGATGATGTATTACATTTAGCTTTCCCCACTCCAGCCAGTGCTTGTTAAAACTCCTCTCTTTGTGTCCATGTGTTAAGATGATGGACAGTATTTGCTGATTCCAGCTTATCTAGGCTTTTAACAGGAAAATCCTGGATCAATTCAACCTGTTTGAGCAAAAAGTCTTGTAAATGCCTGAGTCTGGGGAATGGTTTCACAGTAATAAACAAACACAAGTAGTTTATGGAACTCTGCTGAAAAAAAGGAAAAATCTTCCATATTAACACATTCATGTCCATAGCATAAAATGTCTTTAAAAAAAAGTCTTAAGCCACTGTTTGCACATACCACTGCCCTAAAAGTCAGCTGGAAAGAATGGCATATGGCAAAGAATTAGTTCCCTGCTCACTGATGGAGCAGAGATGTGTTTGTAGCTCAGGTTATGTTTTCTGCTCCTGGTAGCTCTGAAAATTCACATGTGGTCCTTACATTTTCACTTACCATCTATTTGCCTCTGTTTTCTCCTTCCACATCCTTGACATGCTGATCTCAGCATTTGATCAGTGAATGATGCAGGGATATCACCATTTCTCATTTCTTTCTTTTTCTGCTACTGTTTGTTTGTGTGTTTATTTGTTTTAACAGAAAAAAAGGACAAAGTCTGACTGAGGAAAATCAATTTGTATGAATAATAAAGAGTGTATATAGGACAGAAAACAGCCCTTTTTATTAAAGTCAGTTTCTTCTGACATTCTTCACTGTCCATAGATAATATGCTCCTTAATATGTTGGTCCTTTAGTAAATGCATCCATTGGGAAAGGGAAAAAAATAAATAAAGAAATAGGGAACAGGCCATGAATTTGATAGAAGAATGTAGAGATCAAGGAGTTTTGCCAGTATTGAAAGAAAACAGAATAAATTAGAACTTGTTTTAGTGTATGTCAAACATCTTTGAAGTTTAGTAAAGTTATTGTGCATGGTAAGAAAGACCACTTTCCCCATGGATATTGGCTAACTGATTGCCCCAGGGGCAGAATGGGTGGTAAGAGAAGATGCATCAAAAACCCATTCTGGGAAAAAAAAATTTTCCTGTGAGACTTCTCAGCTTCACAAGTGTTTTTAGGTTCCACCATATTGCATGCTTTAGTTCTTAGACAGCCATGTGTACAGAACACGGCAAATACAACTGCAGTGTTTGTATTTCACTGGGAACGTGTTTTTGGTGCATCTTCACCTTTATCAGGTGACAGCACACAGCTGGCACTTGTCCTTGCAAGACAACAGAGATGAAAGGAACAGCCAGTTTTATCTATGCAGTGAATAATTTGGAATTGATAATTTAGTCTTAAAATGTCACATTTGAATGCTCCCAAACTGTTTGTGAAACTGTGCATTTTAAGAATAGGTAAGAATTATTAGAATCAATAAACATATTGCTGGTACACTCCATGCCAAAATTACAAATAATTAAGTCAGACATCTTCTTCACTGACTTCAGTTGTTTTTTCCAGATATCTGCCTGGCCAATTCGATCTGCTCACCACCCCTAAATGGTAGCAGTGTTGGTGGTGATTTTCACAATTGATAGAAGTCAGAACAGCCCAGACACTGTGCTAAATCATACCAGGACACAAGCAGAATTTAAAAAAATAGGACTAAGTTTAGGTATAAAGATTGTTGAAAAGACCTTATCACTTTCCTCCCCAGATGAAACAGGTGTACAGAGACACATGAGCTGGCTGCAACTCACTTCATTAATCAAATCAATGTGAATTTCAAATTTCAAATATAATATCTAAATATACAATTTTAAATTGGTACTGGTGTAGTTTCCAGCATTTGAATTACAAATTTGCTTTTTGTTAATCCATTCCCTAACAGAGATCAAACACTTGAAAATTCATGAAAAGCAAACATGAAAGGGTCACAAACATGGTCAAATGTTACCTGGCTGTTTAATTCAAATGGATACTCAAAGAAAATGTTTCCGATATTTGTTCAGCCCCTTCTTTCTAGTTAGCTTAAAAAATTAAAGTTAAATGGCAGACTAATACTATGTGCAAATCAAAAAAAAAAAAAATCAAGGAGACTTGAAGATAGCAATACAGAAGTAAATCATAAAGACAGATGAGTAAATCTAGAGTAATACTGGATATCAGTCTGAATCTGTGGTTGTTCACATCCATAGCTGGCATTTTAACTGTGACAAAAATAGCTGTAAAATTTGGAAGCAAGTTTAAATGTTGAATATATCTATCGCCACTGATATAATCAGTTCTGCTGTATATTCATTGCCAGAAAAATGCAATCATATCCGAATATGCACTGATACATTGAGCCAGTAGTCAAAGTTTAGCAATATGGGTACACACTTTCTTTCTGTTTCACCGTTACAAGTGCTATTGACAGCAAAGTCAAATATGCCTTTAGCAAAAAGGAACGAAGTAATGGGATTTTTGTTTCTCAAGTTCTGCCTAGTCACATTCAACACATATATTATTTTCCTGCCTTACAACAATCTACAAACAGAACCTTCTCATTTCAGTTTTTCACACATTTTCTTTGTGTGAATCTCACTGAAATAGGCAAGCTGTCAGTGACAAAGCTTAGTGTCAATCTCATATGAAGCTGAGAAATGAGAATTACAAAAGGAAAAGCTAGTAGCCACAATCAGTCCTGTAGCTACAAACAACTTTTGCACTTCATCAACCAAATTTTTACTAGAGGGATAATCTATGATGTAACCCATCACTGATGTCAGGGCTGTTTCTGAAGACATAAATTGCTTTATGCAACAGACAAGTTCTTACGGGAGAAGAGACCTCACAATGAGAATAGCATTTGCCAGGAGAAAACCCAGATCTTCCACATAAATGCCATGGACTCCTGTTGTGCCATGACTGTGTTATAAATCTAAGCATACCACCTCTGCTTGAAGAAGCTCTCCTACTTCAGTCCAAGTCTGGTTTATAAGAACCTTTCCATTCAACAGCAAATTGCTCTTTGCAGGAACACAGCTATTAGTGACTAAAAGATCATGCAAAATGGAAAAAAAGGAAGGTGATCCTGTATCACACTCCATGTTCTTTCCTTCCTTCTGTGGAAACCTCAGCTTATAGCCCAGCTGGGACCTCTCCATTACTCTGCAGTCTATCACTTAGTCCAGCAACTGGTACTATTGAACTTGGTGACTCCACTCCTAGACATAGTATAGGGAAGTCATTGTAACAATTAAAGATATGCATAATAGGATTTTTGAAAAAGGAAAACAGTTAGATTTTTAGCTTTATTGCTGATCATAAAAGAATATAAAAAATTGTGAAAATACATGGATTGTCAAAGCTAGCTTGCTCAAAGAATTCAAAATGATGGTTGCTAGACAGGTAAAGCTGGAAGATCTCCCTAGTTATTCTGAAAAAAATTGACAAAACAAAGAATGATTAATTAACATCTGTCAGTCAAGTGCTGCAACTAGCATGGAAAGGGTTGTTTGAATCATTGTGGGATAAAGAATGTTTCTATATAGTTTTCTTTTTTGTCCTCTGTTTTCATAAATTAATGTTCCTGTTGGTTACTACAGGTCACTGTACTAGAGGAAAGAACACAAAAGCTTTGAGTGAGGGTAACATAACTGATGACAGCATTCTGTTGGGGGTGAAAGCAGAGGGCTGATGTGGAGTAAACTGAAGATTACCAGAACCGAAGGGTGAGCTGCAGCAGTAGTATTGTTTTCTGGGATCCTTTTTCTCTTGTTTCTCTTCCCCTGCATGGAGAATTTCATAACCTACATTTTTCTCTCACCTATTCACCCTTAAAATAATTAGAGAAAGAAAAGTAACAAACTGGTCATAGACATTTATTTTGATTTTTTTCCTTTCAACATATATGGGTCTTTATTCAGCCAACATCTTATAGATGTTTTGAGACATATCTGCTGGGCCAACATGAATGATTAATTTTATATTCTTCTTTCTACTGCCATGGCAGTGACAAATAAGGAACAGGATAAGTTTCAGGGTAGTGAACAGGATACGTAGTTTTTTTTACTCCATGCTTTGGCTGAACATTGGTAATAGTAGAATTGAACTAAAATGGAGTAATTTTGAGAAGGCTCAGTTATCTAAACTAAATCCCATCATTAACTTACACAGTCCTATAGCTGCCTTAAATCTGAGCTAGCTGTTATGGCTCAGAGTAGCTGCTTTCATTCTCCACTGACACTAAGCCCCAGGAGAGGACTTCAGATCTTAAACAAGTTTAGACCATATGCCAAACACTGACATTATTTCATGATGTTTCATTTTAGGGGAGGTGAGGTGTGGGTACCCTGTAGACTGGAGAGTAAAAGAAATCTTATGGTTTGCCAAAGGCTTACCAGCAATGTTACTGAGTCACTCCACCTCTCAACTTCCTGCTACAGCCACTGGACATTCCTGCTGCACATCAGTCCCACAATAACCATATCTTCCTCAATCTTTTATACAAAGCATGACAAGTCTTCTTTAGACTATTTTATTGTAAAAAAAATTTTTTCTTTGTATTACTGTGTACAGTATTGTATAGTTTGCACACACCAATATTTCTTTTTCTGTATTTCTTTGAGAAGCTGAGATGCATTTTTCAAATTCTTACACATGCCATCTTTGGGCTGTTTGATGTGTGCTGAAATGTGATAGGAAGTGCTCAAAAAACAAGTTTCCAGCAAATGCATCACAAAGGTTTGCAAAGGAATTGTTCTAGGACAAAGTAACTATTTGTGTAAATTATCCGTATTTAACAGGTGTAAGACATTCAAGAATGGGTTATTTGTACTGAGCTACCATAATCTGCTATATTAATTATATTTTGTGGAATGAATACAGTTAACTGTGATCTACTGATTGTCTTTGCTCCACGCAAAGAAATTTAATTACATTTGGAAAATGTAATTAATAATAAATAAATTATTTTAACTGCATAACATTAATTACAATACAATAAAAAGAAGTCTAATTCCATTTGGAAGGTGTTGAAGTGATCTTAGCAAATTCACAGGACTCCTAAGAAAGGTAAGGGTGTGACAGGTACGCCAGAGAGCTCCTTCACAACCTGGAATATTGACTGCATCCACAGTCAGCACCTTGCTTCATGAAAGATATGGAAGGTAAAGGTTCTGAGATTTTAAACAGCTTGTCTTGTGGCCTGTGGTCAAAAGTTAATGGGTTGCCAAAACCATTTCCTGAGAAGCTGGAGAAGAGACTAATTGTCTGGGGCCTCAGGATTTCCACTGATCTTGAGATGCCATGGAGCACATTTAATTCTATAACCAAATGTGTGGGACGTGTGTGATACTAACAGTGTTCTGTTTCCTTAAGCTTGTCATGCTGAAACTGTCATCAAGCTTACCAGTAAGGTTTCTCTCTCCCAAATACTCCTCTGCTGATGATATCTCAGATCACCAACTTTTTTGCACTCGAGAATATTTTTTTTTAAATCTGTCTACTGATGGAGGCACTTGCATAGGTAATGCTCCTGAGATCACCCACATGTTTACCATAATACTGTTCATCATTGCGTAAAGGAGACTGTAAAAGTCCTGTCAAAGCCATAATGAATACAGCATGCAAACACTCAGTTACTGATTTAACTGTCCATGCTGGAGCCCAACACATCAGAGGAGCAATGGGAAATAAATCTTAAAATAATAACTTTTGTCAATGATGCTACAGTCATATAGTTACAAAGGTAAGCATCAGAGATTGTAGCCTCACTGCAGAACAGTGAGGCATAATCCTTGAAGGTATTTGGCCAGCCAACCAAGCAATACAATAGATTTGTTCAAGTAAAAAAGTCTGATTTTTTTCAAACAATAATATTTAATTGTATATGCAGAAAGAAGAAACTCAGTCTTAAATACAGTGACTTTAAACCAGAAGCTGTCCACCCTAATGCCCATATAATGTATAGAATTATTTTGCAGCATGTTCAAAGCTGAGTTAACAAATAGCAGGTAGAGCCGAAGAAAACAGATTTTTCTGCCAAAAAAACCACCGTGTTGAAAATTGAGATCAAAATAATGTTTTGTCATCCTCAATATGTAGCTTTGTGTATGCTGCCTATTATCAAATACGTCTGTCTTTTGTAGGCTTATGTGCACCTACAAGCATCTAGATATTTGTCTGCATATGCACAATCTGCAAAATGAGTTGAATAAGCAAGGTGAAATATTTAAGGAAAATGTAATTTTAAAATTCCATATTTATTATGGACAGTGACATGAGTGCCCTAAAGATTAAGATCTACGTAGTATAGTTGAAAATTATATTGTTCATGTGTGTTAAAACATACTGTGGGAGCCAGAACCATTATTTCTGTCTGTATTCCTACATATTCCTCTATATCGGTACCTCTATCTCTACACTGGGATAGAGAAATATTCGCTAACAATAGATGCATCTAATCAAAATGTGTGTGAATGGTATGTACTATGTACTATCATTTCTTTCTGCAATTAATTTAGAATTCAACGGAATAATATGAAGTCTTTTACTACTTAATTAAACTTTTGTAATGCCTGTTTTACCAAGATGAATAAAATGCATAAATTGTATGAGGTGACATCTAATGCACACAAAAAAGAGAAATGTAAAAAATCAGAACAGTGGGTACATTAAACTGATTCTTAATAATTGAAACCAATTTAATCATTTGAGATTATTTTATTCTAGCTGACGTAATACTGTAGCAGTTTTATTCTAATTATAACCTGTTTCATTTTAGTCTGCCTTTCTAGTTAATTATTACAGTCAATTTGTAAAATGACATGGTTCCACATTTGCATAGGTCACTATTAAATAAATGAATAGCTGAAATTACTCTAGCATTGAAGTGTCAACTTTGGTAGAAGTCAAGAGGACTTCAAATGTTCTTCTAACACCCCTTAATGTGTTAATGACCACTATTAAACTGCAATTAAAAGGCCAGAGAAAAAAATGCACGAAACAGTTAATAGAAAAATAGCAGAGACACAATTAAAACACTTCAGTTTTTGACTGATAGAAAATAAAGGGATATGCTGAAAGAAATATAGTATGAATCTATGCCTAACACGACAGAACTGACAGTTTAATGATAACAAATCATAGGCTGCCTTTTTTTGGAGCATTACACGTCAGCTTGACATTAACATCAGTAGTAAACAAGACAATGTAATGATTTTACCTTGTATTTAAATTGCTACTTATTACGGTACTAAATAATAGCTTTAAATAACTTGGTGTCCAGGGTAGTGATGTACTCTGTTTGCATGAGACAGTACTGAAAGATCTGTTTAAGTTTTTTGTCATCTTAAATAAAGGATATATGTATGTCTTAGCTGTGCAGCCTACCGTGTTTGCATCTGAAACCTTTCCTGAATCTGTAACACTGTCATTAGGCTTGTTTGCTCATGAGAGGAATGAGTAGTGATGATCAAGTCCTAACTCAAAGCAGGTCAGACTTTTAGGTATCAAGTGGTGTGTATACCTCCTAGAAAGAAACTCAATTAATCAGAGGTATGCCAGGGCTGTCATATTAAACAGTCTTACTTCAAAACCATACTTTACTGAGAGATGAACAGAATACGGGAACAGTATGTGTGATTCCAAAAGCTAAATTACATTCAACATGAAAATCAACATTATGTCTGAAAATTTAAATACATGCGCCAGAAATTTCAAAGTTATGGTTCCCACAAGAATTAAAATTTGACCTCCAAGTGATAGGTAGTATTTTTTACTACTGTTACATTTTAATCATTCATATTATCTACATCTCTGCAATCTAGAGGAGTTATACTTGCCATGGGAAATATGAATTCTTCATTTTCCATTATTATATGTGTGTTGTGTATGCTCATCCACAAAATTAAATTAGTTTATGGGTTACATCCTGTTCTCAGTTGCACTGTGTAGAACCAGGCTTGTTTTACTCATTCAGTGGATTTAAGTAATTTCATTAATATAAACAAACTTCTTTAGGCTTTCTTATGTTACCCAGAAGAGCATTACTCCTCTCCCTAAAAGTTCATCTGTGGTATTGCTTAGCCCCTTGTAAATAGGCATTTACTTCTTAGATCAATGGACCAAATCACCATTGGTCCTTCTTATCATTGTTTCAATTATGCAAAATAAGCAAAAAATATAGATCAGTGTGTTACCGGTTTTTTTCTGCTTACTTCCCACAAATAACTTGTATGCTTTAATGCATTCTTCTGTAAATCAGTATGAAAATAAACTGAAGTTCCCTTCCCGTCATGTTTATTATATTAGGCATAAAATGTACTATCAGCCACAAAAACTGGAGAAAGATTAAAAAACTATGTTGCATGTTCTTATATGAGGAAAACATTATGGTTGCAGATGGCCAGGTTTTAAGGGATGTTTAGACATTTATAAACATAGATAGCCTCCCAAGAGGATTTTAAAAGGTTAGATTATTTTGAAAATCCTGCTAGGCATTGGATGTATTTCTTTGAAATTCTCATACATGTATAAGTTCATACAGTGGAGAAAATAACGCACACAATCAATGGATTGTGTGAATCAATTGGAATAGATTCAACCAAAACCATTTCATGGGTACCAGAGATTTTCCTATGCTTAAGTCTGTTTGTGTCCAGATCAATGCAGCTTCATCTGCTGTTAAAAATGAGAGATACTATTTATATTGTATAGCTGCTGCACTAAATTCTCCATTATTTAAAGCTTCTCTGTTTCAAAATCTCATTTCTTTAAAACATTCAAGGTTCTAGTCTTGCTGAGGACTAAACCACAATTGAATGTGAATGAGAAAAATTGAAAAGAAAAAAATATTTTCTCGTGTTCAAAAAATTGTTTTATTTTTGAAAAAAACACATATTTTTTTGCTCTTTGTGTTACAGAAACTTGTCTTTTAGAATTGCAAAGGATAAGAAATGTAAGTACACTTTCTTGAGGAATGTGTTAATGCAGATAGTTTGCCTGGGAAGGCAGGTTCACCAGAAATGTACACGTATGTGACGATGCTATATCACTTGTACAGGTTCAGTACTTAACCTGCTCTTGCCAGCGTCCTCTGAAGTATTTCCCTTAGCACCTGTCAAGTACAAAGGAAAGCCCAACAGCCCCAGTGACAGGTCTTGTTCCTTGTTGATCCAAACACAGACCAGTTTACACCTGGGCTGATGCAGACAGGCAGAGAGGCACAGGTGCTGTCCTCGGAGTGTTTTACATAAACCTGTTCCCTGGCCCTGGCTCTCAGAGGAGGGCTCAGCCTCAGTTTTAGCCTGTGAGGCTAAAACAAGGACATGTCCAGCTGCCCAAACAGCACCACGCTCCACCATGTACCACCCTGGCCAGACCAGGGCAAGAGAAAGAAACAAGTTTATGTTAAAGCACAGAGGCAATGTTATCATTCCATAAAGGGGATGCTAAACTTAGGTAAAGGAAGAATAGCGTATATCATCAGGAGCTCTATAACAAAAAATGCAGTAAAATTTGGGAAGCATAAGAAAGAATAAGCATAGTTTGGGCATTCTTCAGGAAATAACATAATAACTAAAGCACAGAAACGGACATGTAGAGGAATAACTCCAGAAAAGGGAGAGGATTAAATGGTACCAAGCTTAGGTTTTCCTTTAAAAGTATGTTCAAAACCAAAGTGACTTTAATTATTTAAATACTCTGGTTAACCCTTGATATTAATAAATATTTTTAAACAGATGGTTTTTTAACATCAATTTGGACACACTACAAACCAGTGCTAGTAAGTACACGTAAGTGACAATTTGGTGACAAAAATGTGCTTTTTATGTCTGGGGGGAGAAATATGTGGACCTACAAACAACTTTAAATGTGTCTGGATATTTTCAGTTTGCTTTTAGTTTTCAAAAGGATTTTATAAAAATCAAATCAAACCAATCCTACAAAACCCCCATCCCATCTAGTAATTGCTTTGAAAAATATTTTGGTTGAGTTTCATGGTCATATTGTTAAAGTGGAACTTGATGTGGATCTGAAGATACATATATGTAGGTGTGTTTAATTATAAAGTTAAGAAAAATGTAGATCTATTTAAAGCAGGAGTGACAGTTGTCGAGCATTGTGATGTATCATCTTGACATGAACTGAATGAGTTAGATTAGTGACTGACACTAGCAATGTCAGAATTTACATTGCAGCACACACAAACTCTGTGGAAATATACTATTAGCACTTGGAGTAAGCAGTGATGAGTAATGAGATAAAAATTGACAGCGTCAATAGTCATATGCCCTCACAGTCAAGAAAAATGAACTGTAGTATGTGTTTGTATACTAGTAAGTGTATATATCTGTCTGTCTGAAATATATCTATAGTAACTTTAATTACACCAAATTTCAAGAAGCAGCAATCCAAAATCATAGATAAGAAGGAGAATCTCAGCAAGGTCTTCTTAAATGCTCTGGATTTTGATTTACTCTCTAGGTATGTTCACCTCTGCACATGGTGTTGACATGCACTGCTTGCTCTATTTCACTCACCAGAAGCTCATGGAACATGCACAGCTATACATAGGTAAAGGAAATACACTCTTTTAGGAAGAGTTCTTTTTCAAGCACTGTTTTTCTTGTTTGGAGTCAGAACAATAGTAAGTTTTACAGGCACAATGGGAAGGAGGTACATACATACTGTAACATATCATGCCCTGGCTATTAGAGAGTATCACAATTGAATGGTTAATACAGCTCGATAAAATTTGTCTCCAACCATTATTTTATGAAATATATTGATCCAGTGACTGAAGGAATTGGGTCCAAAGGCCCCATCACTTTGAGGTGCACCAGTAGCACTGCAGATCACCCTGTCTCTGTCAGGAGCGCGGACTGTGGACGCCCGGCTCAGGTGCTGTAAGTGTATCCAACAGCTGCACCTCTGGGTCAGCCCTCACGTGCTCAGAAGTATTCCGGGCCCTGCACTGAGCAGGGAGCAGGTAGTTCCTTCATACTGGTGACCATACAACATACTGGTGAGTGAGAAGCTCTTTAAAGCTCCTCTTGTGACAGAGAAACCTGTTATCGGTGGCACATGCCTTTTCCTCAGTTTCTCTGAAATCACTTTGACAGTCTCAGATTAAAGTCAATACTAGCTCTGCATAGCTACTGAAATGCTATAAGGATGAAAACTACAGTAATGTCTCTGTGGATAGGTGATTATTTTATTTTGCCCTTTCTCTAACAATATTTGTAATATTTTGACATGAAGTGGATAGAATGGCAGATTGTTGACTGCCACTAGCAGTGTCAAAAGTAATGCTATGTTGTATCAAGAAATTATGTATTTTACAGTCCACTACCGTAAATACAGAGAAATACAAAATTGTCAAGAAGCTGTGCTTTCATCTTTAGCAGCCTGGAGTGGAGTCCTGAATATGTTCTTCTGGTCCACCAAATGCTCCCACAGCAACCTTAGAGTGCTGCAGGCATATGGTGGGCAGGCTTTAAAGATTAATTCTTCTCCATTTCTTTAAAAAGAATTTTACACAACTTTGGTGCCATCTAAAATTAGTAATTTAAATAGGAAAATGGTGGTGTTTCATTGCTGCAGAGAGCAGGAAGGCAAAACCTTTAAGAAAATGGAAGCCCTCAGAAAAAAACCAAAAACAAATACAGTAAAATAACAAAGAGTAATTGTACTCCTCATATGGAAGAAGAGCAACAGCAATGTCTCATTTAGATTTCTATTTCCACTTTTTGAGAGTACATTAAATAATGGGCATCTGCATGTTGTATCTGCTGTGATTTTGCTTAATTTTCCTTCTTTTTGTTGCTCTATAAAACAAAGTTACCAGAATGATTTATGTGTCAGGTTTATATTTCTAGTTCTTCTAATGGAGCAATTTTATTTTAAAAGGTAAAACATAATTTTTAACCTACCGGTAACATCATTCTCCACATTGGATCAATTATCTATGCACTGAATAAAGTTTAATTGAACCCTTTTAAATCTGTGCAGCTGTTGTGCAGTGAAATAGGCAGGTGGATTATCTCATTAGTATTAATCTAAATGTTTTGTGGTCTCTGCACATTTTAATGTGTGTGGTGTATATATTTGGTAATAATTCTTTAGTTGTTAAAAATAAGTGCTACAAGAAAACTTTGATAATAATTTATGTAATATTTGGTTCTTAAACAGGATGAATTAAGGGC
This sequence comes from Leptocoma aspasia, assembly GCA_013399835.1. Lineage (NCBI taxonomy): Eukaryota > Metazoa > Chordata > Aves > Passeriformes > Nectariniidae > Leptocoma > Leptocoma aspasia. Next base: position 297,418 of record VXAX01004650.1, on the reverse strand, counting down.
ATTAAAATGATGAGTGATTCCACAAAACCTATTCCAGCAGACAGAATGAATGAAAGTATTAGTTTGAAAACTTCTGACCTATTTTAATTTTATTTTAGGAGTGCTCTGTTTTATGCATTGATGTTACTATCAGGATTTTAGCTGGTTTTCCTTCCAATCAGCTTAGCTAACTTAAATCCTTTTTTAAGGTTCACCAGCATCAAACATTTCTACTTCATCTTCCAGGAATCTATTTTCAAAAAATATTATTTGTTCCTAAGACCAAATTCTGACACTGCTTACACAAGTGATTCGGGAATAAAGCTGAAAAAATGGGCCAGGACCACAGCATATATAAAATACTATAAAGCAACAGAGTGGTATTAGCTTGGCTATCTGAGAATGTAGCCCATGATATTCAGATCTGAGGGTGGAGGATCTGTGGGAGCTCTGCTTGGGGACAATGTGCCTCTGAGCTACCCCTGAACCTGCTGGATGCTAATGTCAGGTAGCACTGAGGTTGCTCAGTGAGAAGCTGGCCTGGTGAATATATCCAGGATTTAAAGGTCAATTTTGTGCGTTTGCTCAAGTCCAATAAAGAGAGCACTTAGGCGGGAAGAGGAAGGTGTGCTTCACACTGCTGCCAGAGGGGACCCCTCGGCGGGCACTGAGCTGAGTCCAGCTTTGTCAGCTCCAAGGGGAAAGGTGTACAGTGCCACACAGGTAATCTGTTCCCACACACTGAGAGAGCTTGCTTGGCACTGCAAAGAAGGCTTCACTTGGAGAATTCATGGGCTTACATTTCGTACGGTATACTGCCATATTTCAAATTGGTTGATTTAAAAACTGTTGTATTTTTTCTACATTTTCAACTTTGATCTCTACCAGAAACTTTCAGACTTAAAACAGTGTTACAGTTAAATGTTATTTTCATTGCCCTGATCCATCTTTTAATTTCATTCTAATCTCAGAAAGGTTAAGCAACAAATGCATAATGTTCAAGAAAAATGTAAAGGTATGCTGGAGAGGGGGCTATGGGGGAAATACAGGAATGCATGCTGCCAACAAGCAATGCTGCTGCATTTTATGTACCTCCCAACAGCTGACTGCAGAAGCTACTTCAGATCCAGCTCAGTTGTACAGCCTGGGGGATTAGTGAAAGAGACCACCCTGGAGGTTGTTAAATAGAAAAAATAGTGTGTCTGCCAGCTGGGGGCCGATTGATTGCTGCTTGTGTGTGTAAGGCAGTGATGAGGGGGAGGTGGAGAGGTGATGGGATTTGCTCCTGAGCAGTTGGTTTTGTGAAGGACTCTCACTGCCTCAAAGCTGGTGAGGCCCTTGCAATTGTCCTGCAGTTTGTACCTGAGCAGCTGCTAGATTTTCTTGCTGGAAAAATGTATGGATGTATCATAGTCCTGAAGAAAATATCATTATTAGCAGTGAAGCAGCTTCTTCCTGCCTGGTACTGAGCACCTTCACAACACACTGCATTTGGCTGCAAAGAGGACAAAACCCTGCAAGAACTATAAGACTGTAAGGTCCTGCTCCTCATCTGAGAAGGATTGCAACAAGAGCTTAGGGATTTCATTAAGTATTGTAAAATGGTGCATAGCACTATTTTGTTCCAGGAAAATAAGATTCTTTGCAGATGATTTGTGGAAATCATCTCTCTTTCTGGCCCTGAGGAAATTCAGCAGATAAAGCAGTGTGGTTTTCAGTCTTTCTAATCTACAGTTTTGTTTATAAAACCTAAATTAAATCTCTACACGCAAATGCAATGGCTTAGTCATTGCTGCAGGCAGAGGTTAGCAACTGTGGTCTGCCTTACCCTACATGTAAACACGAATTAAAAATTTTGTGCATGTTTATCTAAATACAGGGCATTTATCTGAAGTGATAAACTGTTATCTCTTTTTTGATTATACCCAATTTACTTCTTTTTTTTTACTGCTTCAGAAACTGTCAGCATCATTTGCCCAATCATGGAACTTGACATACCTAAATATTAACTATCTGTGGTGCTGAGATTTCATACATTATTTTTGCTTTATCTTCTGTCTTTTGATTTCTAATCTATGTCAGAGTAGTTGATTTTACCAATGGCTGCTTAGTTTTGTTAATATTCTTTTCAGGAAGATTTTTTATCAGAGATGTTTTGACAGTCCTGTTAAGGCAGCTCCACCAGCAATACTTTGCCCAGGGTCTTGATGAGGTGATCAAGGAGTTCTAGAACATTTCCATTTTTAGCTAAATCTTTGACTGTTTTGCCTCATCACAGTCTGCTCACGAAGATCTTGTACACTGGGTACCAGGATAATTTTGGCAGCACATCAGTGGTTTTGGACAGGGGAAAAAATGCTGCAAGGAAAGTTTTACTCTGTTGCAGTAAGCTTGACATGAATCATTGCTGCTGCTGCTTTGTGTTCCTGTCAACCTATTGTAAACAGGCACCCTCAGAGAAGGAAAGTGCTTTTTGAAGATAGAATTCAGGAAAAAAATAATTTTGGATTCTTACTATCTCTAATATTTCCAAGGGAACAAGACCTGATCAGAACTGTGAATAAGCACCAAGTTTCCCTGACTGCAGGGAAACTGTGTAAGTGAAATTTTGGTCTTCATTTCAAAGGACAGAGGCAAAAGTATCTTCCCATATTTCCAGTCTTTGCAGAGAACAATTATGACATAGACCTGTGTTTATTTGCAGACTACACATATTCCACAGCAGCAATTAATGAATATGAGGTCTAGTGGAAGACACCGTCATCCACAGAATTACTTTGGTAGTGTTAAGTTTCCCCATTGTTTGTACCAAGTGCTCAAAAATGTGCTGAGATGCTGAAATTCCCTATTTCAGAAAAGGAGTCTACCAGAATGGTCTTTGTAGTGAGTCAGTCTGATAGCAGCTTCATTTCTCCATTTCTGTATTATTTGTAGTGCCTGGGTGATTTTTAGCCTTGTGATATTTGCTGCTTTTATATCTGTTGGGCAAGACATTATCCACTGACCTATATTAATAATAAGAGTGATTGATGCCTGAGATATGTTAAGCCTGGTCTTGTCAAATCTTTTACCTTTTGGTATCCTACCAATGCAGAACAGGCTTCCTCTGCTGGAGGATGAGGTGAGCCCTTTCTGCACCAGACTGCTCCCCAAAGCCCTCTTCTGCCTCTCATCTCTTTAGTCCTCCCTGCCCTTTTCCCCCAGTTAAGCAGCCCCAGCTGCTGATTCTCTGTTTATCTTTGCAGACAAGTAGCTGTCTATTGTTTTCATGGATCACTTGGCCATTTGCATGTTCTTCATTCACTGTGACTGTTGAGGTACATGTTGGATCCACACATCCAGACCCATAGGAGTTGTGACCATTTCTAGTAATAGCATGTGAAAAGGAGTCAGTATAGTTAGAACACTGGTTAATTTGATATTACTGTAATGGAGAAGTTAAGTAAGGGTAAGTTTCTTCTACAATAGTGCAGAAAAAGAAATCTTACTGTGAAATCCAGTGATATTTAAAAATTGTATAGGTCTTTTAGAGCTACCCAATTCTAAAATATATGGAGTGTCTATTTTTGCATAATAAAGAGCAATTTTGTGCAGTACAAAGAGCTATTTGAGGATGGTGAAATGGCTATAGGTTGCCAAAATCTGCAGCTGGATATGACATTCTGGAAAGATATCAACAGGGAATTGAATAATCACAGTTCCCTACAGTCCACCAGCCATCTGATTTTAGTTTCTTCATATTTGTACACATGTTCTTGTTTATTACATAATGAAAATTTGACACATGTAAACATACTAAGTTAAGTGGGATTTGAAGGTGGGCTTTAGCTGAAGAAATCCTATAAAAATGTCTAAACTCATTTTTTTCTTTCAGACCACAGGGTTTTAGAGAGATCAACTTTCTATGTGGCAGCTGGGCTCCCTGCAGTGCTGTATTTTATTTTATGCTTTATAGCATGTAGCTTCTAGGTTTAAAAACAAAACACACTATTCACTTCCTGAACAGACCTGAAACTGAATTAGAAAAATACTTGCCATACATATAAATTGGGAGGGAAGGTGACATGCTATGTGATATGCCTCTTACTCTCCAAAGGCCATAGGAGCACAAACACAAATACAGCTTAGCATGGGTGAGGTAGGGAAGGGTTTCTTTCACCTGTATTTCACTGGGAAACCCTTTTCTCTCTTCTGAGATGATACTGAGTGACTGGTGTACTCACCACCAGGTGATTAAAGGCCCTGATGGTCCTTTAATTCCTGCACTCTGGCTGTTTCTGTCTTGCTTCCATCCTCCCAAGGCTCCCAGGCTGCTTACCTTGCTGTCCCTGTGTTGCCTTAAAACCTTACTTCTGGTCTTTGACCACTGCTATATGACACCAGCTTTACTTTTGACCACATCTGCTTTCATAGAATCACACAGAATCAAAAAATATCCTGGGCTGGAAGGGACCCACAAGGATCATCGAGTCCAACTCCTTGCCCTGCACGGGACAACCCCAGGAACATCATCTTGTGGCTGAGAACATTTTCCAAATTCTCCTTGAACTCTGGCAGACTTGGTGCCATCACCACTTCCCTCAGGAGCCTGTTCTAGTGCCCAGACAGCCACTGGGTAAAAACTTTTGCCTAATATCCAAATTAAATATTCCCTGACACAGCTCCAAGTCATTCCCCTGGGTCCTGGTCCTGGTAACCAGAGAGGAAAAAAAAGAAGAAATTATGCACCCATTTATTTTTTTCCTATATTTCCTAATCTCTGTACAGTATATTGTACTAAATAGAAACTACTGATTTCAGGATTTACACTAACAACATACAGAATGACCCACTCCACATACTTCCAGATTTCTGGGGGTCTACAAATTGCACAACTTGGCTTAAAATACCTAGGAAGAGGAAGACACTTGAGACAGTTTTATTGAAAATAGTATACCTGAAAATTCAAACTATGTAATATTTCACAGTCTTCCCAGCAACATTGGTAGCTTTCACAGTTAACTAACTATATATCCATAACTGAAATACTAATGATTTAATGCATAGGTTTTTTAAGCAAATTTTCTTTCAACAATGAAGATTCAATGAAATCCACTAGGGAATTTGAGCTATATTTGTGTAATTTGCTTATATACCTGTGGACAATTAAGATGAAATCAGGGAATCAGAGGACTTCCAAGGTGGAAATTCCTTTGGGGAAGAGATGGTGCTTGCAACCCCAGCACTACCAGAAGCAACTTTTGGAGTTGCCCTTCAAAAGGGATTTGCTGATCAAACAGGCATTCAAGGCAGACTGGACTTCTTAATTCAGCTTCTTCCAGTGGACTTCCTTGAAGCCCTTGCTACAAACTGAAGTTTCCTTTCCTTCCATTCCCAATGGAAAACCCAGAGGGAAAGTGCATTCCTTGAGTGAACCACTGTGTTAATGTGTCAAGCTGACCCAGGAATGTGTAATCGGCACATCTCCTCTGTCTTCACCTCACTGTACTTCTAAATTTGAATCCAGAATGGGTCACATAAAGTGAAACAGAGTTTGGAGATTTACTGTAATCACATGCTGACATTTTCCCACATCACTAACCTATCACATGATTTAGCAGGATTGTCAACTCCTGCATGATGGAGGATCAGGACAGAAATAGCAAGGGTGTTGTAAGACGTTGTGGAGGCCTTCTGACAGCACAGCGTGGGAAGCTTGTGCATTATTTGCTGCAGTCCCATCTTTTAGAAAAGCTCCTGAGGCTGTCATTTTGATATTAGCAAAAAAAGTAATTTACACTTTAAAAGACACCCAAACCCATAAATCTTAAAAGACACTTCTGTTTTGAGCATGAAAAAATTAAAGGTTTTAGACCTAGTTCACAAAATGTTCACAGAGTCTCCAATTTTAAAGTGGAAAAGCAAAAATTAAGTTTTCTGGCAAAAATAGGTTTTTTACTATTCATAAGCACTTTTTTCTCTCTCCATTCATAGAACCAAAGCTACTGAGTACTTCAGAGTCCAGAATATTTTGACAAAACATTGTAGAGGTATTTACTCTAATCCTCTTGCTTTCTTTCCTTTTCCGTCTCTCACTTACACTCTGTCTTTCTCACTCTATTTATCTTCCTGTTACAAAACCATGGCTGTGACATGGAGTTGCTCTTCCACTGCCAATAAAGTGAGAGTAAAGGTAATAGGAGATTACCTTTTTTCATTAAAAAATCCAGTGCTATCTCACATCATTTGCTCTTCTAATCTTAAGTACTGAAACAAACCAGGGACAATCAGAGTGGGAGGAGAGGACTGAACATGAATGAATTTGATGATTCTATGGTAACTCAGAATGTCAAATTAAAAAATTAATAAATAAAATGCTTTCTCTTAGTTTTGCTATAGACACTGAGAATATCAAAGAGAGAGTTACTTTTGATTTTGATTTTGCATTTTGTTGTCATTCATTAATTTTCAGAGAGTTTGAGAAGCTGTGCTTACATCTTCTGGGGCTTGTTAAGACATTTGCACTTGTGTTGTAATGCAGCCAGACTCTAAAGAGATTGGCACTCTCTTTCATGGTCTCACTGAAAAGATTCTGGTAGGAAGGCAGCTGTGTTGTTGGTCTCCATGATACAGAGTGTGATAAAATTGCTGAGGTAGTAATGCAACATATCACTGTTTAAAAAGGCTAAAAATATGTGTATCACCAAAAGAAGTATAGATTTAATGACCAGTAGCAAAGAAGGGAGGTGAAAGTAACAGACAAGGAATATCATTCTATCTAGTGTTTTTGGGGAGAAGGGGATTCATAACAGTTTGCCACAGTCCTCCCTGGTAACACCCTTTGTGAATCCTCAGGCTGCAAGATAATTGCTCTCTTGGAAACATTGTTTTTGTTTTCCATTTTGAGCAGCTCACGTGACCTTCTGTCCAGCTTGGATATTTTTATAACATTCCTGTTCTCAGTAACAAATTCATACCCATGCTTCCCAGGTGGAAAAAATGGTATTTTCTTTTGTAAGCCATCTTTCGAATGTCTTGCTTCCCTCCTTGACTAGGACACTTGGTCTCAAGTTTTGTCTTCATTCTCAACTGTCCACCAAGAACCAGCAGATAAGTTATTTTACCAAGGCTCACATTAGTCTGTTTTGAGCGATTTGAGTTCTGCAGATAACTGGTCAGAAGTGAAAAAATTAAAGCATCATCCCAGGCTCAGGTTCATCAGCAGGCAGAGCTTGAAGCAATGTTAAACACCCAGGCAGAATTCACAAGGATGTTATTCTCAAAAGAGGAAATTTTTGCTGATGGTGATCCATTAAGAAAGAAAATCAAAACCATCATAAACAAGAACTGACAGGGAAACAGGGAAATGGATATAAAAGCTTTTCTGCTGTGGTACCTACTGTAAGGTACAGGCTGCTTCCTCCTTCTGCAGTTATCCTCTAGGAGAAGAATGGCTACTTAGTGCAACTAGCAGCACTGTCAACTCAAGGGATTCACTGCTGCAAGAGCTAATCTAGCCAGGTGAAATGGCTGTGTTCATTTAAAAACAAATGAAAACCCCATATAATTTTGTGGTCATTAATAACATTTCCTAACACTAACCCAGTCTTGTGCTTTGGGATGCAAACTGATTCTTACAAGGCTAAGGAAATAATTTTGGTTTTTTATTGGTTGGATGTATGCATTATTATTGTTTTGTTGTTTATTTAATCCCTAATTCAGTACTACAGTAGGATACACAACTTGATGGACTTATGCTGTGATCCAATATAGAAAATCCTATATTATCATGTAATTAGAATTATTTTTTTAAATTTTGTTCTCCTTTCTTACCTTCCAGGATATTAGAATTCTCTTCTTTTTTACTCTTAATCCCCTCAATCCTCTTTTTCAAACTCAACACTCCCTGAAACCTTTCTTTCCTGTTTCCTTCTTACCCATTGTTATTTCCCTGCTTTGTTCTAGTTTTCAGTTATCCTATTGTTTCCACATAATTCTTTCACCCTTGTCTCACTTCTTTCTCTCTTCTGCTGGCCAGTGGGAAGGAGTCTGACAGAACAGGCACTGAAAGCTCTGAAACTCTGCAACACATAACCAAGCTCATTTCCACTTATAATATATTTCTCCCTATATTTTAGATGCTTAGTTTTACAGTCACATTTCATTACCTTATTTATTTTTTTGTTGTTGTTGTGATGAGCTCCAGGCAGATATTTTGTATTCGTGCCTTATATACTAGGAAAGAGAAGACTGTCTAAACTCTCTTCCTGGCTTTGACATGGGTCTTTCTTCTGGGTGTCAGCAGTAACCTGAAAGCAGGATATTTCAGGATTTCTCTGCAAAAATTATTCTTCAGCACCGTTAACTTCCTTCCTCCCTGTTGCACACCAACACTCAAATGACAATCACATAGCACATGAAACTACTTTTGACTTGCATTTTACCCCTATTCCTCATTTAGTAGTTTGGTCTCTTCTCCTAGTGTGCATCTCCTTACACTTTGGAGGCAGAGTAGGGAGAGAATAGATTTTAGTTTTTAATCTTATTTTTTGTGATTTTTCCTCTGGGAGAGATGCATGTTTTCTATTTTCTTGTCTCGT
>VXAX01004650.1:281360-283860 GCA_013399835.1 Leptocoma aspasia | reverse complement strand
CTGAGGACTGCAAATATATCAAGACAGGGACAGCATTTTACACACTGACATGATCTTAGAAATCTCCATTTAGAGGATGCTCTCAGAACAATAATGATAACGATAATAAAAGTGAAAAAATTCTAAGAATAATGTAAAGCTTCCCATAGTGCATGAGACTTTCACAGCTGTCTCACAGCTGGAATTAGTTGAGAGCAGGCAGGCAAGCTCTCAGGGCCACCTCGGAGGAGACGATCAGGAGTGGGGACACAAAACCGAAATACAGGCCAGGCTGTGGAGGCCAGCAACCAGTAATGGGGGTGGGGAGGCCTGTGCCCATCTAATGGCTGTGAGCCATCAGGAGGAACAGCCAGTGTGATGGGAAAGAGGGCAAGCAGCATCTTTCTAATCTGTCAAGGTATGACCGTCTCCCCTCCGTTTGTCCCCTCTGTGTTTCACCTGCATAAAAGGTGATTAATCTGCCTTTATACACGTGAATTTGTAGCCCAGAAGAATTGCCCCAATAACCAGCAATTCTCTGAGACTGCTGCAGAGATAGCAAAGGTTGGTTTGCCAAAGTAGAGAAGTTTTGATTTCTTCATGTCATCTCAGTGAAAGGGATTACATACATCTTGGTATGTTGATGGGAAGTGTTTCAGAGGTGTCAGATGTAACTTTAATATTTTAAATTTTTGGTTTGTTTTGCTTTGTTGTTCTTTGTCGCTTGGTCAGCTGAACCTTAAAAAGAGGAAAATTCATAAGTGTGCACATGTTCATGAGTGTGAAGTTGTTTGATATATAAAATCAAATGTTGTGTTCCAGTTGGAACATCAGTTAAATTGATTGAAAAAAATGTAGCACAAAAGTAATTTCTATTCCTTGGATCTTATTGTCAGCAGCATAGCAAAATTAAAGCACTAGAGCCACCTTCTGACTGCACTGAAATTGCTGCATCCTGATAATGGTGCCAGCATTAGTACGTTAAATGGAAGGGAGCACGGTACATACATTTCAGTTCTTTGTATCATTACCTGAATGGTCTGGCTCAACAACTACTGCATTTTGCTATAAATGTGGGTGGGGTTCTTTCTTTATTAGTGCAGAGCATTGTCACCTCTGTAAACATTTCACATCATGCTTGTGGTTAGTTCCCTTCATCAAGTTATAAAAGGAAATATGATGGTGCACAATTCTACAGGAAAAGCCCTGCATAGTACTTATTCCATTAGGGAAGAAGTCCCAAGTTCTCAAACTAAAGCACATATACAACAGCCAGAGTAAGATTCAGTCCAATTTTTTAAAGAGAGAGAGAAAATACAAAATCCACCCCAATGATAAATATTTTAGCTGATATTTTACTCTGAACTCTCTATGTAAGAAGTAATAATAAAACCTAACTGAAATAAAGACAGTTATATAAACTTACCAATAGCTAGATGTTATAGAGGATTATTGACATTACCTTATTCATGTGGCAAATCAAATCTTGGTGTCTCATATCCCCATGAAACTCCTCAGAAGTCAATAAAGTTGAATTTCTGCTGAGTAGAATTTAACCCTATATATTTACTCAAATCTTAAAGCTTGCTGCTTACATTAAAGTTCTGGAAAGGAAAATATACACAAATAGATTCCTAGACACATTTTTTGCCTATATTTTTTATATCTAAATATTTGAACTGCTATTCTAGACACATTACCTACATAAAATACAGACCTCAGCAAAGGTATTCATCTGAAATATTGTAAAGTGAAGTGGCCTCAGTATTACAGAGTGCTTGCTTGAATTAAATATGTTTGAAATTTAATGTTAAATTTTTCTGTTTAAAATATATCAAGCTCCATAGCACATATTGAGTGTATTTAGTATTATTGCAAATGCTTAACAAATGTTGTCAGTATTATTTTATGAAAGTCACACTTAGGAATTGAGGCAGAATTTTATTTTGCCAAATTTACAGAAATATCTGGGGGTTTAGGTTATTGCTTCTTGAATTTTCTACCACTTAGGAAATTGTTTTCAAGACTGTGAATTTTTCTAATTGAGAAGAGCTACATTCTTCAAGATTTTAATGTTAGCTTTCTTGGTACTGTTAATTACAGGATGAGAGTGAGAGAGACACTTTTTCTGAATGGAAGCAAGCTGCAGCAAATTAAGCACAGCACACTGTGTTATTTCAAAATGGAAAGGAAAAGGTTTCAAAAATAACTATAGTTATTTTTAAATAACAACATTTACATGAAATTTTACTCCACTATTTGTTTTCTATGAACGATTCCCTATCCATTGCTAGTTTACCTTAGGAGTGCAAAAGAAAGATCAAAACCCACAAGTTTTCTAGATTGGGTGTCTGCAAAAGCTTTACTTTCATTTAATGAAAGTTTTCTTAGTACTGCCGAGTAAGTATACTAAGAGACAGGAAAGAATATGATACTGTATCATTAATAAAAAATTGAACTGTTATGTTTGAGGAAATAAAACGACCAAAACTTAATTAACAAACTGAGTGGAAAAAATAAC
>VXAX01004650.1:191360-276360 GCA_013399835.1 Leptocoma aspasia | reverse complement strand
ATCGTTGAGAGCTAAGTTCTGCCTCACAGATGTGACCTGTGTTGTGGGACTGTGTTGCATCACACTCCAGGGTTAAATTAAAGTTGGCCTTCCACCTCACTGTTGCCAGTTCAGGTGATTTTATCACAGGGATTTTATTATATGTCTAATGATGTTTCATATTTTTCTTAATCCCTGGCTCCTGAAGTCATACAATTCACTGGGGCTTGATGTTTGCATTAAAAGAAAAGAAGTTTCTAGTCCTTATAGGATAAAAGGCAGTATGAAGACTACAAGCCTGAGAATACCCTCACAGCTGGATGAATGAAATGTAGCCTCATACAGTTTTTATTTGTTATTTACATCCCATAGATTTTAAGCCTAACTTGTGAATCTGGTTGTCTGATTGATGACTTTTGAACTTCTATGGTCTTTTTCTGATTGTGTTTATCTATAATAATTCACAGTATGGCAAATTCTTCTATATTTTCCCGTGGCACACAAAACATTGTGTATATATATATATATATATATGTAAATATATAAATATATGTGTGTGTGTGTGTGTTTGTGTGTGCACGCAATTTTGGATACATATGGATACTTAAAATATAAGACCAGAGAACCTAAGTATCTGTGGGCTAGTATGGACTGAACATACACACAAAGACAGAAAGTCTCAGGAAAGTAAGGCCTCTTTTCAAATATTACTTATCATAATCAGGGCTTCTCGCCTCATGATCATAGAGCAGTTACATGAGTCTTCAGAAATATTCTCTTGAGTGAGGGAATTAATATGAAAAATCCTCTAAGACCAAAAACTAGTGTCTTTGCTTATCTACCCTTGTAGAAGAATATCAGCTGGAAAAAAAAAATCAGTTGAAAGATGATTACCAAGATGTGCAGTGTTGACTGCTTTGATGTATCTTAGTTACTTCTTTTCAAATGTCCAAATAAGGACAAAATATAGTGACACCATTAAAAACTATGCTTATGATTACATAAATCCCCATGGAAAATTTGACCCACTTCAGGGGAGCACCAGAAAGATTGAGGGCTATGGCTACATCAGTGTTGGCTGCAGCCAGCTGCCAACTCTATCAGCTTTGACCACTGACAGTACTTTCAGCCAGTGGTGTAACAATTGTAAACTCCTGTCATACATTACACTTAAGATATCTCCTTCAAACCAGGATTCTTTAGTCTAAGATGGTCCTATTGCACTTGTCCCCTTACTGCTCTTTTCCCCTTCTAGTTCATGTTACTTATGCGTTGCACCTTTGTGTTGCATCTAACTCTTCCTTCTTTGGCGAGGAACATCAGGCACCCCAGATAATTTTTGCTCATATTTGCCTGCTTTAACAAAGATACTTCACTCATAAAGTACACACTAGCTGTCACTTGTATCCAGCACTGTATTCCTCTGTGGAGGACATGTCACCCATGATAGCTAAGCCAGCTGTCACTCAGGCACAGAACTTCCAACCGTATATCTAGGGCATGTCACTCATACACTTCAGCTGTCCCTTACACCAGATGTCCTTTAAATCTAGCACACCATTCTACATGTATGTGTTCATTACAGCTGTCCCTTTTCCCTATCGCTTTCCTCTCCTGTTTAGTAAATGTCATTCAATTGTTCACTCCATCTGTCTTCTTCACTATGTAATCCCTTTTCTGTCTATATACTATGTCACTTAAAAACTCTGTTCTACTTGTATCTTATGGGTGCCTGTTGTACCTACCACTTTGTGGTAGGCGTGCAAGAGTTATTTAGAGGCTTTAATAAGCCTCTGAGTATGCAGTTTAATACTTATCATTAGCACTCAAAATTCCTTCAATTTATCATGTGTCTATGACAGGATAAGTTTTCTCCAGTGAAGTCTTTTAGGTATCCAAGTTTCGATAGGTGTATACGAGCAAAATGTCTCTTGCCTAGTCAGTGCTGAATTTCTTGAAGCTCCAATTCATGCTTAGGTTCACAAAAGATTCACAAATCATGTGTTCCTCCACCTTTTTTGCTTGACAGATCCATCACAATAATCATTTGCAGAGCATGCCTATCCATCAAAAGGCAGAGAGATTCTCCTTCCCCTTCAATAAGAAACTGAAAAGTATAGGTTCAAATCAGGAATACATTAAATTCTTCTTCCTCCTTTACCTTCTTCCAGCTCTGGTTTAACATGAGATATTTTCTGCAGTGGAAGAGTACCCTAAACAAGGGATGATACTCACTTTTAAATTATTCTCTCTTATTTAATCCCTCACCTTGGTATTTTTCAGATCTCAGCAACTACCCATGATAGGGTGAGATGTGAACTTCTGACTTGCAGATCAACTTGTGGTTATATGTCCGTCTATGGCTATATTTCATGAAGAATGTAAACACAGATGAAAGAAGGTTTTGAGAAGAGGTCTCTTGGCCAGATGCCGTCACCAACAAGAGATACATGCATTTTGTCCGTGTTCTTTTAACCCTTTCTGAAAAAGAAATTACACCACAGACATCTCATATAAAGGGAAAATCCCTTCAACTCTACTATTCTTCTCACTGATTTCTATCATCTATCTTCTGGTTCAGTTTTCTTCCACTGAGATATATTGTACTGTGGGTTGGTGAATAAGAAGAGGTAACTGGCTGGAAGCTTGCTTTAAAATCAAAAGTCATAGTGTTAAGCTCTTTTTGACAATTTAACCCTTTACCTCTGGTGTGAAATGCATAGCAAGAGGAAGGCAGGAGATAAAGAATAATGGTTTGGTGCATTATAATTTCAAATAACTTCAGCTTCCTTGCTAATGAGCCATTGAATCTTTAGCTTCATGTTTCTGTGTCCACAACTCATCTTTTGAGCTGTGACTGTGGTTTAGGTCTTCTGTTTACCAAACTGGAACTTCTTTTAGGTACTTACATGATATTCTGATCTTCAACACCCTTGTTCAAACTCTCATTCCTGAAGCCTTGATTTCTCTAATTTTTTCAAATGTCTTCTCTCACCCCTTCAAGTTTTTCTAACTTTTTTGGATGCTCTTTAAAAAAAAAAGTACAGAGCTTCTTCATTGAAATGCTGGGCAGAAATTGCAGGGTTTTGACAAGATGCTGCAGAGTGACCTCCGAAGGAATATGCCACAAACTCTCTTATGCTGTCCACAGCTGGGCTCAGCTGCCCTGAAACAAGTGTTAGCACTCCATCATGTGGTAAAAATTCAGCAAGTCACAGAAGCACATGGCTCCTCTGCTAGAACAGGTTTCAAAAGTACCATATGCTGGTGTGTGGAAGAAGAAATGGAGAAGATACATTGAAGGAGACATTGCTGGAGACATAGCTCAAGATGCAATCTTCGAAGGAGGTGCTCTGTGTCAGAGGAGGGCACCTCTGAGGGACAAAAGCTCACAGAAAAATCATGGCAGGGAAACCCCTAAGAGATTGTAGCCCATGGTAAACCTTTCTGGAGCAGAGCAGCATCAGGAAGGACTGAGGATCTGAAATTAACCATCACACAGTGTCTGCAACCACTTCTGCCCCTCAACACCTTGCCAAAGGAACTGGGATAGACTAAGTGGGCCATGCAAAGAAAAAAGAGGATCTGAGGCTGGTAAGGAAGGAGTAGGGCTGTTTGACTGAAGGTGAACCTGCTGAAAGGAAAGGGAAGATGTTTACCTAATATACAATTAAAGTGATGTTTACTCAATTCAATAACACAAAGTTTGTGCTTCTGGTCAATGAGTTTAATTAATTAATTAAAATGCCAAGAGTCAGTACAATTTTGCCTGTGACGAAGAGTAATGATTGCTTCAAGATTTTCCAGTGAAAGACCTTTCTGTGTAATCAGGTTCCAAAAATTCCTCAGTGAAACACCTAAGAACTGGGTGGTGTCATGCCTCTTAACATCCTCATAAATGGATAACATCAGAATTATTTCACTGAATGTGTTTATAGTGAATAAGGTCGTCTACACCTGGGGCGGGCCCTCAGAGGTGCTGACAACACTACTGAAGCTGATTGCCTCAAAAGAAAATACACATGGTTTTAGTTTATGTCTGCCTGTAACTTACTAAATGTATTTACAGGCTTGGACTTGCAACCTACTGTGTGAATACAATTGCATCCATGTGCGGACCACGGCAAAGAAGAGAAGACAGATGATCTTCCTTACATGGACCTTTCCCAAATGTGCACGAAGCAATTAAAAATGAAAAACCATTATTTGGTTTTCCATATTTGGCCCCCATATTTGTCTTCTCCTGACACTGAAGGTGATTGCTCTGTCTGCTGTTGATCTGCAGAGGTTATGATCTTTGTCTGGCCATTCTTTGCAGGGGGGAACATACATGTCTCACAGTGTTTTCTGCAGTATTTCTTCATAGATTCCATTTGTCACCACCAGAGATGGCTACCTTCCTTGCAGACTGAAACCAGCAGTGAGCTCCATTTGTGCCAGGAGCAGCTAAGATAGTCCTTGCCAACAAATTAAAAGGTTTGGTCATTGTCCCAAAGTTTCTACCTTGGTTCAGTCAGAGCTTTTTTCCTAAGGAGAAGACCCTTTTCTTGGCTGTAATCCTTCCCTATCTGGAATGTCTATCAAATGAATGATCTAGCCACATACACCTTTCATGATGAGCTTGAGCCTGTTGAGAAGGATTGTTTCCTCATCTGTATTTTACCAAGAACAACAAGGCCTTTGTCCTGACTGGGGCTAAGTAGTTCAAAGGATAAAAGCAGTCACGAGCTTTGTTAATACTAATAAAAATATGCGGGTTCTAATTGCAGGGCCAGTACTTGACCCTGCAAGTTGCAGTTCACTGACTTGAACATCTTTGATGATTATCTCTCTTAATGTGCCCTGTAATAATTTCTCTGCTTACTAACTACTATTGCACAAAATTAAGATGCATCTGAACATTTAAAAATGGTGCACCTGAATATTTTAAGGAACTATCCAAAGGACTTTTTGAACTTTTGCAGATAATGTTAATCAAGCTAGGGATTCAGAGACTAAAAATAACCCTATATGGCAGGAAGAAAGAACTGGGAAAAATCTGGCCAATTAATTTTTCATAGATTCTAGGCATAATATTCAGGCATACAAGGGAATCAATATGCGAATATTTAGGGGGATTCCAATTAATAATTAAAAGTAAGCTTATTAAAATAGTCAATGCTTTAAAAAAATCTAATAACTTTCTACATTGTAATTACTGACCCAGATCTCACCACTTATCCATGCAGATGGAGTCTTAGGTCCATATGGAATGGTGGTGGAGTCCAAGGGGCTCTGCATGAACAAAGGGTTTGGTCAGCATGGAGCAAATTGTAGGAATGAAGACTGTATAGATAGGATAGAGTAACATGGATAATGGACTAAAATAAGACATTATATGAAGTGTTACCTAATACAGATTTGCTGACTTGGAGATAAATACTCATTAAAAGTGATAGATTTCAAATAGGTTGACAAAAGGGAGAAGAAAGTAATTACTAGGGTAAGGCTTCTCAGGGGAGAGCATTATCTAGGAGTGCCAGGCAGCATCACTGTGGTCACTACTGGAATCCATCTTATTTCTAATGACAACTTTGTTATCTCAGCCATGGAAAGTACAGAAGATTCACTAATTGTGCTTGGGCACCAAAGGCAAAATTTTAACGAGATTAGAGAGTAGTCATGTCCATTATGCTGATACAAAAGATATTTCCAAAGTTACAGGTGACATGCCAACAAATCCTTCTCCCTTGCAACAATTGTTGCAGTACCAAAGTACTTATAAACACTCTTCTGTCAAGAGGATTTTCAAAGTATTGATTCTGTATTTCTGTGTTCAGACAAAGTATTGATGCTGGCTAACAATTTTCTTGAACCTCTATTTCAATTTGAAATACAGGAAATTCAGTAGGATTTTTTAAAATATAGGAAAGAGTGTCCTTTTGGACCTAATACTGAGGATATGCTCTGACTCTGCTTGAAACCTGGTATCTCTCAAATTCCCAAGGAGATGACTAGGTACTGGAATACAGATATGTTGAAAAGTACAGCACCTATTTAAAAGCAAAGTATTGGCTCTTGGCAATAAAAGACAAGTATGAGAGGATTATCAGGTTTCTGAAGCACATAAATATGAAAAAAGAGATAAGCATCTGAAATGCAATTTTTGAAGAATTTAGGCATTTACACCCAAAGTGAGAACTATTAAAAATTTTATCTCTGAAAATTATCAGACTTCTATGTTCTAGTCAGAAAGTTCATGTTTATAGCCTAAGTCTCATAATTTTCCACTTTTAGAACTGACATCAGCTTGGGCAGGCTAAATAAAAGGATCCATAATGTTGATCTAAAATTCAACACTAATTAATAAATAACATAACGAAGTCCTACAAACTCCTTGTCATCCAAATTCAGAGAAATCCATGAAAATGTTTTAGCATAACAAACTGCAGTAACTATATAAATTTCCTATGAAAATTATGGACGGTGCAAGGGAGGTGAGAACAGAAAAGCACTAAATGATATTGTAAACACAAGGAAGATTACATATGAGTCTAAGGGTTGTACTACCATTTGTAGTTCTGCTCTCACAACAAATTGCTAAGTTTACAATTCAATGGAAAGCTGCCTTTGTGGCAGCAGGAGAACTTATGGCTCTGACTGCCAATCTCACATAAACTCTGGGATCAGTGCTTAAACTGAGAAGGTGGGTGACACTCCAGATACAACCATATTTCCTATTAGCTGGCTTAGTTTTGATCCCTTGCTGTTTCTTGATCTTTGTCTTCTTCAGCAGTCTTGTAATTGTGGATATTTATTGTGTCTGACTGTAAAGCCAAGCACCAAGTGTGGACTTAGGAAATCACTTCATAAAGGATAGGTATGGAATGGGTGCACAGTGCCATGCCCAAGCGAAGGAGCATGTGATAGAACATGAGTGTTTGTATCAGAAATAATAATAAAGCCACAACTGAAACTAATAGTTCTCACTAAATCTCACTAAATTATAAATTACTTTATGAATTGAGCTAGTTAAACTCACAGGTGAATGGTAACTATGGCTTACTCAAGAAATGACAACTTATTTTTTAAGAATGGATCTGTGTTTGATATTTTTTTGTCTATTTTTCCATCTCTTTGTGCATCTGGGGTAGGTGTTGCTTCAAAGTGACACCTGTGAAGCTGCAGAGTGAAGCCATGTAGAGGGTATGGGCTAGAGGGGACTTGAGTTTGTAAGGCTCTATAACTTCATGTCCAAGTGCCATCCAGCTGTATGAAGAGCTAGATTAACAACGCTTCACATATCCTATTGCTGCATGTGAAGGAAGACACTTCTAAATGTAGACAAACTTGTAGGCTCCTGAAAGAACAGATAGAAGGGCCCTGTGGGGTCTGTTCAGTAAAGTTTCAGGTCTGAAATGTACCCAAAGACCATTGCAGATGTCACTTTTGGGCAATTGTCTGTTTACTATTAAGAGTTAAATCCTCATGGGACACTGATGTGCCACATCGCAGTTCTTAGTCTTTTAAGTACTCTGTTACATATACTGAAATACTGGCTCCAAATTTAGGATCAAGAGTTTTAATGGAAACTTGTGCTGAAAACACTGGCATGCTGGGCAGACAGACCTATATAAAATTAAATGGAAAATGTGCTGCCAAAGTGTAAGTTCTTCTAAGCATATCCAGCATCCAGTCCTTGAATCCAGGAAGAAATTTACAGGTGATAACCTCAGCAGCTTGAGCTTGAAGTGCTAAACCTTAGCAAGCAACCTGAGAATTCAGCTTGGAGTTAGGTACCTGCAGTGGCAGTTAGTGCCAGTGTCCTTTTGTGTATCTAGCTCTGAGTCCCTGAGAGTGTTGGCTTTAAATCCAAACTCATCTCTTGAGTTGCTTTCATTAGCCAGTCTAACTTCAAACATGCAAACTTTCAGTAATCCTATTTGCCATGGCAGTTCAGATGTTTTGGCTGTTTAGCTCTGTTACAGTTTCCACCATGCAAAAAATGGTTTCCACGCAAAACAGGGAGTACTGTATGTACTTGCAATCAGGGTTTACATTATATGTAACACACCCAAAGCTGGAAACTAAGGGCAGAAGTTAAGCAAGAATCAGGTTCAAAGTAAAATTTTTCAACTTCTTTACAAAGCAAACACCTCTTCCATTTTTTGCGTTGATTAGTGTGGAGTGAGTGGGGCAGGAACTGGGGAGCTGGAACAGACATGATATCCAACAGGAGCAAATGGCTGACATCTGTTCCAACTGTCAGCTCAACAGCGAAAATGTGGGGACAATGTCTGAAACAAAGTGTCATTTGAGGGGAGAGTCAACATAATTATCAGTCAAAGGAGACTTAAAAAAAAGGGTAGATGACAGCTATCTGAAAAATAGCAAATCCAAAAAAGAACAAGGGTGACAAATATACACAACAAGCATCACAAGAAATATTAAATGGCTTGATTGCAAATAGATTTGTGTCTTGTGGTTGACTGATAATTCTTAACTGAATTATACTAGATTACAGAATAAACTCATGCCCTTTTACATTTTTACAGCATAGATAATCCACAGGGAACAGCTGCAGTTAAGAAAATTGGGAAAAGGCATTGGGAAAACTTTGTTTAGGGGTTTTGCATTACCAAATATGAGGGAAATTGTGTGAGACAAAAACCACCAATGCAAACTAGACTCTATGGTGTCTGATAAACCTGGGCTATCTTATTGTAAAGCCCTCTTCTTTGTAAAGGTAAAGTTAGTAATTTTTTCCATCATTTCTACCCAATCACTTGTTTTCATCAATCTTAAAGAAATAACATACTTACCATGATTCTACTCCTCTCTCAAATGTGTCTGAAACTAAAATTGCCAGCAGATTAGAGAATTACTGGAGAGGAGCAGACAAAGAAGTGCAGACATGTGGAACCTGATTGAATAATATCCATTCCTCAGAAATACAGGTAAAAAAATACTAGACTCAAATTACCATAATCTATGGACAGATTTACCTGTTTATAACTTTCTGGAAATCACTTAAGGATTGAAAGGAGTATTATATAAATACTATCTAGGTATTCCCTCTGTCTGTGGTCTTTCAGATAAGGATTAGCCTGAGAGATGGAATGTTAGCTGTACCGAGATTCAAAATTATTTAATCTTTTTTTTCAAAAGGTTGAATTGAAAGGTGTATTGGGTTTGCATGGCAAGGTTTTGGTAGTAAGGGGGCTATAAGGACGGGTCTGTGAGAAGCTGCCAGAGGCTTTCCCCAAGTCTCACGGAGTCAATGCCAGCCGCCTCCAAGACCTCTGGCCAAGGCTAAGCCCAGTCTTGTGGTAGTGACAGTGGTAGCACCTCTGAGATAATGCAGTTAAGAAAGGTGAGGGGGACAAAACATCACAGCAACAGCCGGGAAGAGAGGAGTGAGTGAGACTATGTGAGAGAAACAAATTTTCAGACCAGTGAGAAGGGAGGGAGGGGAGGCTTACCAGGCAAGACCAATGGTGCAGGGCCTGATGAAGCAGATTCCCCTCTTGCAGTCCATGGAGATCCATGGTGGAGCAGAGATCCACCTGCAGGCTGTGGGAGACCCCATGCTGGAGCAGGCTCCTGGCAGGACCTGTGGTCCCATGGAGGAAGCCACACTGGAGTAATTGGTTACTGAACGACTGTCCCCTGTGGAAGGGACCCACACAGTTCAAGCAGGTCAAGTAAAACTACAGATTCATGAAGGACTGTCTCTCGTGGGAGAAAGATTAGGGGAAGAGTGTGAAGAGTCCTTCCCCTGAGGAGGAAGCAATGGCAGATACAATGTGTGATAAACAGGCTGCCACTCCTCTTCCTGGTCCCCTTGCGCTGCTGGGGGGTGAGGAGGTAGGGAACACTGGAAGTGAAGTTGAGCCTGAGAAGGAGGGATGGGTGAGGAGGAGGTCCTTCATGATTTGGTTTTATTTCTTATTATCTTGCTCTTATTTGATTGGTAAAAAATTAAATTTATTTCCCCAATGAAATCTATTTTGCCCCTTTTTACCAGGGTGGTAATTGATGAGTGATGTCTCCCTGTCATTATTCTGACACAGGAGCCTTTCACTGTATTTTCTCTCCCCTGTCCAATTGAGGAGGGGAGTAAAAGAGGGGCTTTGATGGGCACTTGGCATCTAACCAGGGTCAACCCAACACAAGAGTAAATTTCGCAGAAATTTTTTATATAAAAGCAACTAAATTTACATGTGAAATGAAAACAAATGGCATTGAAAAAAAAGAACTCCACACTGGACAAAAAGATGTAAGTGAAGAGATGAGGCATCTAATTTTATATATTTGAGAATAGGAAAGATTAATGCAGGACATGATACGAGTCTATAAATACCTTCAAAGAAAAATTATAAAGAAGGGATGTAAGTAGCCACAACCTAGAGAAATAAGAAGGATAAAGAAAATGACCCAAAAATAAGACTGGATATGTTTAGCAGAATATTAGTAGAAGGCTGTGATCTGTAAAAGAAAAGTTGGCTTGTGTTTGAGATTCTGCAAATGGAGATTATCTAAGGAACTAGAAAAACAAAATATATTCATATATGAAGTGGCCTTGTGATACAGGAGCGAGGAGAGAGACAATACTGAGAAGGCAATGAGACTTGGTGGCTTCTAGCACTAAAGTTAAAAATCCATGTCAAGCTGTGGAGTCTGTTCAATAGGGCTGAATATTAGACAGACATGATTTTTTCAGTAGAAATTAATTGTTTGGAACTATAAATGTATTCATTGTCATGATGTAGCCAGGGTAAATTCTTTCTGATTTTAGGAAAAGAATCTGCCTAGAAGAATATTATTCCTGTGATTAGTTAGCTAAAACATAGAAGTAGATACTCTAGTTTCTGAAATACATTCTCTCAGCTATCATAGGGAAAACAAAAAAACAACAAACTTCAAACAGAAAACCAAAGCAGAACTAATTGTTAATACATAGGACACAATCAGTAGCACTTTTGTTATGAAAAGTAGATACTTTTCTAGCAGCCTGGCCATGTCAGAGAATATCAGAGTAAACTGTAAAAAAGTGTAAACCGTAGCTTACAAACCATTACTTTCCTCTATCGACAGATGTGTAAATCTCGGTGCACTCCTAGACCAGGTATGCCAATTTATTTTCATTTGAATGGAATTAAGTTCACATGTTTCAAAGCCAACCCATGATGCCAAACAAAGTGTGCTGTGTTAGGATAACTGTCAGATTATATTCAAAATAGCACTCTCATTTGGGACTAAAAGACTTGCCGCAGCCTTAGAGATCTCTCTTACACATTGAACTTTCAGGTAGATTAGCACTGGGATATGTCATGCTGACTAAGGTAGACCAACACTTAAAGGAGAGACAGGAGCTTCCCAGTTGCAGGGCAGAGTGCCCTGGGCATGCCTACTGGAAAAACACTGGAATCTAGGAAGCTTTGGAACACTGAAGGAAACTCCTGGTGAATTTAGATATCTGCAAATTACTAAGGGTTAATTTTGGGGTTTTTTGTTTTGTTTTTTTTCAGATGCAGATTTGAATGTGTACATTTCTTTCATTGCCACTGTAAGTGTTAGATATAATCTCTGTATCTGAAGTTTAGCTTCACAATTAATTTTATTCACATATTTTAGGATGGTTTATGCAGTTTCTTTATTGTGTTCTAATCTAAGATCCACAGATACTTAAAAATTTTTTTTAAATATTTATGGTTTTCCTAAAACTGACTTGAAAGCTTTGTTTTAAATAACATTTCCTTTCCAGAACTGGTTTGATCAAAGAACATTTCTGCCCCATCCCTGAAAAAGCACACTACATGACAGTCACTCATGCAGATGCACATAAACTCAGTAATTTTCATGTATATTCTTATTTGCTATTGTTAAACTTTGACAAGTCTATCTCCTTCCAACTAATAAGTAAGAACACTACAGCCATGTCACTCTCTCAAGCTCGTTGTTGATGGTAGAAACAATAGAAAAGATTTGATTATGGCAGTCTGTAGCTCATGATTTAGAAAGGCTACAGCTGAATTGATTCAACTATGTAACTCAGTAAATTCAAAGTTGAAGTATGAAGAATTGCTATCTTTGGCCAAATACTTACCATCTTATATGGCTTTAAGTTCTTGAAGGTGTAGAACTAAACTACTAACAGATAAGAATAAATTTCTGAATTAGGAATGTCCTGTATGAGTGTTTATAACCTTAAATGTTGCAAGGGTATATCTAAGAGCAGCCACTCCTACCTGTGACACCCCTACAGCACAGCACCTCTACTCCATCAACTACCAGTCCCCTTTTCAGGGCCAAATTGTTACGTCAGATTATCTCAATCTCCTAGATCTTTTGTATCTCCACACCATACTGAAAATGTTTTGGATAAAATAAAACAAAGAGATTTTATTGAGAATAGGCAAGAAGTTATTTTATGGCAAGCAGAGGTTTCTGTAATTATAGAGTAAAAAAAAAGATCAGTATTTTAACGCTAGAGTTATCTGAAGCCTTTTTCTCTGAGAAGTCTGTGGAAATAAAAAAACACCATCCTTCTTCTTGGGAACATTTTGTAATATTCTAGAATATTTATTTCAGTGCAGAAGTCCCTCAGAACAAGCAGTGGTCTTGCAGTTGGAGTAAAGAAAGATGCCATCTGGGTTTCATTTGCAGCTGTGCTGCTGACTTGCTTTGACACCCTGAACAAGGCATTTAACATTCCAATGTCTCAGCTGTAAATGATAATTAATTACAGTTGTATCCAAAAGTTCCAGTCAAGATAAGGCCTAAACACACTGGCTACTGTACAAACAAGGTCTGACATTGTCCTTGCCCTGAAGAATCTAATTTGAAACTAGATGCAGCAAGCAGATCTGTCACAAAAATAAAGAAGGGAATAGACAAGAGGAAGGTAATGAAAATAAGATAATGAGGTTACTTAGGGAGCCATCATAGAACTTGAATATTCTAAAGCATTAATAAATTGATTAATTAATTATAATTAGCTCTCCCGAACCACACCACAACCTCTCCACCACAGATTTTGTGTAGATGCCAATTCAGAAAAAAATCCTGAAGTACCTAATGGAGAGTAGAGGTCAAAGACTTGGGGTTAAATCTGACAGGTTAATCTATACATCAGAGTAATATAAAAAGAAATGCAGAGCTGATAAATTGAAATTCAATTGACATCCCTAAGGAGACAAAGGAATATACAGTCAACCATGTAGAAAGGGATAACAGTTTTCAATAATGTTTTAAATATTTAAAAAAAAAAACGTTACATAAATGCATTTGCTATTTTATGTTGTTGCAAGAGTCATAGTTGAATGGATGTCAGGTTGAACTTTTATATTTCACTTGTCGAATTGTATGATTTTCCTTTTCCTCAATTAGCTGATAGTAAGTGAATATGTTGAAATAATATGCAGCAGGTCATCCACAGCTTGTGGTTTTGGCTTTTTTTTTTCACATATCACTGCCATCGTTTTTTCCTTGCTAGTGAAATGAAAACCAAGGACTTTGATATCAGCAAGAATTTCTCTTTCTCTCCCCTATGTCTGTGTTCCACCTTCTGTCTGAACACTGTCTGCTATGGGTCAGCTCATACTCTGCAGAAATAAGTATGTTTTCCTTCTGTTCCAGTTGCCTATTTCAAATGTGATGTTTTTTCTTTCTGAATTACTCTGACTTGACTGATTGACTTCCACATTTTTAATATTCTCCCCTTAAACTTCTTCTACCTCTTAGTTGGATTTGAGATGAGAAGATTATTTACTTTGCCCAGGCATATGAAACAGGCTATATAAATTACAATTATGCCTGCATAGGGGACCATATAGCAGACAGATAGGAAGAACAGAGGGTATATCAACAGTGCTGATTTGTTGTAGATTACTAAAGCAACAAGGTGCTGCTCCTGCACACTGGTGAACTAGGAGAATCAGCTGAAAAAGGAAAGGGTTTTCTCTAGCCATCAGTTACAGAACAGACATAGCAGAGCTTTCCCCTTTCACAGGCATTACTGGACAGCCAGACCCCTACTTATCAGAAAGCCAGGTGGAGTACAATGATAGTCTGTAGATATGTAGATGGAACAGCTGACTTGAAAACAAGAATTCTCTTGCCTAAGACTTTATTTTTACTTGCATTTATTTGAGATTTTGAGGCAAAAAAAAAAGAAGCCCCAAAAATAAAGAGAGTTCTCAAACACTCTCACAAATTTGGAGATAGGGAGCTCTTTCAGGAAAGCCAAAGCAGAGTGATGATTTCCTTGATTGCAGGCTAGAGGCTGGTCTCAATTTCTTTGGAAGCTACGTCCTGTATACAGTCATTCAGTGACATTTTTGAAATGGAATACACCTTGTTAAGGAAATTTGACTTCTAATGAGACCAATTCTTTTCAAAGTGGAAAAAATATAATGTTTTAATAGCTTGTATCACTGTCCACCTAGAGTTGAAGCCAATGGCAAAATTCTGCTTACTCCAAAATGACAAGATATAAATTTCAAAATCTAGTATTTTGCTACCACATAGAAACACAGTTTTGAAAGATCTCAAAGGATCCATTGGGTAAAATTCATTGACTGAGAATCAGGCCACAAACACACAGAAATGTATTTTTCCGGTATCAGATATTTCTACTCCCAATCCAAACCTTTCAAACAGCAACTTAGATCTGCTCTTTTCAGCTTCCTGCTCTGGCTATTATTATTTCTTTGAGTGTGTTTCCAGTTACATGGGGGACAAATTGAGCTTGTAATTTTGGGAAACCAAAGTTATATAAAAAATACCTTTGCTGTTTTCCCTGAAATATGCAAAATTAGGATAAAAATATTTTTTGAGACTTCAATGTACTGCCATTAATGGGAAGTAGTTAAAAAATCCAAACATGATACAAAATATAATAAACTACTCCAACTGCAAAGAAACATTTCTTCCTTATATTTTGCACACAGTTTTGCCATATTGCTGACTTTAATTAGTGCAGAATTCTAGACTCTGCTCATTGGTTAATTGAATACCATAAAATGAAGTTTATTTAACTTTCTAAACTATGGAAAGCAGGGTAAAGCTAATTAAAATTTAATTCCAATATAATTAATCATACAGGCTCACTGTGTCAATGTTGCCCAGGTGATGACTGATGCCATCCTTCCTGAGCAGCCCTGCCCTTCGCGTGGTGGGGTTTTCCCTCCAAGAGTATGTGGTGTCTCCCACATACCTTTTTTAGTTCCACCAATATTTTCGGTGCCTAGTTCAGAATGACAACTTAAGGAAGGAAAAAAAAAAAACCAAAAAAAAGCCCAACCCAAATTTCCTAGTTTCTTTTTTATTTTTTGGGTACTTTCCTCAGGCATACTTTAATTTAGACTTCTTATTGCCTTTTAAATTTGACAGAATATACCCATAAAATTTGTTAGTAATTGTTTCATTTCCCAGCTTGGCATGTGTAGTTAACCTTGAAAGACTGATTGGACGTTGCCTGCACTGAACCCAACCTTTGCTGGTACCACAAAGGTCACAGAACCACTCTCACTGAATCTGTGCCTTTAAACACAAGGTTCTCTACATATTGGAATTGCAATGCTTTTACTGCCCATTAATTCATCATTAAAAAGATGTTAACTTGTCACTCATTGTAAAACTCCAGCTTAAATTCTCTCTGACATGAAGTCCTCTGTATCTGGCACTGAGAAATCTGAAAATCTTTTGGACTAACACAGTATTTGAAAAATACAGGCTCATTGTGTTTTTAATTTGAACAATTTATGTAGAAGAAAGGTGTCTTTCTTTACATTTCAGCTTGACAACACCATCAATAATAGTATTCTATACTTACATTATGGGAACATCCCAAGTCTCCACCTACAACAATCTTTATTTTTGTAATTGTTGCACAAAGAGAGAATTCTTAATTCAAAAACCATTTGGTCTACAGTGATTGTATAATAAGTACTTATAAGTACTTATTAATATTATTAAAATAATATGACTTCCATCCTGAGAAACAGTTCTGCACACTACTAGAGTCATAACAAATTTTGGACTTGAAAAAAATAATAGAATAGAATTAAAGCATCATGAGAGCAAGACATCTGGTGTTGATAATGTTCATATTATTTTGTAAAATAAAACTCATTGCTATGAAACTTAATGAATGAAAATAATTATTTTCATTCATATTGCTTATATATTACTTATATTGGAGAACTTTTGATCTGTTGCAGTTTAGATGTGCTGAGTGCTATGATACTTACAGGAAGAAATATAAATCTTGACCTGGACCATTTAAGAATTAACAAAATACTGAGCAAACTTGTGCAATAACTACAGACATAGGTCAGAAATATTTGGGGCAGTACTAACTGGTAACTTTTGCAGGCAAAAAAGTGTTTTGAGTGGGATCTTCACATCCACACATACATAATTAAAAAACCAAGATTAAACTGACATTCAAATCAAGTATTTATAATCAGTGAGATATCAAAACCAATGCTACCAGAAAATTCTGTTCTAGCTCTTTATATATACAGATTTTAATATGGTGTAGTGGTGAGTATATTTATTTCTTCTGCGTAACTTTTCACTAGGTTATGAAGATAACATCTTCCAACTCATGGCATAGATTTTGGCCACCAGGCTGAGAAGTAGCAGACATGAGCTATTATCCATCAGGCAGATGGCTCTCTAGAGGAGGAAACAATGTACATTTGTTCTGTGGTTTACAGCTGCTCAGAAGATAGCAATGAGGTGCTGAAATTTCTGCCCCACAAGGGGAATGTTGATCTAAGTCTGAAACAGTACTTGAAGACAGCTTAGTCAAACACATATAACTGGCAGATGTTTTTGAAATGTAGTATAAAGTGGTTTACATTTCAGTCTATCATAAAAAATGTAGGAGCTGCTCCAAACTCTGAGACTTTTTGTGACATCCCAGTTATCTGGTTTGTCAAATCAGAGTGCTGGTCATTGCCTTCTTATGAGTGGAGAAGTATGAAACACTCATGTACAGTAAGGTTATTGTTATAAAAATATATTAGTAGTACTTGGTGGGCTAGACAAAAAGGAATTCTTTCTTTTCCTGCTCCAGAGCAATGCACAAAAAAAGTCTGCAAAAAATTAATGGAATGTGGAATATACTCTTGCAATCACTAGTGATTAGCACAAAAGTAAAAATAATATATGTAGTATTCTGTGTCAGAGAAGTGCTGGGATATTTATTAAGTAAAAATTTTGAAAGTGCATTGATTATACATCACAAAGTTTAGGCCTGAGACCGGTATTACCACCACTTTTTTTGAAACCTGAAAGGGGCCATGACATAACAGAAGTCAAGACTTCCAAAACCAAGAGTGTTGGTTATGGTGTAGGTATTCTCAGTGTTGGTAACACCTTTTAGGAGAGTGTTAGAAATAGGCTGTGGGGCTCATCTGTGCAATCTTGCTGTCAGCAGCACAGGTGAACCAAATCATTCACAATGAAATTAAAGTTCTCTCAGAGTGCTATTCTGTTGTCCTACATTAGGTGCATGTAATAGGACAATGGACAACAGTCAAATAGTACCTGTTTCTTTCTTCTGATCGTTAATGGGTGTTTAAGTCATTAATTCAGCTCCAGAGAAACTATGGATAGGTGTTACAGTGCATCTGAAGCACACACGTGGCGGTAGCAGGAGTGGAACAAGTCTCCTTGGAGTCCTATGGGTTCTGGAGGGGCAGCAGGAAGCTGAAAAATCAGAGGAATTCTTAAATTGCCATTAAAACAGATTGTATATGAAAGTGCTTTGGGAGTCTAATCCCTCAGCTGAAGGAGAGTCTTATCTGTGACATTTGCCATCCATGCAAAGACTGGAGGTTATGTCTTCATTACTGCCATTGGGTCATTTGCAAGAATAACTTTTTTATCTATAAGCTTAAGTTTTGTCTACTTAGCCCTTCTATAAGATATCTAATTTAGTCCATGGAGAATTAGCATAGGTCTCTGGCAACTGAAAAGCATTTTGGGCTGCTAGACTGGTGGAAAACCCAAATGGCCATCCTTTGTCATGTACTGTCTCTGAGTATGCCAATCTAGCAGGCTGATGTCATAAAGTAAAAGCTTCATTCAGGTGACTCAATTGAGCACTTGCTTCACAAAAATGAGCAGGGCAGTTTATGTCAGAAAAAACAAAAATTATGCAATATCAGGCACAAATGTCTACAACTGCCAGGCAAATGCAAATACAGAAGCCTTTAAAGACTAGCCAAGGTACTTTTTAAGTCTCTAAATAATAACACTGAGCAGAGTAACACTCAGTAACAGAGCCCTTCATAATTTGCAGTATCTGCAGAAACAAAGAACTTCTATTACATTTATTATCAGATAGTAGCATTCCTGTATTGAAATCCAAATGCAACAGAAACTTCCCTGCCCTGTGCAGTTATTTTGCTCATGAACAGGGGCTCTGTTTAAGATCAGCAGGGTAAATACACCTAGAAGGACACTATGCTTCTCAAAGTTAACTAGGAAACTGTTGACTCAGACTTTGCTGATGAACATCTCATGGCTTCAGGCTCCAAGAGTCCTCATTTACTGGGTTTTTTTTCTTCAGCAGAGTTCATTTAATTTGTAACATATCCAAAGGGTTAGAGTGTCATCAAGTATGACAGCATACATGTAATAAATAATGCAGTATAACTGCTACCTTTAGCAAAATTTTTTTTTGCTTGGAAACAAAAATGCACAAGTCCATTTCTTTAGGTTGGATATTTTAAATAGATATTGGTGGTAGTTGCAGTTATTCATTGCAGAACAATCCACCATTGCAACAAAATTACAGCCTTTTAGAATAAGCTTCTGACTTGTTTGAAAATCAATACATGAATACAATAAAGTGCAGATGAAACAATTTATAAAACACATCAACAGTCAGACTTCTAACTCTACGTGAAAATAAATAAATTGATATATATTTGTGCATATAAGAAAGACACCAAGTAAAATTATTCAATGTAGTAAGGCATCATGGAGATCAGATTTCTGTGCTATCAAAGTTAAATTATTTGGGGATTTTACTTCTTTGTCTTTACTGTTGAGGAAAACTGCAGAGCAATCTCTACATAGTCATTGAGGTGAGTCTGAAGCACAGAGAGGTTAGCAGGAAGTTTTGTGTGGATTCCAGCTATCTCTATCTTTGAGGCACTGAAACTGCAGTGAGGTTCGTGCACAGAGGAACCACCAAACTCCTGTGTTGTACAGACCCTGCAACTCTCCTTCCAGAGAGAGGCCACAAGACTGGAAAAGTATGGGTCAGAATGGCTCAGTGCTGGATAGGAGCCAGCTTAGGGCTGGATGCAGGATGACCACAGTCACGTAAATTCTGAGAGCTTGCATCTGGCGTGAAGCCAGAAATCAGCACAATCTTGTACATCCTCCTATGGACCTCCAGTCCAAATCCATCTAGCCTCAGGCACTCCTAATATGTGTCTCCATGTCATGATGAAGCAGTATTCCTCAGAGTCACACTTGGAAACTTGATCAGTTCTTTTGGTTTTTTCAGTTTTGATCTGACTAATCAGCCAGTGTAAATGAATACATCTTCGCCAATTTGTCCTGACTCACAATCCTGTGGCTTTGCAAAATCTTAATGCCATTAGACCTACATTTGTGGGTAAGACTGTAAAATTAGGACATTAATTTACTGCTGATGTTGTTCTTTGAAAATCACAGTCTACAACTTCCTTGTGAAGGGGAGGGGCAGGCACTGATCTCTTCTCTTTGGTGACAGTGACAGGACCCAAGGGAATGGCCTGAAGTTGTGTCGGCAAGAGGTTTATGTTGATATTTTAAAAAGGTTGTTCATCCAGTGGTTGTTTGAGCACTGGAACAGGCTCCTCAGGCTCCCTAGGTAAGTGGTCACAGCATAGCCTGACAGAGCTCAAGAAACACTTGTACAATACTCTCAAGGACATGGTGTGACCCTTAGGGATGTTTTGTGCAGGGACAGGAGTTGGACTCAATGATCCCTGGGGGTTCCTTCCAGCTCAGCTAATTCTGTGATTCAGTATACTCTAATTTTCATTTGTAAAATAATTTGTTCACATGGCTGTTACAGTACATTTTTTCTTATAACATAATAAAGATCAGATTAATAAATGACTTCCTGTATTGTCAAACAATAAGCACATGACCATTCCTTTCAGTCATTGAAACAAATTATAAAGTCATCAAATTTGGATAGAATGTTTCCCTGATATACTTCCTCCAATATATCTTAGCTAACACTTTTGTAGTCTTTCAAAAAGGAGGAAATAAAAACAGGAAAAAGATAAACAATGTTTTTATGTTTTAAAAACCCCCTGATGTGTTGGGTTGTGTTTCTATTGCTCAAAATCTCCAGCTTTTAAAAATTCAAAGCCCTCAAGTCTTGCCATTAATGGCATAAATTAAAACCATAACTACCAAACAAGTAAAATTTGGGCCAAGATTATAAAGAAAACAGGAAAAAGTACCAAAAGGCTGAGCCTGTGACTTTCTCTGATTTTTTCATTAAAGACTTATTGGATACACAGTTCCTAAACTTCTTTCACCTCTTGTGAAAAAGTGAGACACATTTCATTCTTTGAGAGAACTATCCTAGGTCCCCATTCTTCCAGAGAGGTGCTGTGAATTCATGTGCACATAGGTCAATTGATCCTCCTGGTGGCCTTGGGGTACTCATCCATGGGGCATCTATGTTGTATTAGAAGAAATTTACTAAAATTATGAAGCATGGTGAAAAATACAACTGTATTTACAATATGCAAATATATGCTACATGCACACTAATATCCTTCCTGCAAATATTATTTATTTAACACAAGTAATAGCCCCATGACTTACACATGAAAGCCAAGACAAAAAGCATTAATTTCTTTGAGGAAATATTTCTCACCAGAAGGTAACATGCATCCACACATTTTATGGGCTCTTTGGCCCCTGAAGTTTTATAAAGTTAATAAAAGCTAACAGATATTTTTTTCTCTACAAATAGAAAACTATCTAAATGCATATTTCAGGTTATATTTTATTGATTGATACTGGGGGGTTTTCTGCATATTATTGACATTTTATATTGTCACATTTTTACTCTGACAGTTCAAGTACTAGCACTCAGTAAAGGTAGAGGGGGATTCTGAGGTCAATGCTATGTGTGAAGTCTGGCAGATGGTGCTTCACTTAAGTGGTAAGTTCACAAACATTCCCTAGCATGTCATCCACCATTCTCATGAAAGCTACCTAGATTTCAAGGCCAAAATCTGGAACTACACTTGTCAATCTATCTATTTCAATTTTTATAGTATGCTCATTTCCATAATATGTGAGGATTAAAGGTAAATTCCAGAGATGGATGATGAATGAGAAAGAAGAAAATGGTCTTGACCCATCAGCTTTTCCCTTGCATAATGGAGAATGAGAGCTGACTTTAAAGTAACAAGAAGGGTGGATCAAAACTTTCCTTTTTACTTCCTCTGATCTTCCTTTCTGTTTTTATCTTTCCCTGTTTCTTCATCTTTCCCCTCTTCATTTTCAAATTATATACACTCTTACTCCATAAGTTTCTATCCCTCACTCTACAACTCCTTGCTGGCAGACATTTTCTTTTCCTCACATATTCATTCTTTCCACCAAAAGAACAGCTAACTTTTCTGAGCCATCCCTTCCCAAAAGCTGCCAGTCCAGGACATCTGAGTCCGCCCTCATCCCATCTCATTTCTTTATACATATGCATACAGCCATTATCTGACACCTCCCCCTTACAGTGCAAATGTAGTCTATCTTTCCATGTAGAAGCTCTCTGCACATCAGCTGAAAACCTTTCCTTTAGCCAGTTTCTCCCTCACCCATCACCTTTATTCCAACCCTTCAGAATGGTTTCTATTGAGCTTTACCAAATCCTTCTGTATAAAATTCCTAGGCTAACCTAGCCTAGCCTTGCCTATCATAAAGGTTATACTGGGATCATCACCATGACATTCAACCACCTTGAGGAGAGCTAAAATGAGAGTTAGGTTTGCCACACTGGTTTGCCAAATGAAGTGACTGCACACTGTGCAGCTTGTTCTGGTAAACTTTCTTCTTTTAGGAATATATTTCTGCTGGATCTGGAGGAGTAGAAGCAGTGAAACCAGAATACATATAGCTATAATTAAACAAATTCACAGACCTCTGTGATTTGTTCCCCCTAATCATAAGCTTGCACTTATGGTGAAACCCTGTTGATAGTCCACCCTACAGCAGCTCATTGCAGCTGTTGCATTAGGAATCGAAACTCTGCTAATTAGTTTCAGCATCCACTGTCATTTTATAGCAGTTTTCAAAGAGCAGGACCCTGGTTCTCCCTGCATTTGTTTCTCAAGGACATTTCTAAGAGCAATTCTTTTCCCTTTCCTGTGGTAACTGGCCAATGTGATTTCCCTCCCAGCCTTCCTCTTGTCTGATTTAGAAGTTCCTAATGAAGTGTGCAACACATATAGTTGGGTGAATCGCTGTCCCTGAACAGACTTTTTCTGGAAAGGAAATAATAGACAACCTGGGTGGAATAGACAACAGAGAGAATCTGGAAGAAGGTACATGTAGTTCCTGATGGTTTTTCACTTCTAATGTTGATTTGTGTCAGAAATATCTCAGTAGCACAATAGCCCATGCTAGTCTGCTCACTCTGACACCAGAAAACATAGTTGCAGCATGTTATTATTTAAAAAGAATTGTTTCCTGTACTTCCTATTAGGTCAATCAGTACTAAATTCTAGGCTGTATTTCCCTAAGCCTTTAACCTCACTTTTACGCACCTTACTCTGTAATATTAGACTGTTTGGAGCTGCCACTGATGCCAGAGGATGCCCAAAAAATAGTGTGAGACAATAATGTGAAACAATAGTTTAAAAAAAGCCTTGGCTCATTTACTTTTACTTTTGCCATCAGGTTAGTCCTCTGCAATGTAATGAATGGATGCATGGAAGATGATAAATATAAAATTTCAGCAGCTATTTAGACAAAGTTATCTCACTACTGTCATACAACATCATTCATATCAAAATGTATATCCAGCAGTTTCTTATTTAGATTTAATGTGGAGAACCTCAAGAAATTAGTTACCATTTCAGGAACCAAAGGCAGTAATGATTTCTTTGGTGGACTTTACTCTTTTCATTTTATGCGCTGAAGTTTTGAGGTATTTTGGATATTTTTTTGCTCAGTGCACATGTGCTCAGGAGGTAGACACTGTGTGGCTCACAGCAAAATAGAAGTACTCTTGCATTACTTGTTTCATGCTCTTCTAGATGCAGGATATGACCCTGTGACTCATATGGTTCTTGTCATATCACACATTCCTGTTGAGATAGAAAGAGAAGAAAAATACACTATTTAATTTTTTTTATCATTCAGCCTTACCTCACTATAGATTTTGCCTTGAGATCTCTTTCCAACACGGTAGTATCCGATTCCTGTGTGACATTCTAGTCCATGATAGATAATTGTGAGGTTTTTCCTATCATGAAGACTGAAGAACAGTGATCAGATTCAGAAAAGGCAGAATTGTATCAATGATAGATTGATGGAATCTCAGTGACAGAACTTCTACCTTCCATATAGCAAATATTCTACTCTTACCTCAAAAAAAGACAAAAAAAAGTTTTGTTATATTATTGCTTAACTGCCTATTTTTAATATTGCATCCATAAGATATTCAAGATACTCAAGAAGCTTTACTTGAACCTTAACAGGATCTGAAAACCCTCTATATATTCATTTGACAGTGATACATATATGTTGAGCTATATGGCACAGGTAGATACCACCTGGCTATTTGTGATGCTGTTTCTGGGTATAAACGGAGATTTGTCCACTTTTGTTTAACAAGTCCTTTTTTGTTTCTCAGAACATTTAACTTTTGCATCCTGAGCAGTTTCAGCTCTGGTAATTATTCATTTTAGTGAATTTTCATTTGCCTGTTATACGTGTGTCTCCAGTGAAGTGCAATGTTTCTATAGCCTTCTTAGATACTGACCAGGATATGAACAGGAAGTGTAAGGACTTTAATGGTTGCTGAGATATTGTATGGTTCCATTTTCAAATGTAGCACCATGATGTTATTATTTGTAATTGTCAGTGAACTGATTAAATAAATTATAACAGCTGAGAAATTTAAATTCGTATCTTAGCCTTAATATTTGTCAAAGCATTCTGAGGTCGTTATGGAGAAAATAATTCAAATCAATGTGAACAAAATAGTAAGCTACTAAGTATAAAATTGGGTTATTCAGTTAAAGCTTTCAGATACTTTTGATATACTTCCGCATTCTACATGGTTATTTAGACCACAGTGCAACCAAAGGGCTTGTTATTCCAGAATTCATATACACGTCCCACAAGCACATTCAACAGTATAATATTTACATTTAAAACAGACTAAGAAAGTTCACAAGTTTGCAACTGTCCCAAATTTTACACTTTTTTCTGCTAGCAACTTTTGCTAAAGTCATTTAAAGTTAAAATGTAAATTTCAGGCTAAGTTCCCTGGTCCCTTAATTCTCCCTAGACAGATAGACAGCATTCACATGTAAGAAATTACTTCTACTCTGAAGTACTCTATTGCTATTGAAAGAATATTGCAGAAAGTAGATTTGTATATATCAAAATGGGAGAAATATGTTAAGCACAACCACAGCAAGCAGGCATATTACACACTTCTACTCTCATACAAGTATCTGTATAAAGATAACCCAAAGTTGAAGAATGTCAACTGAAACTACATATTCAAACTTTTGAAGATTTAAAATAAAAAAAAGTTATCTGTAAAAAAGACAGTGACAACATCAATTTTCTTTACATTTTTTCTATCACCTCAACCTTTAATTTTTAACTGAGAACACTGTAATTAGAATGGTCTGCAGTAAAAAAGAATCCACCTAAATAACAGACGTTATTATGGGAGTTTTTCAGTTTTTTCTTTTGATACTTAGATGCAACTTCTGCAGATGCCTGAGATAAATAGCAAAATCTTGCTTCTCTTTCCCTTTTATTCATTCTCCCTGGATACAAAATGCCTTTCTGTGTGTTCTTTTTGGGTTTCAGTTCCACAGAGACTTTCTGTTTTGCCATGAACCACACAGCAGAAGGAAATACGTGAAGAATGAAGAAAAGAAAGCCACAAAGAGAGGGAGAATAATTCTGGGATAGTAAAATTCTATATTATGTTACAGTGGAATAGGCTTCCTAGAGAGGTGGTGGATGTCCCAAGCCCATCAGTATTTAAGAGGCATTTGGACAATGCACTCGGTAATATGCTTTATCTTTTTGTCATCCCTGAAGTGGTCAGGCAGTTGAACTAGATGATCACTGTAGGTCCCTTCTAAATGAAAATATTCTACTCTGTGTTGAACAGAAGGGTTATTTATATCACTCATGGGTAAAAAATTCCTCCTATAAACTTGGTTTAAGTGCAAGACTCTCTAAGTCCTAGATTTCTAGCACTTAAAAGCTAGTTAGTCCTCATCCTAGACTTTCTATGCATTGTCACTGCCCTTGAAGGAGCGGAATCTGCTCTGCAGGGCCGCTGACTGTCCAAGCAGCCAGTTTGTGAAAAGTGGTTAAAAAGAAACTCCAAAAGCTCAGTTGCATTTTCTGGGAAAGTTTGCATTTTCTTCATAGAGCAGTGAATTTGCTAGGCAGAGTTTTAATGAAGGTCAAGGAAAGGGCCTGGAAACAGGGTTTATGAAAGTGTTGTAAGATTCATTATTGTCATCGTGCGGAAAAGGATAATTTTCCTAAGAGAAATGGTGACATATACATAATAAAGTCCCTGTCCCTGTCATGACAGCTCAAGAGCATGCCATCGTTACCACCTATGTCACACTGCAGGTGTGCCTGCCATATGGGTGACAGCCGCTGACTTCTCTGATCAACACATAATTATCTCTGAATAAAAATGCACATCGGAGTAGCTGGACATAATGGATTGAGGACCCAGGGCAAAATGCTCTTTGCCGCATCCCGCAGCACCACCTGGGGGTAGGAGGGGGCTGAGGGGAGCCACAGGAGCTGGGGCAACCTTGAGAAACCTGCAGTGACTGGGCCGCCCCGAGGTTATCCTGTTTATCCTTCCTGTCTTCTCTTGGATAGGGGAGGTCACTTGGTTAATGGCAGGATGCCCCTGATAGAAAAGGTCCTCTTGGTCAGGGCTATTCTCCACTATCTAACCATACATCTCTCTCACAGCATCTGGATAGTTTCCATTTGCAGAGTCCCCTTCCCCCATAAGATAATAAATATCATATCACAAGGATGGCAGTGCTCCTTCATGGAACACTGACTGTTTATTAGAGGCAAAAAGTTTAAGAGAAATGCTAACAATGTTCATTAATGGCCTGCATCCAGGTTTAATGAGGCATGTCAATATGCGAACTGGGCAACATCAGTGGCATAATAGTGGTGGTAAATGGGAGTAATTGTATCCAATTGTACGGCACAGCTTCCAGGAATGAGCCCGAACTGCCAACTGACAATGACAGAGCAATTATGGGAAGGCAAGCGAGCTGTGTCAAATTAGCACTTGGTGAGAACTCATTTTTCAGAGATGTGCTTGCTCTACAACACCACAAGTGATAGCTACTTTATTGTGAGTGATAGGAAGACCAGCACTTAGACTGATGTTCTGATTTGTCAATAGCTGTATTTGAAAGCTTAGTGTCACAAATATATAGAGATATTCAGGGAGAGAGGCACGCTGCTCATGATCCGAAGGATAAGAACGTCGCTGAGAAGGTCATCTGTCAGTGTGAGCTGTCAAAGAGAGATCACACTCTATGAAAAGGGAACATTCAGCCGACTTAAGTAATTACCTTTGACTGAGATTTGAAGATGTCTTCTTTTGTTGGCCTACATTGACTGCATAATTTATAATTTACTGCAATCAGTGAAAGGCCAGGAATTGTAACTAAGAAAATCCTTATTTTATTTCTCATAATTACATTTCTTCTTTTCTCCCTTAGTGCCTCAAAATGTAAAAGTAGGATATTGATGAAATATTTTTCAGTAACTCACTCAAATCACCTTTATCTTTTAAGATCTCATACCCAAACTGGGAAGTTTGGGTTTTTTCTTTGGTTTTGGGGGGTCTTTGTTTGCAGATATGAGCCATACCCTATGCCATCTTGCAAAGTACACTACATTACTAATGTGGCTTTACACACTTTGTAGGATTATCAATTGAAAAGGATAAAGGAATAATTCAATTTTTTCTTTCTAGTCAGAATAAGAAAAAAAAAGATTTGGAGTACTAAGCACTGAAATTGTAATCCACATCCTATTCAGAGATACAGATCAGTTTGATACAGTTTTTAGGACTGCAGAAAGATAAGTGTTGTAGCAAATATTTTAGAAACTTTGTGGATTAATAGAATTTTCATTGCTTGGTGTCTTTTTTTAAACAGTAATCTCACTGGATCAATGTTTGAAAAGTAATTTTTCAGCCTTTAATAATCTTAAAAACAAAAGATAATATATGACCAATTATGCTCTGGGGTATAACAAGTATTACAGTTTTGGTTTTTATCTTAATAGGAAAAAATATCTACTTACATTTTATTAACTAAAAATATGGCATGAATTGTTATCAACGTAGCTTCTGAATTTTTTCTTTTCCCAGGAAAAAAGTAATTTTTGGAAACCTTTATTCAAGTTTCTTTAATATATTTGCCATGGTGGGATGTTTGGTGTCTCAAACTTTCCAATTCAGACAGGGAAAGCTTAATTGGGAAGGGCTGAATGATTAATGAATTGCAACAAAAAGAGACCAAGGATTAGCATGCCTTCTGGCCAAAAACTGTTGTTTAATTCCAGGTGTATTGATTAGCTGTATAGTTATTGACAAAAGAATTAATTTAAGTACTTTAAGTCAATGTTTCTTTAGTTGAAAACTTTACCTTTAGACACAAGGAAATGCCAGTACAAAACTAGTCAGTTAATATACTATCAAAGTAAAGTCAGAGGAGAAAAGGCTTTATTTCTTCACATTTTAAATTTTAGGCAGGACTTTTTTATGTCATGTTAATTTTCTAAGATGCATCAAGGAGCGATATTTAAGATGCGTAATTGTGGGTTTAGTGATGTTTGCTAATTATTTCATGTTTCCTCTGAACTTTAAAGATTCTTCTAAAACATACTTTGTTTTCTTCAGTTTGAATTTCAGTACCTGACATTACTTTAAATTATATGCCTTCCTGATTCTGAAACACATTTTTAATCATTATTTTTTTATGTTTCAGAATTCTTTAGGCCATTCAATTTCCCCTATTGTTGAAAGCTGTTTAATTCACAATGCCTTGAGTACAGGCCCGTCATCTATTCTATAGTGACTATACCACTTAATAATGGAATAGTGCATCAAAGTGCCACTTAGGTCTCAAATTGTTATGTATGACTGTCAAAGTGGTGAAAAAAGCAAAAAGAGAAAAAAAAAGGAAAAAAAAAAAGAGAAAAAAACCCCTTGATTTGTCTTTACTACTGGAACGTGAATTTGTCAGCCAGGTTTTGAAATCACAACAGCATTGCTTGCATCCCCAGCGAGATGTCGAAAACTTGACAGGTACATATTTTTTCAACTACAAGCACTTCTATAATGAAAACTAAATACACAAATCTTATTTTTTTTTTTTTTGCTCTTGACAGATAGTTGTTGCCAATGGGATTTAATGTTCAGGTTTGAGTTGTCAAGAGAAATAACCAATAAGCAATCCAAGTAGTCAGTATACAGATATTCAAAAGCAAAATGCCTGGCTTATGTGATATACTGGGAAGATTTGAGTGTATAATTAACTAACTGAGGAACCAAGGACACTTAATCTTCCCTCTAATGGCAAGTTCAACCCATCACTGCCTCTCTCTGGGGGACAAACTGTAGCTTGTTTTCTGGTCACCAGGGCCTTTGGTTGTCATTTTGCTCTTTCTTATTCATCATATCCTTGAGTTCTGGCACTGTTTCTTTCATCACTACTCAGACACAGAAAGAATTAACGAGATAAACTATGGTTCATTTCTGAAACTCTATTCATCATCCTATGTATTTTTAAACTGTGACTGTTTATCTGCCTGCCAACTCTGTCACAAAATTATCTGCTTTTCTTTCAGAGCACAGAAAAGGAATATGCATTTGTACATTTGTTGCGGGCTTAAGCACAGGTTTACAATGTGTGCCCTGGAAACCATCAACAATAGCTTAAAAAATGCTCTAAGATCATTCATTTACCTTCAGGCTATTCACTCATTTATATGACACTGCATGTGTGTGCATGTGTGTGCAGTATTTATGTGTAGGGAAGTTGAAAAGCAGGCTGGTGCTAAGGGGAATGGCGTGTGGAGGAGGCCAAATATCTTTTGCATTGAGCAGCTCCTCCTCTCAAACCCTGATCTGGGGTCTCAGCAGTCAGTAGCAGTGAGCTCAGAGTGGCAGGAAGTGCCATCAGAGAAATGCTTCTGAATTCAAGCTTTGCACTAGAGGTGACCAGATAGTTCCAGGTGTGAAAGCCCTCTTGACCACTCCCATCTGATCAAGTAGAACTCCCGCCTCTCCCTGTCCAAAAAAAGTCCATTTGCTTAAGAAGCTCTCTGCTCACAAAAAGACAATAAAAATAGCTGCTGGAAAATCAAATAAAATATAAAAGCTTTTAAGATACAGGACATCCAAACAAAGAATGTAGCATAATAGTCTAGTGCTTTCTGGGCCACATGCCGGGCTGGCAGACCAGGAATCAGAGGCATCCAACTGCTCTCCCTGGGTCGCTGATCTCTGCATGCCCAGCTATGGGGCATCACACACAGCTGATCCAGAAGCCTCAGACCACATGTATGTCCTAATGTACCTCTTATGAATATTCAAACAGCAGGGAGTGCAGTAGTGGTTTTGTAAACCTGTCAGTACAATCATTCTGGTTACCAAAGTACTGACTGTTTACTCAGCAAAATTTATTACTTGGTATGAAGTTTTATAAATAAAG
Source organism: Leptocoma aspasia (assembly GCA_013399835.1). NCBI lineage: Eukaryota > Metazoa > Chordata > Aves > Passeriformes > Nectariniidae > Leptocoma > Leptocoma aspasia. The sequence continues at coordinate 246,388 of VXAX01004650.1, read as the reverse complement.
AGAAGGGGTCTCCACAGAAAAAACATAGGTAAACCCAGGGCTTAAAATATGCATTGTGAGCAAGGAGAGTCAAAGTGAAGGCTGACACAACTTCTTTACTTGTTCTTCTTAAACCACTACTGTCACTTGTGTACCATAAATCTGTCTTAGTTCATGGATCATTGACCCCGTGGACCAAAATGTTTAAGGTCACTGGTATCAGAGTAGCTGGTGTGCTTATGCCTTAGGGACTTGATCCTGAAAGGTGTTGCCAGCCAGAGCACAGGCTGCTCAGCAGCTCACAGGATTGGACCTCTGCTCTCTGTGGTAAGGACCTTTACCATTTTGCTTGGAAAAGATTACACTTCTATAGGAAATCTGCTTTCTGAATCAGAAAGCTGTGCCCTTCATCAACTAAAATATATTAAATCTTGAATGCTCATTTTTATCCAAACTGTCATTTGTACACAAACGTTTTGGTTTAAAACAAATAAGTCATTGAGCCCTCATGAAGAGCAAGAGAGCAGAAATGTACTTGGGACCACTCATTTTGATAGTCCTTCTTGATATGCACATTTATAACATTAAAACATCCATTTTCCCCAGTTTGGAGAAATTATAAAAAAGTTCATTAGTCCTTTCCAGAGGACTGAAAGAAGATGATGATATAATTACCAACAGACCCTTAATACACTGGTAGAAAAACTGATGTTACTATTCTAACACTAGAAAATTTACTCTGGATGTTTTTGAATCAAAATATGCATACTTGTCTGTTTAATGCAGGTACTTTTAAGCATTAATTGTACCTGATAAAAAGCTCACACCCCAACTGATATACATGTTAGAGGTACTGTTGTTATCTGCAGGTCTGGATAGCTCAAGGTTATATTACTGGGTTAATAGGATGAGACTCGTGGTTTAACACTCAGGCTTCTGACACACAGCCATAAAGATGCTGAATGAAATACAACTGGCTGTCTCTTCCTAGGAAGCAGTCTACAGGCCTCTGGTGATTGTTTCAGAAGTTAGAGAATATTAAAGGTCCTACATTTCAAAGTGCCTCATTTATAAAAAGACTTATAAGTGAAATAGCATGGAAGAGACACCCACAAGAAGAAAATCTGTATTTAAATATTTATCTGATGGTTTTTATTTTTAAAAACATAATATTTTGTACAAGAGAAAAAAGATAAGAGAATTATTTTCATGAAACAACTGATCTGTATCTAATCTGTATCTAATCTGCAGAGACATATTAATATCAAAAATAAGCCTTCTGAAAAATAAGGCATAGAAAAGATTTCATAATATATTTGATTAATCAAAACCCAAAGAGAAAGTTCTGATCTTCCCAGATGCTGATGGCTTACAATTTGCTTCAGGGCATTATAAACCATGAAGCACGAAATGCTTGCATATATTTTATAATACACCAAGTTCTCAAATATTTCTGTAAAAAGATCCATCATTAATATCTTACTGCTTCTTTTCCTGGGCTGCATTGTATGGACATAGCATCATGGACTAATTCCTGAAGAAACATTTCCTCTTTTTTTTAGTTCCTTTTAGTCTCCCAGGCTAGCATGCTTCATAGAGAACAGAGAGCAGGTGATGTGGTTTTTTTAGCAACTGCAAATAAGGAGCAGGAGCAAAGATCCTCAGCCCTGGTGGCTCAGTGGTTAGCCAGAAAAAGGATACAAATAGTTTTATTGTGTTTTATTTTGGATCCATTTTAGTCCAGCCTATTTTGCTGACTTAAATCACATTTGAGAATAATTTTAACTTATATTAAAGACTTGTCCACAGACTACAGGCTGTTCTCTGAGTGACACTGTAAGGGAGCAGAACAAAAATAGAAATTATGAGAGAAGAAAGAGTGGATTTATTTCAACCAGAGGCTTTATTTTTTGCATCACAAATTGCATAAAAACAGAAGATCATAGGTGTAAAGATACTAATAAATCTAGATACTAATAAATCCAGATACATGGGTGTAAAGATACTAATAAATGTTTATTTTGTTCAGTCAGAGGGTAAGTATTTTGTCAGTAGGTGCAATAACATGAGATACTCAGCATCTGCAGAGTGCTCTCTGGAAGCACTCACACCTTGCAGATGTTTTGTTATCATTCTTTGCCACCTCTGCAAACGGAGTGGGGACGAATATTTCAGTGTCCTACCCACATATCAGTGGAAACATTTTGAGGAGAGGCAGGGAAGGGCAAAGGAAGTGGGCTATGAGCTAACCTAGAGCAGTCAAATCTGTCCATCACTCCACCATTTAATGGCAGTAATGAAAGAAACCATCTGAGGGACCATTTTGTATCACAGCTATAGGGGAAAAATATAGAAGAATGTATAAAATTAAAACTCTTCATGTTATTTGGCTTCTTGTTTAGATGTAGCGTTTAAACTGGATGTTGTACATGGTAACAAGGTATAGCTGCTGCTCCCTGTTAATCATCTAAAGTATTGAGTCATCTCTTTCTTAAAATTAGCAATGAATTTATTTTCTGTTTTGTACTTATACATGATGTATTTTGACACTTCTCAACAGGGGAAAGTTGCCTCAGGTCACAAGTTAACATCACAGAAATATTAAAGTCAAGGCTAAGCACACTGCCACTATTGCCCTTCTATTGGGTTCATACGTTGCATACATCCCAGAATTAAGCTTTCTAAATATTTAACTACCTAGATGTATTAGTTTCCACCCCCCCAAAAAGAGACAGAAATGTATGCCGGATTAAAAAAATTGAGGAGCTCAAGGAGGAGCTAAAGTTTTACACACTAACTTGTTTAAATGGTATCAGAAATTGTCCAGATCTTTGTCAATATCAGTGACATTGTAAACTACACTATATTAAGAAAGTGTTACAATATACACTAGAAATAGAAAACAAGGTCAAGGGTTATATTTTAGCTAAATGCTTTATTCAAATGTGGCCAAATTTAAACAATGTTCATTCATTCACTCTTCTAAGCCCCTATAGAGTCTGTTAGGCAAAATTCTGTTTCCCATATTTTTAATTTTTATTCATTGTTGCTCACATGAGTGTCTTGTGTCTTGTTAACCCTTTCTTATGGCTTTTTTTAGACACTGAAAAAAACCACTAGCATTTTTCAAGTTATAAGAAACAAGAGTAGGAGGGGCACATCTGACCTTGAAAATAGGGCTGGTGTCTTCCATGCCAAACTCTAAGCTAGCAGTACTGATGGAGTTTAGACTGATAAAAGTATCCAAAAGACCAGATGTATACCCCAGCTCTCTCACCTGCTGGCATCTTCCACTTCCTCTCCCCACCTTTCTGTCCCTCTTGACCCACATTTGACTTCTTCCACAGCTGAAGAATGTGACCTTGGTCTCAGGTTACCCTAAATTAGGTAAATAAATGCAAGACCAGTCCCTACAATTTATTAGTAAATCCGTAATTAATCATTATGTGCCACCCAGAATTATTGTCATCTTTATCTCCCTCAACATACCTTTCCATCCTTTTATAGTATCCCCTTCTTCCTACAGTTTTTCCTTTGTTTCCAGTGACTGATCTGGCTACCTTTGGGGATATCCCAAGTTCAGAGCGAGTTTTACATTCTAACTTCAGATCTTATATACTGGAGATATGGGATTTCTATATCTGGCAGTACAGGTTGCCTGGGAGATTGGTAAATTCATAGTGTGTAGATGAAAAAAACAGATTCCTACTTCTAAAACAGTAGTTCATACATAGCAAGATATTATTCTGATCAGTGGAAGTTAAAATTATTGTTGAAAGTACTGAACTGAAGTTTAAAGGAATGAATGTAAGGAAAGACAACACAAACCTTGACTGTTGTTCCCTGTACATGCAAGAGACTTGCAGACTCTTTGAGTTGCTACATAAAATTGCCATTTAGAAGGAAAAAGGTAAGGGAAAAATTGCCACAAATATATGGGACATACCAGAGAATGTGGAACTGGGTCATTGTTTTAAAACAGGAACATTTCAGAGAGATGCAGAAAAACCCAGGATACAGGAAAGAAAAGGAATGAAAAAATGGACAGTGGAAGATTTGCTCAGAGGAATTGTTTAATTTTAGAATAGGTGGAATAAATAAAAAATGTTTTTATTTTATGGAGTTAACAGAAAATATTGCTGATTATTTTTTTATTTTGTCTTACTTTGTCTGAGGGGGTATATTTTCTTTTTGATAACAATTGATTCAATCAGAAAGGACTTCTGACCTTGTAAAAATCTTTGACTTTTACTTTTTATGATGTAAGGACCAGTTCTTATTTACATCCATCCCTAATCAGGCCCTACAGGAAAATTTAAGGATAAAATGCCATCAGGCCCTAGAAATCAGTCAGGTGGACAAGCGGACACAGTTCATTAACTCCGCTGCAGTACAAGGCTGGGGTACTCACCTGTCTCTTCACATCTACCTCCCAGTTACTCCAACTCTTGTAGAGAACTCACATGAAAGAATTATAAAGACAGGCACTATACATTAGGCGTCACCATAAGAAATGTTTTCAGACACTCCAATAACTGAATAATGATGGTGGGGGATTGCAGTGTTGTTTAAACTGAAGTCGTAAGTCGGCTTTTGCCAGATGACTAAGTGAAAAGCTGTGATGATAGAGACATTAATTTATCAAAATTCATCCATGTTTTTGCAGGCTCCTGTGTGAAAAAAAGTTTCAAAACTTGAGGTTGCAGCCCTTGCTCCAGTTAAAACCAAAGTCTAATGAGTTTCAGAGGGGCAGGATTGCTCCACATCTGCCTACAGACTCACACCCAGGTAGCACTGAGAATCCCCAGCTCCCCAGAACAGGGAGGTTCTTTGTCCTAATCCTGAATGACCACACTATATTCTGCTGAGTTGATTTGTGTCATCACATGTATTATGGTGAGCCAGGTTTTAGCAAGATGGAAAAAAGGATCCCTAATTCTGTGCACTATTTTTTCCTCCAAAGCATTTCTAAAAATTCAGGAAGGAAGGAAACACTAGTGTGCAGAGATCTTTGTCTTTCTTTCTTTCTTTCTTTCTTTCTTTCTTTCTTTCTTTCTTTCTTTCTTTCTTTCTTTCTTTCTTTCTTTCTTTCTTTCTTTCTCTCATTTTCTCTCTTTCTTTCTCTCTTTCTCTATCCTTTTCTTCACTTTCTAATGGATACTGCTTATATAGGGGTTGGAGAGATGAGAATACAGATTTAATTCCTATAATGTTTCTGTAATCAATGCTTTGTATCTGAACAAAAGTGTAAAGAAGGGCATAAATGCACTAAGCTGCATTTCAAAAATGACATTGTAATTGCAGGACTGCCTATCTTACCTTGGCCTCAAGCATTTACCAGGATTTAAATTTATTTCAAACTGTTCTCCCAAGTCTGCCTAATTTTTTTTTTGTCCAAATAGCAGCAACTCACAGTTAGTGAACAAAGCCCCAAGATTTTTTTTTTTTACTTACAGCTAAATTTAACTTTACCCATCCAATAAAAAAGAAATAAGGGAGCCTTTATTATCTCCCTGGATTTCTGGGTATGATACCACATCACAGAGAAGTGGTTATTAGAGACAATGGCCTACCAAGGTGAAGTTTGTAATAAAGCCTATTATGTGGTTTCACCATTGACACTAATGGAATGTAACAGTGATTTAGAATGATTTAATGGTTCCCAGGTTGTGCTCTAATAGTGCTCTTTATATTATGATGTATATCACAAAACCTAATGTGGCTGTTGTGATATATTGACAGTATTCATGCTGTTTCATTTTTTTAGGGGAATTTTAAAAACTGTCAAAAAAAGTAAATTAATAGGTTGCAACTGCGTTATTTTCAAGGGGTCTGTTTTTTAAATGTATGTGCATAAATTTCTATTTGGTGCCATGCTTAAGCTAATAAATTCATTTGCATTTTTATTCCAAAGTCATAAAAGTGGAATGCATGCATGCATGCATCTGTGTCTGTCTGTGTCTGTGTCTGTGTCTGTGTGTCTGTGTTTGAAGCCTTGTTTTAAAAAGGTAATCTTAAAATTTGTTTAAAAAATGGCTTTAATGGTTTCAAATGTTCATAAAAGGGCAGTGTAAAACAAGGTTTCTTTGCACAGGCTGCAAAACTACACTAATTTAACAAAAGGGAGACAGCAGGGGGTATGACTACAGATTCACTCAAAAAACATCCAGACCCGACCCTTAGGGGTCAGGTGGCTTTTAGACTTGCATTTAAAGTCTGGAATTTAAATAAAAACACAATCATCCTGGAAGAGAAACAAAGGAAGATGTACTAGAGCTGAGATACCTTTTGAAATTGTTTGTGGGCTTCTCAGCAGTGCCTGACCTATTAGCTTTAAGGCATTTCTGGCTTCAAGTAGGTTAAGGAACAGCAGGAATTTTCTTGCATTTTTTAAGATTTCCCCCCTCTTTTTGTAATTTAAAAGCATACATCATGAAATATCATTGCTCTAAAGATCAGCACCTTCCAAGTGTGATGATGAGCTACCAGTAAAAATACCCAAAGAACAGAGTTCTCCCTGAAAGGAGTTTCATACCTGGCTACCCTGTGAATGCTGGAGCAAAGGTCCTTGGCATTTTTTTCTGATAAGTGTTTCCTTCCCTATTCACAAAACTTCACACTTTTTAAAATTAGTTTCCTACACTTTCATGTTGAAACCATGCATAGATCTTTTGGAGGGCAAAAGAAGGTAGGAACCATGAAACTGATTGCTGATGCCTTGATTTCCTCATTAAACACTGCAAAGGGAGCAGATCTTCTCAATCCTCACTCAGGCTGAGAATATGTCACCCATCTCTGTTCCCTCAGTAGTAATAATAAAAGGGGAAATGTCACTTTTGCTGAAAATAGAAGAAAGGCAAACATACAAGCCCTTACAGGTTCTGTGGAGGGAAAGAGGGCAGCAAGGAGACAGCTGCCTGGCAGTCAGTGTGCCATGTCACAAGAGACTGTCCTGCACTTGTACCAAGGGAGACTTCAGTGTCTTCTGTTTCTTTTGTTCCCAAATCATCTATGCCTTGTGTTGTGTGCTACAGCTGCCACTGACAAAAGCAGGAGGAAGCTGAACTGCGAAAAGGTGGGGCCCCTGCATCCCGGACAGGTAAAAGAAAGTGTATGGTCCCTTCCCTCTGGCAGGTGAGCATTGCTTCAAGTACCTTCCACACCAGCTGGTAGGTGCTGCTGGGACACCACTTGCACTGCCCAAGTGGGAAAAAAATCCATGTGGATTCATGTTGCACCCTCCTTTTGGAGGTGCAAAAGGAAGTAATTAATTTAAACTACACAGCTGAATTTATCCCAGATGAAGTATTGCATAGGTTCCCATGACGATTTAAGTACTATCCCTTAAGAGAGAGAGAGTCACCACGATCTGGGAAGAAAAGTGGTGTGAGTTCTCAGAGAGGACATGGGTAGAGGTGAGTAGTTTTTGGTCGGTCATCACCCTATCAAGAACTTCCCAAGCAAAGAGAGAACTTGCTCCTGCAAAGACCCTTCTTTGCCAAACTGTGCCGTTTACATGGCACTGGCTAATTGCTTTGTTACAGGGGAATAACACAACACTTGTCATATCCTGCTTCAGGTTAGCTTGCTTGTAGAGATTCTGTGATGTTTGCTTTTTAGTTGTTTGGTTTTTTTTTTTCCTGTGAAAACACCAGGTTGTGATAAAACTGCCTGTGAAGAGTTCAACTGGAGCACAGCCAGCCATTGCCTAATGGGATCACAGCTTGCAGTGCATGTGCTTCTACCCTCATGGCAAGGGAATTCAGTGAGCACAAAAGGACAACTTTTCTCTTTCTCTGATTCATCCTCTAAAACTGTCCACAAAACCATAATTTTTCAAGTGTAAGAAGTATGTACAGGCTGGAAAATGGGTTTATAAATAGAACCTTACACTGAATAATGACTTTGGGGCACTGAAGTGAGAGAGGACAGGCAGAATTTTGGAGAAAGTCATTTGGTTTTGACACTGAAGTTATTTCAAAGTTATAAGCAAGATATTTCTCATGAGAGGTTCTCTCTTTTTTTTCCTTTCTGTATTGTGTCATCCCTGTGGAGAGCTTTGTGGCATCATGGAGAATCAAATTAGGCAAAGTGCCTGTTATGTAACCTCATGGTTCTTTAAAAATAGTGGGAGAATCACTATCACTAGAGCTTCATCCTTCCCAAAGTTTATGTACACCACATGGAAAGTGGGGTCAGGAAATAGTGGAGACCATATAATGAAATATAAAGATAATTTTTACAGCAATGCATAGAAATTTGCATAATTATTATCCCATTTTGACATTTTAACTTTAGAGAATCTATGTGGGTCAGTTTTCCCTGTTTTAATTAGCAAAATCAAAATAACAAAAAATGGCAATTTCCTTCTTTCAAGCTCAAGTGGACTACTCAGCCTGTAGCAATAATTATATTTTTCAAATGTGAGGTGCCTAATTTAAAATATGAGATTCCCAGTAGTTGCACAAGTTTTAAGGACAAGAAGTGACAAGCAAGTGTCCTTTTTGTTCTTATTGCTTCCCAGCCGAAAGTCCTCTCAACATCTAAACTTTGTAGGAGTTATGTCATTCTTGTAAATAAATTTCTGTGTCAATATTATTTTTTGGAAAATATTTTACCTGTTGGGGTAGATGAGGAGCAAGGCTTACTAATCAGATTACTAGCATGCTTATTCTAATTTATACATTCCATGGTTAGCCTTTAAGCCAGAGTTGACCTCTTATTTTTTATATTAACTGGAAACCATTCATCAAGTGAGTTACCCCTCTCCTTTCAAATCCACTTGTATTACTAAAAGGTTGAGTAAAGACCTCTGGGGAACAAGGGCAATTTTTGACATGGATCTCAACAGATTAAACTATGCAGGGACAATATAGAATACATTGGAGCAATAACATTATCACATCATAGCCTGATTGAGAGGCATTTCCTTGCATTTTTGTCCTTTTACCATAAGCCAATAGTAGCCACAGGCATTTGACTGGAGAGCCCGGAGGATTGACAGGCCTGGCAGTCATTACACGCTGGATTGAATACTAGATTACTCCAAAGTGGCTCAGGGTCAAGGATCAGTGTGTTCCCTTTTGGCACTAAATGACTTTAATATCCTTACTGTATTAGTCAATTACTTTAAAGCTGCTGCTCTCTGAGCTCTCTCTGCCCCCCTGCAGTTTACTATGGACATTTGAATTGCTCCCATACTTAACCCACACATCTGCTTTTAGCTGTCAAAAGAATAGTGCTACCACTGGAGCTATTGACAATGCAAAATGAACAGAGATACTTGCTGTCAGTGTCAAGTGGCACTTTCTTTCCATTGTTTGTTTTAAATAACTTCCAAATAATGCCACAGCGACACTGTTCCTAACTTAGGAAAAGTCCAATGGGGATTTACAGCCTACCTTTAAAATTTAGTCTCAACACGACCAAAACAAGCAGCAGTAAATTATTCTGTCCACACAGTAAGTTGTTTCTTGGGGGATAAAAAAAATGTTTTCCAAAGAGCTGAAGTGCTGTGGTAAGGCACAAAATGAAGGGTTGCTTTCCATTCTTGCTTAAATTTCACAAGAGTCTCTGTGACTATAGCAAATTACACTGCACTTCTGAATTTATTGGTGCAACACAGTGAAGAATTTTATATCATGGCCACTGAACATTAAAAGGTCTGGCTTGGCTTGGTGTTAAACCAACATGTCTGGATTAAATATGAGCAGAACTGATCTGAATTTTAAAACTGCTTGAAAGTCATGCCTTTAGTGTTTTAGTGAAAGTGATATCACTGCACATGAAAGCACATCTGTGCTGTGGGGCCCAACTTGTGTGTGGTGATGTCATTGGGTTAAAAAAACAAGTCAGGACTTTACAGCTAGATACATACAGAAATAATTTTCCTTTACCAAAATGCCTATTTTCATCTGCATGAGGATAAATGGGCACTGAGTTGTATTGGCTCTGTAGTTTGGTGAGCCCACGTTGCATGCAGACAGTCAGGTTTTTCCTCTTTTTGTATTAAGCTATAACATGGGTACAAGGACTGGTTGTTTTGCTCTTCTTGTGAAAAATACAACTAGCATTTTACAAGGAATAGCACCGTGCTGTGTGCATCAAATTGATCTGCTTTTTGGACAATCCAAGAAGGATCTGTCATGGCAAAGTTACCTTTCTTATTCTTCAGAAAACTGTTAAATGTCCTCATGAACAAGGGCTTTGGACTCTTCATTTAGTGCATGAAAAAAAATCAAATTTTGACATACAAGGTAGGTATAGCACAGGTCATTGCTATTGGGAATTCTAAAAGATATTATATCCAGGCTGCCCGACAAATTTAGCAGCATAGTGTCCACTCTGACCTGGTGTCAATGACAAGGCCAAAGGAAAATATAATCCACTGTGCATTGTAAGCTTCTGGAAGGCTTAGGCAGTATCAGAGACATTTTAGCTCTTGGCTTCAGCAGTCTTTGTATTTCCCTGGAAATTAAAATTGCTGTGTTAGGAAGCAGATGAAACAACATTTTGAAAAAAAAGACCTCAGTCTCTACGTGCATGCCCTTGTTATTCAGGATCTTGAGGCATATAAGGATATTGTAGGTAACAGAGCAGTAACTGAAATGCAGATATATGATCAGTTCTAAAATACATGCACACTTGCATATTTTTCAATACACAACTACTCCAGGAAGGCAGACAGACAGTATGCTATGGACAGTAATATATATTTCGTTTGCAGTGTGCCTCAACTCAGTGGCTAAGCATAATGAATGGTGCCTTGGGGAATGCTCTGAATAATTGTGCTAATTTAAAATTTAGTCAGCAAAGGACCTTAAAAAACTTGATACCTCTTGGTAATGATGCATCATTAGCACTTTTCATTCATTTATATTTTGTTGTGTTTAGGGATTTGGGTATTCAGGAGAAGAAAGGTAGTCTGACAAGAGAGTGATTGAATCAGCCCCCTTGATACCTGGGAGTGACAGAAGGTGAAGTACTGTAGCTGCAGTTGACAACTACTTTAATATGAGCCACTTATAAATATTTACAATTCATAAGTCAATGATGAGCTTCTGTATAGCACATAAATAAAACCACAAGTATTTGGCATATTTATTTGGAACCTGATCATTAGTTGGAAGATAGCTTAGTGTTAAAGAGTTATGGAAACATTTTCAATTAGAAGAGCCTCCTTTGGAGACTGCAGTGCACAGGTTTGAAGAAAATAATACACATGAAACAAGTGAGTTCACAATTCTAGAAAACTGCCATTCTCTCAACTTAATCAGGGGAGCAAATAATCCAACTCCTGTGCAATAAGATACGTAAGATTAACAGAAGCTGGTTCTCGATGATTTACTTGGCACAGATACCACAGCACTAAACATATGGCCTTTCTGCAGTGCAACAATAAACATATCAGAATCTAATCACAAAACAGTGAACCCTATTTACTGCACAAGTAATTGTCTTGGGGATATAATTCCTTTTGTTAAGGAAATCCACTAATAAATTAATTTTTTAGGCTAAAGGAGACACTTTGGAGTACATGATTTTAAGTAATGAAAGGTTGACAGGTTGAAAATTGGGCACCTACAGACTGACAGAGTTCAGTATTTTCAGTTCAAGACAGACATTTATATGCAAACTTTTTATTTGTTTCTCATATTTATTGTTGAACATTGTTGAAAAGAGGGGGAAAAAACCCAACAGCCCCACATGCCATAAACCACAATCAAATGAAATGGAAAATCCTTCTTTGGAGTTGTTTTTTTTTTTAAGAAGCTAAAATATCTGTATTTTCCTGAACTATTTTAGGCAGAATAATTACCTGTAGCTTCCTGTAGCTTCTGTCTCTTTTACATGAGTGTATGGTGTAGTGATGACTGCTAAATACATTAATCAGAAATGAAAACTAAATTGAAACAATCTGGAGCACATTCTTGGATATATAAAAATGATAAATTAATACTCAGCACAGGTAAAACATAATAACTTACTGTGTTTATGTGTCTAATTTTTGCATTTTCAGGACTTGTCATTCCTATTTTTTTTTAATATAACAATGAGGTTTTAAATGACCACTAGGAATGGACTCTCCTTTCTTTCCATCCTGGTGTGTAATGAGAGAGACAACACCTCCAGCCATTATTCCTTCAAGTGCTGAGTGGGAGTGCAGTTAACTTTGATAGCATAGAAGTAAGTACATCTTTTATTGCATAGGAAAAAAAATGTCGAGACTAACCTATTCAGTTTAACATTTTCGTAGAGTAATTACACATAAAATGAGCTATCATCAAACTTTTAGGCTACTTTTCCCAATCATATTAGCTGCGTATGTACACATTTCATGTCTAAGCATGGAAGAAAATGCTTACACCTGGCAATATCCACAGAAAAAATTAGAGTGATTTTTTTTTCCATTTTAATTGTTGGTAATTTTGGGTTTGAATCTCAAACTATAATTTTTTGGCTACTAGTATAGAAAATCAATCTGTAATGTCTTGCTCATATCTGTACAATGCAATCATTCACTAACGCAGTTTCAAATATCAAAAAGGTGTCTGTTTTCTGTTTAATTTTTATGCTCTTTGTAATAGGAGTCTTCTTGTCATGGATCATCCTGAGGTATGTAAACAACATACGAACTTACTTTGAATGATATATAATCTCATAATTTTCTCTCATAAAATGACATATACAAATCAAAGAGCTAAAGCATGGAAAGTAACATATTTTGGTCTTGTGACTAATGGTAACCTGGTGCTATTGAATTACTGAACTGTGTCTGAGAACTAATGAGAAAAATTTCCCAGGGGAATCTTTATCCAATGCACTTGGAGAGCACCTTGGGGACTCATTCCGTGTCTGTCACCTTTCCCGTCTCATTGACACTCAGCTTCTTTTCCACCATTACACTGTGCAACCATTTCACTTTACACCTCACGATTAGAATATTAAAAGAAGAGAATACTACACTACTTGCTCCAGATAGCAGAGTTGTTTCTGACACTTAAAATAGAAATTGTCACTGAAATATCACAAGGACATGACTATCCCCAGCTCCAGAGCACCCAAAGAACATTTTAAAGCTCAGAGGTGCATTATTTTAAAGCCACTCATATTTTTTGTCATATTTCTTTAACAGCTTGTTTTTTTCATTTCTTAATTAACAACAAAACACATAAGGATATGTCATGTCATGAGGACCACAAAAATTATTTCTCTTAGATAAAATTTTCTCCTTTCATAATAGCAAGGGCTGAGTCACTGGTGTTGATTGTATAATGATGAATTTTTAAATTAAGTAATAGAAACATCATTAGCAAAAATTTATCATTTTCCATGTAGTAAATATTTGGTGAAGACTTGTGAGGTCTAAAAACATAAGGAAAACTCTTCAGTGCATGTAAACGGCTTTAGTTTCATTGATTTAAGAACACTGCTGATTTCCCTCAGAGAGGATTTGTCTCATATATCTTACATCCATATTTAGAAGAACTTTGGTATTTCCCATTAGGGCCAAAACCTGCCTTCCTCTGAAAAGATCCCTCACTGAAGTGCACAGAACTACTCCCATGAGTAAGAGTAGGGAGGATTTGGCCTCAGGGAATAAAGCTCAACTTAAAAAAGTTTGAAAAAACCCAGCCGCATTTTTAGCTTTAAGAGTGCTCTAATTTCACCTGGTTGGTGATTTCAGACAGAAGCTAATTAAAGCCAATGGAGAATTTTAAAAATGAAGAAAAAACCCCACAAATTAGGACAGCAGGGGGAAAATAAGTTTCCTAATTATGTGTAATGAGGATGTCTTCTACATAGTGCAGTAAATGTTCACCTTTTCTATAATTTCTGAGAGTATGCTGATTTCTGGTGTGTGGCCCAGGGTGCTACACCTACAGCTGCTTGTACCCATCACACAGGTATTTGATTTTATTAGAGAGTTCTATGTCCATAGGGGTCACACACTGTGACTTGTGTAGAGACTGAGGAGTACTGAACATATTTCACTGTTGATGATGTTAACAGAACTATTGCCTCCAGTGGCTGTTTTTGTGTTTTGCTGACGTTGAGGAAGTGTGGGAAGGGGAGATTATTTTGGCAAGTATTAGGAAGAGGTCAGGCTATATGCTGTTTGGTTTTGTCTTCTGCTAAAAAAGATCTTTCCATGGAATTGAAGAAAACCTGCTGTCATTCCATCCTACTTCTTCTGAAGATGTGAAGTTTCTGCTATGGACTCCTTGAGGACAGGCTGAATGCAGTATTTTCTTCAGTAGTGGGCAGCCACTGTGTGCTAGAGTAGATCCATTATATTTTGAAAATATTTGAGTATTTCAGCCTTGCACTATCAAGAGTTCAGTCTTTTATTGTTGACTCAGCAAATATGCTTTGCTCTAAACAAAATGAAAATGCACTCTTGAGGTTGTAGATTTTCTAGAGGATTTTGTCCCCTTCCCATGAATTCTGAGTTTCAGAGGAGAGGTAAAGGAAAGTTGGAGACTGACTTAAAAATTACAATATTACTGCTAACATATAGGGAATGAAAAAAACCTAAACAACAAACTCTGTCAGGAATTATCAGTCCTCTGATGTTTGATGCAAGCCTTTGATGGTGTGAAAAATACAGTGATGATGATGAACAGGGAAATAATGTTTCATTGTTCTCTTTTACAGTTACTCTGAACCTACTGAAACTACAAATGTTTTAAGTCTTATTTGTTTTACCAGACTGAATTTAAATAATTAGAACTAGGAATAGTCATACATGTCTGTGACAAGGGAGGATGAAGCACTTCTGCTCAGATGATCTTCATCTCCACTCTGCATCCATTCTGCACAGGGGGAAATAAATGAATAAGAAGCAAGGTTGTGAAGATCTATATTACCAGCTCTAGCCTGTTCACCTTTACCTTTTTATTTTGAATTTCAGGTCACTGTACTTTATTCCAGGTTCAAACTAAAACTCTCTTATGTTCTGTTGCTTTAACTGGTCTGACATCTACCATGCTTGAAGAGAATGTGAAAGAGGAAGCTAGTTTATGGTTATTTTAGAAAGGTTTTTGCTTTTCGCTTCAGAGTTATTAATCTTAAAAGACAAAAGTCTGTGAGCTGCTCTATTTAAGCTTCCTCTAGTTAAATATCTAGATTCAAGTCAAAAAACATAAGAGGTATTTTTGGTTGTTTGGCTTTGGGGTTTTTTTAAGCATGAACATACAGCTTACACATTCCTGTCTCGTCTTCTACATGGCAAAATACAATTCTTTTGAAAGTATATAGGGGAAACACTCCATGTCAATACTTTCAATATCAGGAGGCAGGTTGTGAACTGTATTTCTTTGTCTTTCTCAGAAAATAACAGTGAGTGTGGCAGAGTAAGAAATCCTTAGACTCCTGGTTTTGCAGGAACCACGTGAACCAGATACTTTATTCAGTATCACGTTAGTACTGCTACAGGCAACCAGCTGTTTCAGTAGAAGTTGAGACTTAATATGCATTTAAACATTTTCTGTGACCTCTCTCCCACCCATTAAATTTCTTACAACTGGCTCTTGTGAGCTTCTCAGGAACAGTTTTCAATTGTGAGTTGATGAGGCTACGTTAAAGCTTCTCAATGCTTTGGATACCCAAATCCATGACTTTCTTATGTAGAAAAATGTTGCAACTAAAACCTGAGGGCAACTAATGTATATGTAAGTACTACTAATTCCATGAATCCTTACTAGTACACAATATTGATTTGCAGGGACAGTAAGTGAAATTAGGCATGTTTCATCATTTGTCATTTTACTTTACTACCTTGGACTTAACAAAGGCATCAACTCTATGTAATTTCTATGTAATTGTATATATGCATAGATAGAGAAATATGCACTTTAGAATGGGTCTCTTAAGGCCAAGAAAGTTCAAATGTAATCCTCCCACTGCCTCAGATCTATGTGCAATTTTCCTTAAGTTCAAGTAGGGATGCATAAATAGAAGCAGCAGAGCATCTAACCCACCCCTCATATTCAGGACATTTTCCCTGTTTCAGATGTTTATGTTAAAGTTACTCTGTTTTGAGCAATTCACATTTTCTTTTGAGAAACAGTGAAGGCAGAGAGTTATTAGGAAATGTGTTATATGAATGTCCATAGGGAAAGCAAAAAAAAATGAATGCAGAACCACTTTCAATACCTCAGTGTTCACAACTAATGCTATGGTGGACAGCTAAGACAAATATAGACACTGTGCATTGATGAGACAAAAAAGCTTGCCCTGAATTTTTGCAGAATTGTGAAAGAATAATATTTTAGTTATAACCAGCTTTTTTTAGAAGTGGGAACATTGTGTTGTAGATATCAGGTATTTCGCACTAAGTGCAGTGCTTTGAATAAAACAAATAATATATGTTTAAGCCAAATTGGTGTCTCTCAAAATCTTACTCTGCAGACCCCAGAGTCATGTCCGAATATCTTCTTATTCTTTAATGTATCATTGAGAATGTGCAGTGAAACGCTAATGTAACTGCTATCTAGTGCCAACAGCAGACAGGTCTGGCCAAGAGGATAGATAAACTTTATGTAGTTTTGTTCAAGGGCCTGATTAGCACTATTTATCTATCATTCCTTTCAGTTTTTGAGATTTCATTGCACTGTGCTAGGACCTTAACATGTACTCTTTTGATCATTCATCCTGATCTGGTTTGTCACAAACAGCTAAAAGTTCTGCTCTAAATGACTTTGATGGTGTCAGTGCCAAAGCAAACGTGGGGTATATGTTTACAGTCTCCTTCTTATACATGTCTGGGGCAGAAGGGCTATTGAAGCAAATTACTTCTCACCCACACAGAGGGTATTTCTTCAATGTCACAGCAGAGGTCATTGACAGGGCAACTCGGAGAAGACAGCTTCCGAAGAAGAGTGTGCTTACATTTTCCATAATGCTCATCCAACTTTTCTCAAACACTCTCAAGAAAAATATATTTAACCCTTCTATAAACAACAAATGCAAATACAAAAATACATCTTTAAAGCTTTAAGCATGTGCAATATTATATGATGCTTGCAGGAATAACCATCACATGCCACAGTAGTCCCATAGCCAGAATGATACATCATTTTTTGTGTTTTAACAATAAATATTTTTAACTGCTAATCTATTCAGTAAGGCTATATAATTTCTTGTTGATGTTGCTATACTGACCTCTGCAGGCTTTGGAAGTTTGGAACATTGTTTACTGCAGTGACTACTGCGACCTAAGCATCTGAGTATGTAGCACCAGAGCACTTCAGGGCTAACATACTTATCTAAGAGCTGTATTTCTTCTTAGTTCTAAAGAACAAACTGTAAAAGAATTTAAGGCAATTATTTGAAAGCAAATGTTCTTGATGCTCAGAGTATGTTAGTTTAGGAAAAAGTAAAGTGAAAAAATAGGTATTTAAATAGGTTCATTACAGATGTGGGAAGTTGTGATATGACCGAGTAATTAAGAAATGCAGCCATTTTAGATGAAAAGTATTATTCCTGTTAAGCTTCTCTCTAAAAAAAAAAAATCTGCAATATATTCAATCCAATAATCCAATTTGATCCAGTCTGCTGTTCTGCTCCTACATATAATTAAATTAAATGTTGCATATGTTCAGTATCGTTTTTATAAGTTTTCTCAACTAGGACAGATACACCAGGATGAATAGTGATACTTAAATGATGCAAAGTTCCCCATCTTCTGGATTTCAGTACCTTGAGTTAAAATCATTTCACAGACATAGTACAATGCATGCATTAATCTAATCTTGGTTATTTTCTGTTAAATACTTACTGCCTTTTTGGAGTTAAGTGTGTTCCTTACATTTATTCATGTCCAAATACAATTTTTCAATTATGGTCTGACACTTCTTTTATACATATATATCATTTTTGTAACTTATAGTCATGTTTGGCTGACATACAGAGCTATGCCCTATACCTTGTTTATGTTAGAAACAAAGACTCTCTGAACTGCAGCTCTGTTTATAGCTATTTGTGGTTTAACAAATGACAAAATACAGAAGACTTAAAAATCTTGGTCTGGAAAAAATATCTCAGTCTGGTTTATGTTTTCATCTATTTTCCCTACACGTATTGATTTTGTTAACTGTTTCAGCTGTTCACCGTACAGTTCTCTGACAACATCATATTTATGTTGTATACAGGTAACTGACATTTGGAGAAAAACAAAACACACAGGATGAAATCCTGACTCCTCTGAAAGCTCCCATTGACTTTAGGAAAGCCAAGCATATTCCTGCTGTGTTTTTGTCACTCTTGCCTCATCTTCAGAATTAAAATATCTCTTTGACAAATTCAAAGTTTATCTAAATAATCTTCCTCTGATAGATTGTACCCTGAGACAAACAGACATATGGACATGCCCATCTCCACTATTTGTGGAAAAAACTGCATTTTTGAGGTGGATTATGACTCACATTCTATTAAATTTCCTGTAGTCCGGTACTGGTAACCAAGAGATGCCAATAGATGGGCAAAACAGACAGCAATTGGCAGAAGAGAAAAATATACATGGGAAGTTGCAGCACAGTTCTTTAAATAATTGGGGGTTTTTTTTCCAATTTTTAGTGTTGTCAAAACAAATTACCTGAGATAACTGGAGATTTTGTCTGAGAGAAGAAGATTAGTATTCCTTTTATCTGCACCATTTGCATGAGAGTCTCTATATCATATCTCATAATCTCTTAACTAGACGAAGTACTGGTCATCCTCTTGTGCTGATTCCTGTGGTGCTCAGAGCTCTGGATGAAGGGATGAAATTTGTGCATTTATAGTCTGCCTATCTCAACTGTTCTCATCCAAATCAAGAGCAGTGTCAGCAATGATAATAAAGTTTCCACAGAGAAAAATTCTGGCACACACCTAATGTTCTTCAGTCACAGAAATGCAGTCAATCTATGATCTATGTGACCAAATTAGGGCTAATATTAAGTAGAAAATACATCAGTATGGATAATGAAGAATTTAATTCCTCAAAACCAAATGTTTTACTCTGGAGATCTGGTCCTTTTGCTCCACAATGTTCGCTGATGTTAACATAGCCACACTGTCTTGCTCAAAAATATTGGAAGAGTCTAAGACTAAACCCCTGTATCTTAATGGTCAGCAGGTAACCAGTGAGAATGCAGGTAGAGGTGACACAACAGCAGCAGTGTCAGTCAATTCTCATACTCAACCATGCTGCCTACACTGCAAACTGAAGTTCAGAGAAACCTGAACTGGCTTGATGGACTTTATGTTGTCATAAAGTGTAGCGCAAAGGGGAAAAGCCTAGGCTTTGATTTAGCAAAATGTGTTCTGGCTCTGGGACCCCATGCCTGAAAAATACCTTCACAGCAAGGACTGTGGTGCTTGTGCCTGGCCCAGGCACACATTGTTCATGAGCAGAGAGCTGAAGGCTGGCGGCTCTTGTGTCCCCTTTGCAATGGGCATGTTAGGGGGCTGCCCTGGGCATGTCTTCAGCTGTAGTTCCACCAAGAAGTACCTGCTCAGAGCCTGACAGCGATGTCTCTAGCACATGCTGCAAGTCTCCAAGTACAACAGAAACTGGAACCAGAAAAACTTTCCACAGCACACTAAATTGATAGCCTAGATGCACCTTGAGCACAGGTGCCAGAACAGTTTACCTATGTCAGCATATCTAACCTGAGGAGTTGTGATGTGACTGTTTTTCCTAGGACATTTCAGGACTGTTATGACATTCTGTATGGACCTGTTTAATTAACCTGGAATATAGGCTGGAGGACCACTGAAAGTTAAGTCATACATTTTTCCCTTTGCTACAGTTGCAGTTACGTAACATAGTAAATTCCAAAGCTTTAAAGAGAGAAAACTCACAGTATTTGAATTATGGCTCTTTGTGTATTGATCCCAGTTTACAGCACCTCTACAAGTGATCTAAGAAACCATCAAAGCCTTCTTTGGACTGTCAGCCTTGATTGCTTGGTGTTCACATCAGGTCTATACTGTAACGTGCATAATCATTAAGTATTACATTCCCATACTTTTCTGTTTTGATGGAAATTTGGGGCAGAATTGTGGCCTGATTCTGTCAATGTAAGGAGCATAGTTTTGCTTTTGCCTTGGAAGTTTCTAATATGTGCTCATTTCTCTCTTGGATCTCTGTGAAAGCACTTGAGCAGGATGTCAGCTCCTTTTTATTTTTCTAAGCACAAGCCTTGTTACATTTTGCTTAATCTTCCATCCGTATGGTGACATGTAAAACTGAAGCTTGACCATTTAAGAGTTCAGCAATACACAGCCTCCCAGCAGGTCCCCCCAGGGCACTGTGTCAGATGGTATTAGCAGAAGAACCAAAGCAAATGTCCCTGCTGCACTGCTTGGACATGTATAACTGGAGCATTCTGCAATCACAGAGTACCGTGTGTACAACAAACTGTGAGCTCCCTTTAGACCATAATATAGCTCTCCACACCTGCCCCTAAAACTAAATTGTGTTACAGTTGCTCTAAGAAATAGAAGTAAAGAAGTACAATGGCAAGACAGTAAAACAGCATCTTTGCCTATTTCCCCTTTTGAAATCTATTTTCTGATAGGGATGTAAAACTCTCAGTGTAGTGCCAGATATACTTCATTGTGTACTACTACTCCTATGAAAAGGAGTAGTCTTTATGCTATTTAGGTGGCACAGAGCAGATGCAATAGGGACTGTGTCCCTTTTTGCTACATCTGTGGTGCTATTTATGCAATAGACTAGATTTGGTACCTCATTACTGATATAAGCAGAAGCATCACCCATCAATCATACAGGGATTTTACTTTGCATACTTCAGGGGCTGAACTTGTCTCAGTATATCTGAGACAGTGGACATAAAGCCTTTTTCTGATGTTTTCTGGTTTTCAAAAAAACCCCACTACAGGATGTATAGTGTGCAAATAGACTTTACACTGTACTGTAACTATCAGTAATGGTGTGCAGGCTACAATTTAAGGAGAACTATTAGCCTTCTATTACCAGAGAGCATGCAATAATAATAATATGGGAAAAGACAGCACCCTAGTGGGGTGAAACAAAGAACACTGAACACTTTTTAGCCTGACTGTACACAGCCTCAATAGCAGCACTTCTTGTTCACAGAAAAAAGTTCCTTCCTGGGAAGCATGGTTGTTATTCAGTGACACTGTATTCTTCTTGCACAATGGCTTTAATTTGGTAAAGTACCTTATTCACACCTAGGTCTTTGAGCAATTTTATGGTCTCACCCAAGCTAAAACAGCTGTTCATGAGCTCAAAGTTAGGCCCATCCTTAAGAGTTAATCCAAATATGGCCTCTAAATTTTGTTGGCTTTCACATTTTCTGACAAGAGAAATTGGATCTATTTTAACTTAATATATCAGTTTGGGTTTCTCTTTGTTTTATTTTTCTTTTTAACTGATCTTGGTTATTTTTTAGCTCTTCAAAGAATTTAATGCAGCTTTTTTATTTTAATGATGTCAATATCAGGATTTTTTTAAATTTTAGTTTACAACAGTTTACAACCAAGCTGACCACATGGAGCATCCAATTGTTTGACAAGTGGCTGAAAACTGGAGTGGAGAGAAACATCTTTTTTGTGAAATTATCCTCTACTTATTTAGACCATGAAAAGCAACTAAGCCCAGACTAAAGGCAAGTCAAAAATTAAACATTTTAACCACAAAAGAAAAGAGAGAGATGGCATAATCTGGACATATGCTTGTAAGGTGGTCTGACCCCTTGGTATATAATGGCTCGAAGTCTGGGCCATGACAACTTCTGTTGTTCATTTAAATACTGATGGAGTGTTGCCACATTTTCTTGAATTCCCTGCCTGAAGTGAATGGCAAACCCTCCCCCCCCAGACATTAGAAACAAGTAATCAGTTGAGCAAATTAACTTTCACTTTGTGCCCTAAGATTAATTTATACATTTTTTAAAAAATAAAATATTTACATAAAGTGAATATATTTTGCAGATGATAAGTGAGAACTTCAAGCATCCATCTCTAAGTTAAAGGTCTTTGGGCACAAGATTAAAAAGTCAGATATCTTCTTCTGCTTCCAAATGCAAAGAAAATTGAAGGCTTACTGCCTTAAACAAAAAAGACTGCCCATGTATCTTTTGCCTTTGTAAGCACGCAGTGCAACAGACCTCCTGCTATAGTTTCAACAGCAACAACATGGAGCAAGTTGAGTCTTTCAAAGGAATGGTATGTTTAGCAAAAGAATTTTTTAACAACTGTCGTTTTCTTTGCATAGAAATAAATAAGATCCAGTTTTATAGTGCAATATGTAGCCAAGAACAGTGTGGCTTTTAGGAGAGTGTGCTATAACAGTGGTTTTTCCTATTTCCACTCCATTCTCTGAATATCATGGCAAACCAGTTTGTTGACTATAGCCCTCAAATACTGGTGAATTCTCAGCTCATGTTGGCAAGTGGTCTTGGCTTCACTAAAAAAACCCACTGCTCTTAGCCTGCAAGAATTAGTTGGAAGAAAGGCCAGGATTTGTATTCGCTTGTCTTTCTTCCTGTAGACTTACATTTTATCAGTCAGGAAAGAGTATTGCTGCCTGCATAAGCATTTGTGACTGGCCTTCCTTCCCATCCCGAAGTCTGAGTAAATATCTAAAGATAGCAATACATTTTTGTTGTCATCTCTTACGTAGATTAGTACTGAATTAGATGCTAAAAGCTCTATTCAGTGATATGAAATACTATTGTTTTGGCTACTCATTTTTTTTAATCTTATTTTTCAGCAATCTTATTATTCTTTAGTCTTTTGTTTTGCTTCAAAACTGAAATAAATGTTGCCAAGGGACTTTGACCTTTTCCATGGGAGGTGAATATTTCATAGATGAGAATATCTGAAAAATATGGGACTTGTACAGCTGTGTGGTTAGGTGCATAATATGGGCACTACAATTGGCAATACATTGGACAGAGAAATGGCAGACGTCTATGATTTAACAAGAATTGTGCAAATATGCAGCCCTCAATGCCATTTATGAATTAATCAAGTGCACAAGCACCTCTTATGAGGACTTCATATCAAGTAAGAAACTCGCCTAGGGACATAATACTAAAAGACCCTTACAAAACTCATTAATAGGAATTGCATCTTCCAATTTTTAATTTAAATATATAATAGAAAAAGAAACAAGCTGTATTAATGTTCCACTGGACTTGAATTAAAGATAATATAACACAGGCTTTACAAAAGTTTTAAAAAATGCTGAATAAATATGTATTTTATATTTAGGCAGCACCATTCCACTAAGACATTTCAAAAAGTAATTTTGACATTGATGCAAATAATATTTTGCCAGGCACTTATTTTGGGTACAAAAGACTTCATTTTGTTGTCATTACTGACACATCCTTTTCTCAGGAAGCACAATATGCTCCAATAAAAACAAGAGAATGGTTAAGTAGGACAGGTCCATTGTGACTCACCTGCCTGCACATCCAGTTCTTTCACAAGGCAGGAGAAAGGAGTTTAGCTTAACCTTTGAAACAGGAGCAAAATTAGGTAAAGTTGTGTGAAGTCACTATATTTTTACCTGGCTATTATGGAAGTAATTTTAAATGCTACCAGGCAGTTCAGATAACATAAAAATTCCAATACTGCCTTCGACTCGAGTCAAGGGTACACTTAAAGAGTTATTAGCACCCAGCAAAGTGTGTTAAGTCTGACATTCATGATGTCTCAGTTATTAAATAGATACTAGTACACGTACTGATTTTCTTATAAAACTTAATAATGATAATGACCTTTCCATTTAGAATCAAGCTTTCAATGCTGAAAACACCAGCAGATTTATAGAATTTTATGCTAGACGCAAATTACAGATCATTGTCAGTTTTTCATATATACAGAACTTAAAATGTATTTTTCACTTTTCATCTTGAACATTCATGTGTCATAATGACCATCAAATGTATATATTTCTGTGCATAGCTAACATAATTGATGTTACACTCAATTTATCATTTGATTTAGTGCTCCTCTGCACCAGTGCATTATTCCACTGAGGTGATCTGCTCACAATAGTGCATTTAAATGTTAAAAAAAGATTACAAAAAAAATTGTGCCAGGGACTCTGCTACAGATACTAAACAACAGAGTAGGTGATTTGGATGGCAGAATATCATCCTCAAGCAGACTAATACATAAATCTTTTTGGGTAAAGAGTGAAAACAGACACTGAGGCTGTCATTTTGCCACTCACTGTTGTAACACTACTGCAGGGATTTTTCTTTTTGGATACACTGAATGCTGATAAGGTACACTCATAAAGAAAATACCAGATATTGCTAAATACTGATCAGAATTTGACCCGGAGCACTGAACTTAGTCAAAGTTACTGATTTCAAGGACCAGGTTTTCATCTACTAAAAAATCAACACATTCTCTCTGTCTTCAATAGGGCTATGCCAACCTATTTGAGCCCAGAATCTAGCCCATCTCAATAACGAATGTGAATAAATCCTGTGGTGATTACGGCAGATGAGAATTTGACCCCTGACTCTCTGCTACACAGAAAAAAAATAATTTTTAGAATATTTAATATATTTTCTTATGCATGAACCAGAGGGTATTTCTTAAAAAAACAAGCAAGACTGTGCTTCAGCAGCAATGATTGTAAGCAACAATGAATGTGACAGAGACCACATTTCTTCTTTTCTTATTTTTTCTTTTTCCCAAAACATCCTTTTCCCCACACTTCTGTGAAATACTTCATATCCCTTTTAGCCACCACATTCATGTCTGATTCTCTCTCAGTTACCTGAGGGAGCCAAGTTATGTGAGGAAATAATTTTGAATACTGGTACTCTGAAAGGGTGCAATTTATGTGACTTCAAGTTTACTTACATGAAAAAAAAAATTCTCGCAAAATTGCGTCTCTGGTAACTTCAGAAGCCCCTACTTAAAGCTGGTGATTTTAGAACACACTATATAACTTTAAGGATGGAAATTATCCACCTGACTTCAGGGATCTGAATTAATCTGAACTTGTCCCAGGGAAAAACGGAAGGGGAGAATTCATTTCACCTACTTGAGACCTCTACCTAAGGCTGACATTAATTGCACCCCAGAAGTGCCAGTCTTTCTCCACTGACTATAAAGGAAGATGTGCAGAGATGCAGATATTTATCAAATTCCAACCTAACTTCTTCATTCTCAGAGAAATGGAAAATTCCCTCATCTCCCCCAGAATGACCCTATCTTAAAGGACCAAATCCTCCAGGATACTCTGTGATATGCTTTTTAACAGCATTTATTCTCTATTGCTTTAGGATCAAGAGTCAAAGATAAAAGATGCTTGCTATGTATTGGGCAAGACTTCTGAGGAAGGGGTAAAGAGATCAAAGAAAAGGGTGAAAAATGTTGTCTCAGGAACTGGATAATACTATGCCGGATATTTCCTCTTGTGGAGAAGACAGAGCTTGTCATTTGGTTCCCACAGAGAGCTCACAAAGCAAATTTTACTTGTACTGCCCGCAAATTTTCTGAACAATGAGTACCTACTCCAGGAATTAAAGCTTATACCTCATTGACATAATGTAATGTTAACGCAAGAATAAAGAAAGGTTCCAAGAAAGTGCTTCTGAAATATCTGAGCATTTTCTTCCCAGACACAGGACCTCAAATGACAATTGAATCACCTAAGACCAGGCAGTGAAATGAATGACATCCTTCTGCTTTTAGAAAAACAATCCTCCAGGATACTCTGTGATTCCATGTTTAGCTATCATGATGTGATCCAAAAAAATTTAAGTCTATATATGCTGCTAGTCTCAAAAGCAACCAGGTCAGCTAAATGCTTGCTAAAGTGCATTTCTTGATCATGTTTATATAATTACATTGAAAAATGACAGTTAAAGATTTCAGGGAAAGAAACCAAAAACCGTAACACACTAACACAGGGAATGTAAGAAGAGAAGCACAGTTAATGCTTCAATTTAAAATAACAGGAGAGTGTAAAAATACTGAGTTTGTTATCTTTGAGGAGCCAATTTTTTTTTTGGCTTAACAGAGAATCATGTGAGTTCTCTTTTTACAGACACTGGAAACTGCTAAGCATTAACAGGTAAGAGTGGTTTACACAGTGATTGATATTAGCCTATTTTACAAAAATATGAGGGTATTCCTTGTGCTGTACTCCATCTAATTATTTTTATTATTTTACCATGGCTTTGATGAAACTCAGTCCCAAAATCTCAAATCTGAGTAAACGGTCCCATTAAATTTATAAAGGAAACAATTTATAGTGGGGTTTGAGTTAGTTAAAACCAGAAATACATTTAGAACAAATCTCAGTTTTGAACACTGCTGGACAGGTGGGAAATTTGTGGATGACAGCTTACAGCCAGGATTTTTAATACATTGGAATAACTATGTGAAAGAACAGTCCCGAAACTTTATTGCTGCATTTTTGCAGAACATACTCATTTTGAAAATATTATGCTAAAAAATACTGGCCATCCCTGAGGAACTGATCTGTTTATTATCAGTGGGTTTGTATAACAAATGTAGAGTCAGTCTTTAATATTATAGAAAGATCTAGTCTAAACTTAGAAATTCAAAGTTAAAGACGATGTTCTACATTCAATTCATCTTCTGGCACCTTGTTATTGAAGAACATATAGTGCTAACATCACACACAGATCTGAGGCTCCACCATTACCTAAGCACAACAGGGTGAGATAACGACAGTGTGTCAGCCTTTTGTTGGTCCGTGTCACAACCTTCACGTTACTTTGTGAGAAGAACTGCTGTCAGGGCATTTCAAGTTGCTTTTGAAATAGTGCCAAGAATGAGGAGGCCCCACTGTCCAATTGCTTTTCCAGTATTAACAAACTATATAGGGGAAAAAAAAAGAAGAAATTGCTCAGTTTGCATCTCAGTGCATGAAAAATCCTAAAGTGTTGCAGGGACAATTGATTATCCAGAGGGCAACACATCATTTCTCACTGAAAAAGGCCCTTTCTGGCATCCTACTGGTTATCTATATGAACATTTCTTTTGAATTTTCCTTTCAACAACTGAGAAATAAAGAAGAGGTAGAAAATGAGGTTTCAGGGAAAAAATCAGGAGAAAACAATGATTCATAAGATTGTTAGGGTTTTCAGCCCCTTGTCTAAGGATAACCACTTTGTTTCCTTAGCAATAGTCATCATATGAACTACAGCAAATATTTAACTATTTCTTCATTTGTTCTTTAGGGATCTTGGTACAATAGACCACACTCCCTATACTAAAACTATATTGTATGAATGAGAGCAAAGTGGCCTTAAATGTAGCTGAGATGATTTTAGAGACATGAGGTGTTAGCTGAGATGGTCTAATTATCCAGAAAAGTTCCACAATCTCTATTGTGATTCATTATTCTATGTCACCGTGAACTGGTAACATTACAAAGACAATTAACATTGGAATAGTTTGTTCCCATGATGGGACTATTCACATGAGTTAAGGAGAAGTCATAGTGAAGTGATGTGTTGGTTTGAATATTTCAAAATATCACTACTTATGCAAATGAAATAGAGATTAACACTTCATGAGTCACAATTTTCAGAGATTTATAGTTGTTAAAAGGTTGAAACTGCCTTTTTTTTCTGCACAGAAAAAATAATTTAAATATGTATATAGATTTCTTTGCTTTGGTGCATCATACCATATATTTAAATACAGAATAATCAGAAATCTAACAGTCAGTCAAACTGATTATTCTCCAGAACATGGCATATATGAAGTAAGTAATTCTATAATATATAATATATTAATATTCTCAATCTTTGGTCTCTTTTCAGAGCTGTTCAAGCTGTGACTTGTCCAGGCCAGTCTACTGTCTACTACCTCATAACAGACTGGAATTGTCAACAATCTTTGCTACTGGGGAATTAAAATCATTCTTGAAAACACAGGGAACTGTTCCCACCATTATTTTAGCTTTTGTTTAGTAACTGTATTATAGAGCATTACTTTGTATTTGTATTTGCTTTGTGCAAGGTTTTGGTGGCAGGGGAGGTTATAGGGGTGGCTTCTGTGAGCCCCTGCTAAAGGCTTCCCCCCCTGCTGGCTCTAAGGCAGACCCGCTGCTGGCCAAGACTGAGCCAGTTGGTGACAGTGGTAGCACCTCTGGGATAATGTATTTAAGAAGAGGAAAAAAGTTATTGCACTGAAACATCTGTGGCTGAAGAAGAGAAGAGTGAGAATATGTGAGAGGAACAATCCTGCAGACTCCAAGGATAGTGAAGAGCAAGAGGGAAGAGGTGCTGGAGCACCTGCAGCCCACAGGAACCCCATACTAGAGCAGGATCCTGTAAGGACACGTGGCCCTGTGGAGAGACAAGCACACACTGGAGCAGGTTTGCTGTCAGGACTTGTGATGCCATAGGGGACCCATGCTGGAGCAGCTGTTTACTGAAGAACTACACCTCGTGGGACAAAAGGGACCCCACACTGGGACAAAGGATGGACTCCTCTTCCTCAGGAGGAAGGAGCAGCAGAAACAACAAGATAAACTGATTTTAACCCCTATTCCCCATTTCTCTGCACTCCTGAGTAGGAAGAGGTAGAGAAACAGTGCNCCCCCATCCTGCTGGAGAAGAGAGAGAAAATTGTGAGTGAAGCTGTTCCCAGGAAGAAGGCAGGAGTGGGGGAAAGGTATTTAAAGATTTTTTTTTTTTCTCATTATCCTACTCTGATTTTGATTACTAAAATTTCAAGGAACTTCCCCAAGTCTTTCTTTTTTATTTCACCTGTGATGGTAATCACTAAGGGATCTCTCCCTATTCCTATCTCAACTCATCTCTCCCCTCCAGGGAGGGATGGAGAGGAGGAGGAGAAAGATAGAATGGCTTTGGTGAACTCTTGGCATCTAGGAAGGCTCAAATCACCATATACCTAAAAGTTTAAGATTCAGTCCTTGGTGTATGAAGAACATGGTGTCTATGTAGAGCCCTGTAAAAAGAGCCCTGAAAAAGTTCAGAACTGTCATCTATATTTCTAAAGCAAGATCAGTTTAAAATCAAGCAGCACTTATCTTAAATTTTTCAGCTGACAGTGGGTTGATATGACCACTGAGATGAATGGTTGGAAGTGCCTCATTCTTGATATGAGCACTTAGCTCCGACTTATGCTGTATCACATCAAAACATCAAATGTGTAGCATCCTTCTTATTTCCTAGATGAGTAAACAGGCAAGAATTTATTCCTTTAATTAGATAGATACATATGTATGCAGACATAGCTACATACTTAGATATACACACACAAGAGAAGGCAGAAGAAGATGCCTCTGGAGGAAGCAGCACAATATTTTTAGTGGTTTCCCAGGACAAGAGGATGTGTAATTCAAAGCATTGTCACAAATCATAGAATTCCGTTACTAAATAACTCTCTTTACCCCCACTAATACACAAAACAGATTATTCCTATTGGGTAGAATAAAAGATTGATTGTCATGTGTGATTAATTTGAAGCTTTGAAAAAGTTTCATATGATAATCCTGAAGTTTAGTTTGACAAAAGTAAAGACTAAACCATTCTAAAATCATTGTAAAGTATATTCAGTTTTCAGGTCCCAAGTATAGCAGTGAGTTGTAAGTCAACTTAATTCTGTGCTGCAGAACAAAGAGTAGAAACATATCCAAGAAAACTTCTCAATGGATATGTAGATGAGAGATGAGATGCCATATTGCTGAAATATTCAGAAGCTGATACCCATACCAAGAGAAATTCTGTAATGTAAAACATATCACTACCTTATTTTATTTTTTTTAATTTCTTGCTCTGGGGTTTCTCCCTCAATAAATTGCCTCCTTGACTGCTGGCTTCTGGAAAATCCTTTGGTCTGCTTGGCTTCCCAGCTGCATAGGCTATTCCCAGTCTCTCAGACACAAATAAAAAGAGTTGCCTGTAGCTCTACCTAGTCTGATTGGCACATGTGGCAATTGATTAACTACAAGTGACATTGGGGGACCATCATCAAATACAGCCTTTTTCCTAAGTTCCTAATGAAACGATGGACTCTCCCCTTCAGGGCAGAATCATCCATTAGGCCCATGTGGTCTGAGCTGAAGGCTCTGTAGATTCCCATGAAGCAGTGTAATAACCTTCTAACACAGCAATGACAGAGACTTCTCTGTGAGATGAACGACTTAGACAAACGGCCTGCTTTGTCTTGCTTACCAGAGCAATTTGGAAATGGTTGTATTGTTGACAGCTGTCTACCTTCCTTCTGACACTTCTGCTCCTCCCCTCAAATTTCTCAGTGCTCAATTGTTCTGCCCACCAAAAGTGATGTCACAATGAGAACACTCTCTGCTTCTGTAGTATCTTCTCTCAGAGCAACTTTGTAAGATGCTTTATGAAACGTAGTGATCTTAGCATTGCAGTGGGCTTGCATGCTGAGCCCAGAAAGCAGCAAAGAGAAGCTCACTGACTGGTTGTGCAGGCAGAAAAACTAAATATGGATTCATAATTGAAAATAGCAGGTTGAAGTTATTTAAAAGTGACTGCTGGAAATTTCCACATATCCTCTGAGATGGAATCGTCACTTCTGTCAGAACTCCTAGTCTGTTGCAAACGGGATAAAATTGGTTTTGTTAAATTTTGGGTGCCAATGCCTAACACAGTCAACTGATACGTGCCAGAAACCTAAAAGGTGTGGAGGAAAGTAAGGTTCAGATTTCACACATGTATACATCAGCTTAGAACTTCCATTGATCTGCATCCTGTGAGATGGAAAACCACATTCCTTGTAAAAAACTGAGCAAGACTTTCGAAAATATTCAGGAAGCCACATATTGATACATAGGATAAAAGCAGTCTGTAATAATGCCAACTTATGACGGTTTTATGTTTTGGTTTTATTTGTTGGTTTTACTTTTTCTGAAGGCCTAGGAAAAGATTTGTCTACTTCAAATATCTCAGGTTTTTTTCACCAGCTTGTGAGCACATGCTGCATTTTCCTGTTTAGTGTACAATTAAGACAAAATCTTCTTGACGATTGGATGGAATGTAGAGAACATCTTGGAGGACATTTCACAGAGGAAATCTGCTTTGCTGAAAATCAGAAAGGTAGTGCACAAAACCATATAAGAATTTTTATTCTTGCTTGCTCAAAACAACTGTATACATATTGAAGGAAACACAAATATTGGTGTGAGAGTTTCCATAGAGTTCAGTGGTGCCAAGATTTTTCAAGTAAACATGTATTGCAAATGGCAAACTTTGAGAGACTAGCACTGGTCTGGATACGTTAATTTTCCTCCTAACAAGCACACCAATCTCTTTCAAGAATCCTAATTGTTCCTACTTAGAAGCCATTAAAAAGTGTATATTGTATTATATTGAGAGTTCATCTAATTTAAATGTGAAAATTTTGTAAACATCAGTATTGTATTATGTTCCATTCATTCATTTGATCCTCTAGTACATTAGAGGGGGAAAATATACATGCATTGAATTCTTGAGATTTTATTTTAAGGGCTGCTTTAATGAATTCTTAATTACATTATTCAAAAGGTCCATTATTCAGCATTCATCTCACTTCTAAATGAAAGTCTTTACCTGACATGTGAATGAAATGAGTCTAAATGCTTTCCATGCCACCTAGGGATTCGTAATAGACTTCTTGCTGAATGGCAGCAGCTGGTTTTCTTTCTGGTTTAAATTTTTGTGGATTATTTGCAGAGATGGACAGGTATGAAATACTCATCTCTCCCAAGCATCAGTAAACCCTTCAGTCTCACCAGATGTAATGCAGCCACAGTGCTTGAGACAGATGAAAGAGATAAAAGCTGGAGAGAAAAACATTTATAACATTTCTAAAGTTTTCAAATGTATTGTATAGTTCTCAACAATTCTATTTCGTATAGGGGGACAAAGCCCTTTATTAAAGATTTTCTTCTTTTTTTATGGTTCACCGTGAAAAAAATTGATGAATATTATAAAAGAACTTGAGATCGGGTTTTTAAAAGTGGTAAGTTGATACTTTTTCTCATTCCCCATCCATTTCAGTAGGACTAATATCTGTTATTAAATTTAGAAAAGAGCTTAAGAGCTCAAAAAACTCCAGCAGTTCAGACAGCAACTTGAAATAAGTACATGCATGGCTGGTCAGGACTGCACTGCCATTACACACATTGGGCCAAATTCCTCCATGCCTCAATCCATATTTGATACCAGTCAACAGCTGGTATCATATGCAAGGGCAATTTACTCCGGAATAAATCAGTATAATAGAGCACTACCCATCCCCTAGAAGGTCTGAGGTAGTTTAAGCACATAAAATTATACAGTTATATTCAGAGCCCAGGTAACATCTTTCTTTAGAACACACTTATTGGCTTCACTGAGAGTCTTGCCTACATAAGGACTGCAGATTTTCAGAAATTGTCAGAAATTGTCAGAAAAAAAAAACTTAATATCCTGAACAAATAATCCTTCTACTGTTTTGTCAGAAAAAAATTCAAATGTAACATTAATACTAGGGAAATGTGCATACTGTATGCCTGTAATTGATTATTTTCCTACTTGCTAATTCTAAATATGAAAAAAAAAATTCTAATGGAAAGAGCACTACTTAGAGCATTGACATTATCATTGAATAGATACCACAGTACTATCTCAATTCCTTGTGAAAGGATTAAAATATTCATTTCCCAAAAAATTAAGATTGTCTGTTTCCCTTGTACTAAAAAGATAACAAGCTTCCTTATTCCAGATTAACATACCATAGATAAATTATTGTATACATTCTATTTTTAGCCCTCTATGTTTTCTAGAACCACTTTTGCAAAAGAATCTGTATTAAAGCCTTTTCAGTGCTTTTGCAGTCGTTAGATCAATTTTTAAAGTACATTTCTTAAATTACATTTTGTTTTTCATACATATAGATGTAGCTTTGCTAGGGTCAAGGCAATATAGGATATATCATGACCTTTCCCCCTACCTGATTATGCAAAAGGCTGTGAAATTTAATAGGCTGCTTTAAATCCAGACCATTATTTAGGGGTCAGTAGTGGAAAGTGCTGAGCACCTCTCATGAAGTGCCCAGCACTGCAAATTCCCACCAGCTCTCTTGCTTATCGCCGAGCAGGACTGTGTCAATAACACAAAACCCCCAGCAGCTGTGTGGCATGGCCAGGAATTGGTTAATGAAGCAGCTGCACTACCAAGCAGGCTGAACCACCTACCGATAAAAAAGTAACATTTTAGAATGCCTAAGAAATCTCGGATGAAAAAACACATTATCTGCTCTTCTGATGGGCAAAATGCATGAGTGCTGCTCACAGGGGCTCCCATTCACCCAGCCTAAAGCTCCCCCCCTAAGAGTGATTGAAGTGCACCCTTGAGGGGCCACATCACATTGTGCCTCTTACGCAGAAGAGATATTCCAGCATTGGCCAACAATCAGCCTTTGAAGCTGATTTCCCAATAAAGTACTGGACTTGTCCCAGTTAAACTGAAAATCACATAAGTAGCCATGTGGAAAATAATAACGAAATTAAACAAACACATCCAATGGCACTTAGGATGCATTAAGGTATGCCTATTAAGTCACCATTTTCATATTTTTTCACCCAGCCAATTTTCTCTTTTTTGTTTTATCCCTGTGGATCCCATTTACCCATCTAACAGCTCAGTTTATTTTTATGCACATCATTAAGGAAAACGAAATCTCATAGTCTCTTTAAAGGTTCCGGAATGAGACCTATCTAATTATCAAAATATTTAAAATATTAGTAACTTCTCCAGGGTGATTTGTATCACAGACAGACAGACAAGGAACACAAGTAACATACTCTAAGCTTCAATGCATGCTAGGTACTCTTCAAGATGAAAAACTGACACTTCTGCAAAGCATCAGACCAGGCAAAAATCTCCCTAATCACACTGAATTCTATCAGTTCAATGGAAATCAGCCAGGGCTACTGTCTACCCATAATACTTAGGCTGCAGCCTATTGTGTCTCTCAATCTTTAACATATTTATTTCAACAATGGTAAATTACGGAAAACTTGAGAGCAAGGAAAAATTAAGGACAAAATCCACAAAGGCACCATAGAATGCATAAGAAGGGACATAGAGTAGTTAAAAAGGCAAGATTCACAGTACAAGAAAGGGAACAAATAAAACAGAGCATGACATCACTAAGTCTAATTGCAAAAAGGTATTTTAAGTACTTGAAAACATGTTTTATGCAATTGCTATCAAAACTCTTACAAATATGCAGCTCTGATCATGTTTCTGGAGCCATGTCACAGTGCAAAACCACTTTTCATTAGGAACATGAAAACTTGTTTTCAACTTCCCGATATGTAATTTGTATAGAAGCTAAAGGGTAACTTTGAGTGCTTAAAGAATACAAAGAGGAATTTCTACTGACATTATGATCTCCCTAAGTTTTATATTAATTACTATGTGATCATAGTTCTGAGTCAAATATCTATTAGCTTTTCACTAACACACATCAATAAGATTGTGAGATTTCAGTGCATTGGAAGCTTATATGTATAAAGAAAATAAAAAATCAACATCTTTCTATCCTTTTTTGATGGCTAGGAAAGAAGAGCCAATGAGATATTCCATCAGATATTTGTTAGTATTCTGATTTTTTTAAGAGGTGCTTTTTTCACATGAGTTTTCCTATATTTCATGTATGTAAGGTTTACAAAGAAAGTTAGTGATGCTCATGACACAGGATGTGCTTGCGTCATGAGCATCACCAACTCCAAATATTTTCCAAGAGAAAATATTTTCTGTTTTCAGTCATTTCTAAAATCCATAATAACAGATTTGACTCATTTCCCACTCCTTCAACTTTTAATTTGAGAAATTAAGTCCATTCATATTATACCTTGCTGGGTAGAGAGAAGATATGGGTGGTCCTTCTATCAATCAAAATTGTAATTACTTTTCCCAATTGTCTCTGATATTTTATTCAAAAAGTGTTATGACTCCTAGGCATTACATATGTGATGGTTGTTTTTATTGTTAATGATAATTCTAATGGGATTTTGGATCCGGTGTATGAGATCCTATATGGCCTTTTCCTTACTTCTTCATTCCTTCTCTATCTTTTGAGAGTTTTTTAAAAATTATTTTAGGGTAGTTCTGTGGACTAATGCTAAAATAGGCTGTATAAAACTCACAATAAATTGTCACCCATTCTTTCAGAATTCACAGCACATATGTTATCCTGACTCCTTTGCAAAAGATTTGAGGTACAATCATATAATGCAGAAATAATACTTTATTAACCAGGCTCTCTGACTGCACTAATAATGGTAAACGTGAGCAAAAAGAACTTAAGAAGAATCACTTGATATGATAAAGGATAGTTCTTTTACTATTATCATGTATAATTTCCCGTCTTCCCCTGTAAAAAGAAGAAATTTATAGCCATTTCCTGCATGTACCTTTTTCATTTCAGTTTGACAATCCTCAGCTTTTTTTTACTTCAGCAGTACCTTTGTCACTGGAACTGAGCATTTGAAACTTATTTCTAATTTGATAAAATATACATATGGTGTTAGCATGCTAGAAGTAAAAGGTACTAACATCAAAGTCTGCACAGCTCACATTAGAATGATTTTAAACAGGCATTATCTATTTTTTTAACAGGAAAAGAAGGAGGTCTCTTAGAAGTGGTGTAAAGGTTCTTAATTTTACTAAATGTTTCAGTAAAGCAATTTAATTAATCTTCTTACCAATAACTTCACTTCAGTAGAGCTACTTAAAAACAGCTGTCATGTATTTAGCAGTTTGGGTGTGATTGCAAAACAGGTGCACTTTTGCTCTGCAACCCTGAAGGAGTTAAAGTACATATATGCTTATGATATCTTTAAACTTTCAACTTAGAATTATTGATGAATGTAAAGCTACTCACTCAAAATCATCTAACCTTCTTAACTGGTTAAAAGAGTTTAATCCTCTCAGTTATTAGGAGACCTTTGAAGTGAAACAGTGAAACTCACTCCTTCTGCCTGTTTTGAAAATTTTCATTGAGTTTAGACTAAATCACAGGGAAGTTTCGGCTGCAGCACTTCATCTGCAGAGTAAGCTGTGGATTACTTAGTTGAACTTTGCTCCAGTCAAGACTTTGTAGTGCTTATAAATCTTGAATCCATCTAAGTTCACCTTAAATTAGCCTTGCAAAAACAATCTCTAAACTTCAAGTGTCTGCTTGGTGGCTTCTGGCTAAGTGCCATGCAGAAGCTGAGACACTGATTAATTGTCTTTGTTTCTTAAAAACACCTCATATTTTATTAAAAATAAAATATCATGGAATACACAGTTTTGCCTTTCACTTCATAAAACAACAGTGTCATTGGGTTCTATGCAAACCATTGGCAAAATACATTGCATTTTAGAAATTAAATGGAAGAGGAACTTGGAAGCTTTGTAAGTCCTGAAAGCCTTATTGCACAATAATGCCACTACTGCATGAACAGCCTGGGATGGGGCCAAACAAGCATGCCAAGATACAAGAGATTTTTCAATTTTCCGGCAAATAGAAACAAATTCTGGTTTCAGAAGGTGTACTCAACAAACACTTCTCAATGTGTTTCTGATTTGTGGTAAGAATGTTTTTACTGCTGGTGCCCTGTACTTTTGAGACATTTATTTCCTAAAAGAAAGATTCCATTCTATAAACCTCAACTGTCTGTTTTTTCAAAGCAATTTAAAATCAAACACACAAATAAAATTTTTAACAGATGGAAGCCTTCGTACAGAGACTTACGTATTCCAAGTTAAAATTGTTTTATAAACTGTAATGCTTTGCAGATGAAAACACTGAGAAGATGACTGTTTTTAGCAGTAATGCTTTTTGACAGCGTTAAACCTTGTTTTAGTAATTGACATAAAAATATTTGGTGGCTTTAAAATGGGCCATTAATAAAAATGGCATGTTTTAAGTTTTAAAAATTTTACTTAATACTGTGAAGTTGTATAGAATTACAAAATATAATATAGTATTTTTTAAAAGAAAATAATCTTTTACTTTTCTGTGTTTAAAACAGTAGATATGCATCTTTAAAGCTGACCCTTTTTTATAATAAGTATCCTACAGGTTAAGTTTGAGTTTGGGTTGTTTTATATCCATATAATTTACATATTTTATTTCTTTCTCTTTTTTTCAAGTTAGTACTTATTTTCTCCACTGGCTGTCTTTTCTCATACACTTTTAACTTCTTTTTTCATACAGAGTCAAAATTGAAGATTGCTGTACATAGATACATTTGCTATTTAAATATTAGCAGACTATTAGCTTGTACATGGAATACTTTTGGTATGTGTACATAGACAACTCTAAAGTATTTTTGGAATAGTAAACATTAATTTAGAGGAATGTTGTAATCTTACAGAACTTTTCTTAACGAGTGTTTTTTTTAAACTTTGTCTGGTTAAAGAGTTTGTTGAGCTTTTTATTCCCCTGCTTTAAAAATAGAAAATGTCTGGGAATCTTTGTCCTCAAAATCTCTAGTTTACTGTTTTGAGTCAAGTTTTGATATCACGTTTTCTATGAAAAAGATCACAGAATCACAGAATTTACTAGGTTGGAAAAGAATTTTGATATCAAGTCCAAACTCTAACCTAACACCATCTTATCAACTAAACCATGGCACTGAGTGTCACATCCAGTCTTTTTTAAAACACGTCTAGGGACGGTAACTCCATCACATTCCTGGGCAGCCCATTTCAATGTCCAATCACTCTATGAAGAATTTTTTCCTGATGTCCAACCTATATCTTCT
This sequence comes from Leptocoma aspasia, assembly GCA_013399835.1. Lineage (NCBI taxonomy): Eukaryota > Metazoa > Chordata > Aves > Passeriformes > Nectariniidae > Leptocoma > Leptocoma aspasia. The sequence continues at coordinate 208,644 of VXAX01004650.1, read as the reverse complement.
CCTGGCACAGCTTAAGACTATGTCCTCTTGTCCTATCTCTGGCCAACCCCCACCTGGCTACAGCCTCCTTTCAGGTGTTTGTAGAGTGATAAGGTCTCCTTTGAGCCTTCTCTTCTCCAGGCTAAACAACCCCAGCTCCCTCAGCTGCCCCTCACAGGACTTGTGTTCCAGACCCTTCACCAGCCTTACTGCCCTTCTCTGAACATGCTCCAGCATCTCAACGTCCTTCCTAAACTGAGGGGCCCAGAACTGGACACAGCACTCAAGGTGCCCTCACCAGTGCCAAGTACAGGGGCAGAATGACCTCCCTGCTCCTGCTGGCCTCACTATTCCTGATACAGGCCAGGATGCCATTGGCCTTTTTGGCCACCTGGGCACACATTGGCTCATGTTCAGTCTGCTATCATTCAGTACCCACAGGGCCTTTTCTGCCTGGCCACTGTCCAGCCACTCTGTCCCCAGCCTGTAGCACTGGACAAGGTTATTGTGACCAAAGTGTAGGACCCGGAACTTGTCTTGTTAAANTTTTTCCTGATGTCCAACCTATATCTTCTCCTGGCACAGCTTAAGACTATGTCCTCTTGTCCTATCTCTGGCCAACCCCCACCTGGCTACAGCCTCCTTTCAGGTGTTTGTAGAGTGATAAGGTCTCCTTTGAGCCTTCTCTTCTCCAGGCTAAACAACCCCAGCTCCCTCAGCTGCCCCTCACAGGACTTGTGTTCCAGACCCTTCACCAGCCTTACTGCCCTTCTCTGAACATGCTCCAGCATCTCAACGTCCTTCCTAAACTGAGGGGCCCAGAACTGGACACAGCACTCAAGGTGCCCTCACCAGTGCCAAGTACAGGGGCAGAATGACCTCCCTGCTCCTGCTGGCCTCACTATTCCTGATACAGGCCAGGATGCCATTGGCCTTTTTGGCCACCTGGGCACACATTGGCTCATGTTCAGTCTGCTATCATTCAGTACCCACAGGGCCTTTTCTGCCTGGCCACTGTCCAGCCACTCTGTCCCCAGCCTGTAGCACTGGACAAGGTTATTGTGACCAAAGTGTAGGACCCGGAACTTGTCTTGTTAAACATATTGTTGGATTTGGCCCATCAATCCAGCCTGTCCAGGTCCCTCTGCAGAGCCCTCCTACCCTCAAACAGATCAACACTCACATCCAGCTTGGTGTCATCTGAAAATTTTGCTGGCGGACTCAATCCCCTCATCACTAAAGATATTAAACAGGACTGGTCACAACACTGATCCCTGGGGGACACCACCAGTGACTGGCCACCTACTGGATGCAACAGCACTCACCAGCACCCTCTGAGCCCAGCAGTACATCCAGTTTTTAACCCAGCAAATGTGGATCTGAAACTATTAAAATTTTGATGCACTAGTGCTGAATATACAGCAGATATTAGGTCATAAACTAATGACCTGTTTACAAAGGAATTAAGTGGGAGCTTTCTTTTAAGCACATGTTTAATTCTCATTGACTACTGCTCTGAGAGTCCTGCATATGTTTTCAAGAGCTTCACTGCAGTAAGTCATAAATTAATTTGCATCCTCATCCAGGCTGACTATGACTGTATGGACAATTAGTCTCTTTTAAAGCCAAAGGAAATAATGAAAATTAACTGATGGCATAATAAGCCCATTTACATGGAAGACATTGATTTCATCCCTATGCTGGAATCTCACAGTGGGGACAGTGTTCATTCCCCATGCAACAGCTATCTTAAACACCAACTATCTGAAAGAAAGAAAATATGGTAAAAATCAACAACAACAGACCCCCAGCATATGCCAAACAGAGCACCAACTGCATCTTTTTGGAGGAGTCCCAATGACAATTTTTTTATTGCTGCCAGAGTGACAGTACAGCTCAGTTACTGACCATGAGGAAAAATAAAAGCAGAAATACAGGAAGAAAACACAGGTGCCAAGTGACTGATCTGTCTCAGTAGGTAAACAGGCAAAAGGAAAGTTTCAAAATGAAAACATTGAGAGCAGTGATGTGATCAGAGAGCCATGGAGGCTGTGGTTACACATGCATTGGCAGCTCTGCTTCAGCCTACTTAGGCTTGGTTCCTGCAGTCCACAAGTCAATCTCTCCCTCCTCCCCTTCCCTGTGCTGGCACCACTGTTTGTACAGCTGCATGGTGAACACAGTCAGGGACCTGGACACAGTAAAAAATGACCCACCAGAAATGGATCAGTTTCCCTCCTGATTTACTTCAGAGGCCCAAAACCGGTTTTGCTGGCATAGCAGAGGTTGTGATGTGGGACTGTGCAGCTGAGGAGAGGAGAAGCTGTTGAAGGAAGCCCTATCAGCCACACAGCAGGGTCACATCCCAGGGCTCAGAAAACTGTGTGTGGCTGTCCCTCCCTCACGCTGCCCTATCCCTGATAGTATGTCTTTGCTACTGGAAGTAATTTTTTTTCTTTTAGATTAGGGCACATAAATCAGCATCCAGCGCCTAGAGCATGGGACTTAGTTTCCTAGGTTGTTGTCATACTTTCAGAGATACAGGAATCTTTTTCAGTTGCTGAAATATAGGCCTCTAAGTGCCATGAGAAAATGCCAAAGATAACATACCAGATCTCTGCCAGCTAGCTCCAGAAGGATATATATCCACCACATCACACATACCAGCCTTCTTTAGATGTTGCAGACAGCCAAAGGATCCTCAAATGGTGCTAGTCATCTATGTTTATGCAGCTGAACTTAATGCCCAAAGTGGCATGAAAACACCTAAACAGAAATTTTAAATTAGATATCTACAAGTGGAAACTCCTATGAGGCAATAGCACCATTCCATTGCCTAAGTATATGGATCAGCTGCTTTTTGAGGTGCCTTGGGGTCTTTATTTGGGGCTAGAAAATTCTCCACAGAACCTATAGAATACCTGTGCCTTTTAGAAGAGTAGCAGTCAGACAGGAAGTCCTAGGACATCTCAGATGGCATGAGGCCCAAGTCAGCTAGACTCTACAATTTGTTTAATTTTTTGTTGCTTATAGGTTGGGATCAGTTTTCATTTACTCTTTCTTCAAATACTGTCAGTTCTTATCAACATCTCCCTGTTTGTTTATGGTTAATGCAGGTGATCAACCATACAATAGACATTGCATGGCCTTGCTCATGGGATTTGACTAGATGGCTTCCTTACATTCCAACAGTGCATGAGTTTTAATAGCCTTCATCAGTGTTTTATGTATTTCATTGAAAAAGCAGTGAAAAATTCCCCTCAGACTTGCTGAACTTTAAGGCATGAGAAAGAAAATGGATATAATCTGTTTCACCAGGTTTCTTACAATTAAATTAAGATGATCATCATCTCTTTTTAATCTGAAGGGGCCCTTAGAGAAGAAAGCAGCATATCTCAAGGAGCTGATTTGTCTGGTAGTAAAAACAAAATAAAACAAAAAAGCACAGTACCTTTGTCACATTCCCATTACCTTTAACAAGTAGTTTCATAAACCCATGGATTATGATCTTGTAATGAGACCTCTACTACCAAAAATAACTGCAAAAAAGGGTAACTGAATGATGAACTACTGACATGCCTTTTTGAGGACCCACAGCTGCACTGCTTCTTTTGAAAAGACATGGGAACACGTCCTATAGATATCTAATTTAAGTGTCTCAAACACATTTAACTAGTGACTGTAAGAAGAGCCAGCATTTTCAATCACTGAATATTGTCTATTCTGACTCACGTTTTTGTTTTCCTGAGTTTATAAATTACATTAATCCCAAAACCTAAATTAAATATCCATATACACAAGCTGAGCATTGGTCCCAGCATACAGAGCTTTCATCACACCTAGTTTTCACTCCTCACCCTTTCCAATTAACCTGAATATAGGATTTATTGAGGGATCCAAATTTTACCTTTTTATCTCAAGAAATAATTCTCCCACCATGACCAGTGCACACAGAGGAAACAATATGCAGCAGAAAAACAGGAAAATGGAAATAATGTAAGATTAAGAGTATCAGCTATGGGGAATCAGGGCAAAAGAAGATGTTTTCTGTTAGAATTCAGGCTGCTTTTAATGAGGGTCTTGTGAAATAGCTCATTCAAAGATCAGCATGGACAAGGCTACTGCAGCTTTCAGCTACTTGCAGGGTGTTCAGAGGCACATTGTCTCTTTTCAACCTTTAGTAACAAAATTCAAGTGATCTAAAACTGATAGTCTAATTCTGCATTTAAATGTAATTGTAATTTTATTTTATTTGTTTTTATCTTTTCTAAAGCACTCTAAGAGGTCCTAAAGAAAGGTGTTACACAATTGTAAGTGCTGGAGTGATTGACAGAGTATTTTACAACTGGCACTTATTATTCCTTTTATTAAGAATAAAGTGGCTTTTAGACTAAAAACAATAGGGTGAAAAGGGGTCTTTTATGCACTCATTATAAGTAGAAAATTGGAAGGAAAAAGTTGTAATAAAAAACTAAATTATTTTGGCACGATATATGTTTCTTTCTTTATATGTTCAGTAGTATATACGTTGAAACCACTGGACATACAATAGCCTTCTAGATGTGGAAGGGAAAATGGAAAGTGTAGATTAAAATTGCCAAAGTGCTGCATGTAATAGCCATCTTTTCTTATTTTTGTTATGAGTAAAAAGAAGTCTTTATGCAGCAAAAAGGAGTAACATTGTTATATTTTACCTTTGAATTTAAATTCAGAGGAAGTGACAGAGGACTTGAAGCAGATTGTCTATTGTATGCCCTGTTCTAAGATGACAGGTGATTGTTCCCCAAGTTGCTGTAAGGTTTTCCCTTCTGTTTTATCCAGCGCAATCCTCTTTTACCTAAAAATCAGTGTGTGCCAAATGCCTGTGAACCTTCGGTCATTTTTGTAAATGGGATGCAGTTTCACAGAGACAGTTTTAAAATTTCACAGATTAGCCAAGACAGCAGACCCCAGCATCTTAATTAAAGCACCACCACCCAGTGCAGATTAAACCTGCACTGGGTGGTGGTGCTTTAATTCTGAATCACACTATATATTAATAAAAGCAATTGAATCCCCAGCTTGAATCCCCAGCTTGCAAATGGCTTATTTACAGCTTTCTACTTAGTCCATAAGAGAGAGTTTCACCCGGGTTTTGTGGCTCTGTGTCAGGTGCAATTTCTCTGGTTAGCTCTTTCTGGAGTCACTGTCCCTACAACACCAGAGGATATTTCACACTCCAAGTCAGAGTCCTACAGTCCATGGTTCGTGCAATTTTGCCAATTCAAGATCTGCAATGTCTTTCAAACCAAAATAGCCAAATATGGATAAACATCCTGGTGAAAACACCATCTCTTCTTCTAAGCCATATGTTGAGATATGAAGGTCTCACTGTATTCTACAGGTGTGTCAGTGTTTTGTATGTGTGAAGTGAGTATACTTATCAAGCAGAGAAGAAGGACCTTTGGGATCTGATCAAGAGCATAAAACAACTTAAAATAACCTCTTTTATAGTGGAAAAGTTATTTGTCATGACAAAGTATATCAGCCAGACCTCAAACCTGTCCAACACCAAAGTTGTTCATTCACAGAGAGTTAATTTTTACTAATGATTCCTCGGTGTTGTACTATGGTTATGGCACAGTAGGGTGTTATGGTGCAGGGTTCTTCACGGCAGGTCTGGACTCTGCTTTCTCAGCAACTGGTTGGTTTCACTCTCCATCAAAATCCACAGACAAGTGAGGGGAAGGCTGGTAACAGATTAAGCATAACCAACAGTAAAAACCTGAGATCAGGGCTTACATGAGTTGACTTGACTTGACTTTAGTAAGTAGTTAAATGTATCCAAGGACCTTATTTTTAGTGAAATAAGTAGGATGATTCTTCCACCTCTTACACAGTTTTTGTCTTTTTAGAGCATAACCTTATGAGAACATGGATTTTGTGACACATATATGTACAATGACCAAGAATTATTGTAATTTGGACTCAATGATCTAGGAAATCTTTTCCAACATAATTCCAACCTGACATAAATAGCATATAATGTAAATAAGAAAATTATTCTCAAAACAAAATTTAGTTCTTGTTACCCATTAAGTTACTTTGATGTACTAATACACATATGGGGGAGGTGAAAGAAGATTTCACTGTAAATTCTAGATCTTAAGGCACAGTGAAAAGGCCTTTTCCCAAAATTTCTCTAAGAGAGTTTGGGTGTCTTTTAGTATTTTCAGTAGGGAAAATAAGAAAAAGTGCATTATACCTGAAATATACTCTGTGTAAAGGAGAAAAGAAGAGAAAAGAAAGCAATAGTGAGAAAGAGCCAGAGAGAAGGAGAGAAAAGGAGGTAAGTGAGAAAGAAAGAGTGAAAGAATAAAGCATTGAGAGAAAAGAGAGAGAGAGAAGGCAGAAAGAAAATGAAAAAAATCAACAAAAGTTAAAAAGTCAGCCCACTCCATCTTTCTGTCTACCAGGAGTGTCAGGAATCGTAATTTATAAGAAGAAAGAATGGATGACTACTGTGTATATAAGTCCTTTCGCCTTGAAAGTGTAATATTTATATTTCTGTCTTTCAGGAATCTTAATTATTTGAACTTAAACACTCTAGAATTTCTCTTGACTGTATGAATCTGAGATGATTTCCATCCTCTGACAACAGAATAACAGGCACAGCATATTCATTTAAAAGAATAAAAACAAAAACAGCCCTCATGACTAAATATGTTGTTTAAATACTCCAAGGTGCTCTTGTTGGACAAGTTGCGTAGGGGAGAAATTACTCTAACAATAAATAATACAGAAAGCAAATTATTTTCCACAAGGTTTTATCACTCTTATTTTTCATGTCAAAATCTTCATTGTTCAGGGCCATCTCTAGTAACATAAATTTATTTGAATAAGATGTTTTGTTGTAGCAGCATATACAAGATCACAAGATAGCCTGCATTTAAAAGGCTGCAGATATCCCAGTAATACCTGCGACATTAGTCTATTTCTATTTGTATATTGTGCTTATTTCCTAGGTGTTGGCAGGCCAAAAGTCTGACACTGTCATACTCTGAGGTTTTATATCACTTCTCACCAATATTCCAGTTACTTTTGACAATATTTCATGATTTAGTCCTAGGCAAGTATCATAGAATGAGAAATGCACTGAAGGGATAAAGGACATTCCCTTGATGTAACATACCACAATAAATAAAAATAATTATTAGCAATTATATATCCTTTACTTAAAAAAAATTGCTATAAGGCTGTTCAGTATACTTGCAACATAATTAAACCATCTAAATTGTAATAAAAATCATTACAAATTCTAAACACTTTATTAAAATTGGAACATGTAAAGCAAATTGACATTTGATTCTCCAAAACCTTAGGATAAAATGCCTGATAAGATTCAGTGAAGAAACTTTATAACCACAGCATTAGAAATGTAGTACTGCCATGGATTAAAATTTGATTTAAAAACTGAAATGCAAGAATGGGAATAAATTTTGAGTTTTAGTGAAATTAGGCTATTTATTAGTGGTACTTCTAAGATCAGAACTAAAATCTGTACTGCTCATTACACCTGTGAATAATCTAGGGGAGGATATGAACGCTGACACTTACTGACAATCCCTGTTGCCATCTATTTCACACAGCAAAATATGGCTTTTTTATTCTGGAAGTCATGTTTCTTCTCTTGCCTCCTCTACTAAGCCTTTCTTTGGTGGGCAGGGATTACCACTTGCCATCAGCTGTATGTCACAACTGGGTTCATCCTTACTGAGGCCTCAGCACAATTCCATTGTGGAATGTTGATAGGCAGTATTAACTCTGGGCTATTAGCATATGCAACTCTGTACCAATCTGTAACACCTCTCAGTAATTCTTTAGATTTTTGGTAAAAATATGATAGAACCAACTAATGAAAAGCATACTACAGGAAAATACTAAGATACCATGCACAGTTTAATGGTGAAATATATATTCCTTATAGAATTACTGTAAGTACTGTCAGGTCTAATTTTTTTTTTTTTTTTGTCAAAAGAAAAAACAGTTATAGGAGAAAAATATTAGATTAAGGACAATGAAAAAGTCTTAGGCTGGGGGAGGAATTTTTCACAGAACAGATATTCCCTCCTAGGTTGATCCTGCGAAGTTCAGAGAAAGGGCAATAAAGTTTAAGTATCTCAACAAATAGAAATTTTCATATGTTTGAGTAGACCCAACCATGTTAGAGTCTCTGCATTCCAGTCTATGGGGAATATGAGAATATCACCTTTGGAAACAGTAACAAAAGAGCTGTTTACGTATTGCAGATGATTGTGAACAGAAACCAGCAACTCCTCCTATTTGCACATGTATCTTAACAACACATCTTCACACACTGCTATTATACCATGAGGTCTTCCAAGTAAGTCAGAAGAAAGGCTTCTAATGGATAAAAATTGTCAATTTGTCGTAGCATTGTCATATATTAGAAAAGCCGTTCCTAGAAGTGATGATTCATGTCAGCGCAGGAGTCTGGGGGAAAAGAAAAGCTTGTCCAACCTTAGACATATCAAAATCCAGATAAATAAAATAATAAGAAATATTAACAAATCTTATAGCTTAATTTTCCCTTCTTGGTCCTGGATTTCCAAAAATTTCTTCTCAACAGGATTTTACAGGGAGTATATTTGATTTTGACTTGCTCATGCAGGTGTACAGAATTGAAACCTTCCTTGTTTCATTCATGGTGAAGCTTCATGGAAAGGCTCTTTCTGTGTCTGGGTATGCTCAAACTGGGCTGTGCATCACCTACAGATGGACAATGTGCCTTTCTTTTTGTGTATTGTGCCAATCTCTCCAAATTTGTTATCACCACAAAATTCACATGGCTTTCTTTTACTTGCATGATTTCCTGTAAAATTGTTGCATTGTGCTAGTAGGAAGTGTCCATCAGTTTATATCAATGTTCACTTTCGTGTGGAACAGAGGGTGTTCTGAAGTGAGTATAGTTCTGCCATCAGTTGCTGGAGACGTGATTGCACACAGCTGTGAAAAATGAGGAACTTAGAGAGGATTCTATATGTGATGGATATTTAACAATTAAGAATCTTAAGCTGAATGTGGAGAAGCTGGGAAGAGAAACAAAGATCCTTGAGAATATAAATGAACGGAAGAAATTGATCAATGAAACATGGTTAATTTTAAATGCGGAAAATGAGAAGGAGCAAGGAGGTCAATGGAAGAGAGCTGAGAAGAGCCTACAGAGAGGAAGAGGAACAGGAAAAAGATAAGTGAGGTATATAAAGAGACAGAGTTAAAGTTGACAGCAAGGGAAATGTGCACCATGAACAAGATTCGGCTGAGTGGCACACTTTGGTTGGCAGAGCACACTGAATCAGAGAAAGGTGAGTGGACAACAGTGAGGAAGAACAGCCCAGCAAATGGAGACATATTGGAAAATGCAAATTTATATGTGCACTCTTTCTTATTCTGATTTTTCTGCCAGAAATACACTTACAGTTATTGTAACAGAACAGATTTAGAATACGCCATAAAATAATGTTTTCTCTGATGGTAGGTCTCAGTGGCACAAAAGAGGAAAAATTCTTGGTTTGCATAACTCTGAGACAGAATGGCAAGTGTCAGGTGACAAACTACTAACGATTTCTGGGAGGAATGAGGAGTTCTGTAATGTAGCTATGTGCATGCTGTAGGTAGCAGATGATTTACAACTAATTAACATGCTTGATTACTTATCACAGAAGAGAAGAAGATGGGGCTGCATGTATAGGAAAGAAGACTGTGGTTGATACAGAAATAGTATCAACATCATCCTATCAAAAAGATCTTTTTGATAGGATGATGTTGATACTATGTTTCCCGAAAACAGTTTTTAGTGAGTATCTCCTACTTTAAAGTAACAACTAATTCAGGAAAGGAAATGTTGATAACTACAAGGGAATTTTTTGAAGGTTTTCAGTTTATGTACCTAAATACCTAGATGATACCTGAATAATCTGAGGCAAAGATCCTCAAAAGCTATATATGACAAACACCTTTCTGCATTCCTGGAGATAAGCTGATTTACTGTAGCATAAAATCTGGCCTGTTAGATGGCAGGAATGTAAGAATACACCACTGAAGCTAATAGAAAACACCCTATGTTTGGGAAAGGTGCAAGACATCAATGCCAATGCTATTTCTTGTTCAGGACATTTCTTAAACAATTTCTCAGAGAGCCAGCTGAGGTATCAGAACAGCAGCAATATACACTGTACTACACTGTTAGCTGGTCAGTGTCTTTGTACTGAAACGTTTCCCAGGCATAAGAGGAGGACATTTAAAGATCAGTTTTATTTATCGATATGAAAACAGTAAAGAGCATATGCTACCACAAAATTTTTGAGTGCAGTCTTCTAAGGCCATCCAGATCCTTCGGTGTGCTAAAGACATGTCAGTCAATGAAGGGCCTCATAAAATAAGTATTTTATTTTATTTTGTAGAAAATGGTAATTAGTAAAGGTGTTTGAGAAAGGTTTAAACAATTGTGACTTAGGAAAACACTGTGAATGAGCATATTTGAAATGTATCTCATACTTTAGAACAGCTTTGTAGTATGTGTGGTTAGTTAAAGTGAGGTATTTATATTTATATTCAACAGAGAAGAGTGCCATTCTGCTGTCTAAAAGTTTCAGCCTCTGTCACAAATGACATGTACTCAGCACAGTAAAATAAGTATGGCTGTGAGCAAGTCTAAGCCTCACAGACAGAGAGACAAGAAAAAATTGTGCTTACTTATAAAACTATTACTCGTGCTTACTAAGAGAAAGGTGTGTGAACCAGTGCAGTGATTGTATGTTTGAGCACAAGCACTTTTCTCTAAGTTGAAATGCACTGGACAACCAGAATGAGGTACATACACTGTGAAACTCTGGAAGTGTGCTCTTCTCAAGGTTTTATAACTGGGTGGCTTTTTAAAATTTCATAACTAGAACTACTTTTTTGAGTCTTTGACCCCTAGAAGGGTAGGAAGGGCACATGAGCCCTCAGAGTCAAGGGGAAAAGGGTCATAACTCTTTGTTTTCCAATTTTTTGTTCCTCATCCTTGTTATACCATCTTTATAGCAGAAAACTGTCCCTCCTCTTTCAATTTGCCTGTTATACAGAGCAAATAATTTTAAATCATTTTTCATTCCATTATGTAAATGAAATTAAAAATATAGCAAATTGAATTGGAATTTGAACAGTGATGGTAAAGGAACTTCCATCTAAATCAAGATAATCAGAATTATTTTTATTTAAGAATAATTTTTAACTTTCAGATCCTTACCTTGAGTAATTTATACAGTGCTGGCCTCTATATCTTTGTAAAGGTTTAATTGCTCTTCAGGGGAGCAGTGTAGAGCAATTATACAAATGATACCAGATATCAACGATTTAAGTTATAAGGAAAGACTGAGAAAGTTGAGCATATTCTCAGTGGAAAAGAAGAGATTTCATGTAACCCAATTGAAGTTTTAAAAATTATGAAGAAGACTGATAAAATTGATCCAAGCAGGCTCTTTACACTTGCAAGACCACAGAAGTTAGAAGACATGATCTAAAAATTAGAAGGTTGGGAACAAGAAAAGAAATGCCAAGGCATAACTATTTTACACAGAAGGATTAGAAGTGTATGGAATAAATTACTATAAAGGGCCCCTGAAGCAAGAAGCATCATGGAATTCAAGAGGGAATGAGATGAATTTCTAAACAAAAGGAGCAGATAGAGGGGTGGCAGAGGAAATATTCAAATGAAAATAAGGGAGACAATAAGAAAAAAGCAAGGAGAGCATAAGACCCTTTTCCTCTTATTTCTCTGATTCTTATTGCTGATACTACTCTTTGGAAATTTATCTAAAATAATGCAGGAACCCTGTAGTAAAGTCAGTCAGTCTTTTTCAGAGATTATTTTAAAATATTTTTATGTAATTAGGGGGTTCCTGATTCTGGACCCTGTCATCTTTGATCATAACTTTAAAATTAACCAGTTATTGACCATAGCCTACTTAGTCATATTGGACAACTGTGTATCAAGGAGCCACCTGTCAATGAGACATGGTCATACAAAATGATCAGAAGATCTTTTCCCTTCCAGAATTCCAGCTACTGCTGGCAAGTGCAAGTTATTTAAATACCCAGCACCCTTTTCCTGGGATATTGGTCTGCTTAGGAGCTGGAGTTCTCAGAGCTGTCTTTTACTAATAGACAAAGCGAGTGCAGCAACATGAAGATTTTTTTTCTAGTGAAAAGGCCAATTTATGAAATTCCAGTTTCCAACCACGGCTACACATTTCAGACCCCACACGATAATTTACTGTATTCCCAGGAAGCAGCAGCAGAAATTTGAGGTTATCTTACAGATTCTGATTATATATGTTGTTTTAATTGTCCTGTGACTGTGCAAACCAATAGGAAATAGGAAAAGCTCTGAAGCTGTACATACTCAGGAAGACATGATTCCATTGATTTACTTTTAGACAGGTGTATTCAGAATGACAGCTTTAATTACACAGGAATGAATGGCTGGAAAGCCCACATGCACCTAAGAAAGCTTCTTGGGTTTCATTGTTGACTGATACCTACATCCACTTTTGAATCCTAATTATTTCTCAACAATATTAAATATTTAAAACCTAATTATTGCTCCGTTGCTCCATTCACTTCTAGTCTCCTCTACCTGTTTATAATTTTTATATATCATGCACGTTATCATGTCAGAAAAACCCAGCATGTGAACAATAACACATTGCAATCCTAGAGTTTGCCTAATTAATTGCCTTATAGCTTTCAGAAATGCACCAAAAATGACAAAAAGCTTGGTATATATGGTAAATAGTAATAATACCATCTTTTTTGTTTTCTTGGGAAGTGGGGGATGTTTGAAAAGATTAGGCACTTTCAACTTACAGCTTGAATTTTTTTCTTTAAGAAAATGTACAGTTTTTTTTCCTCTGCATTTTAAACATTAATTTCCAAGGTATCAACGGCTAATTATTCAGCAGTTACTTTAATGTTTCAGATAGGGAATAAGTAGCCTTGGGGAGAACAGATCCTGCTTTTAAAGTCTAGCTATAGTAAAGGATTACTACTAGAAGATATCCACTGCACATAGTCATTACTGTTTCTTTCTCTGTTCAAAGATGGAAACCAGAGTGGTAAAATTAAATTTCATTAGAAAAAATAAAAAGAAACCAACAAAATCTAGATGTTGCATAATAGCCCCATGACTGTAGTTGTGGTTCTGGAATACAGAAGGGTTTATTACCATCAACCGTCAACCCCACCTCATGCTGGGCAAAGTGGAAAGAATTTATTTGCTCTTTCCTACCTGTGTCACACTTCAGAGTCTTTCTTGACCCTTTCTTGACCTTCTCTGGTCTTTGGTGAAATCATGAGCTGTTAGCTGGACAGCTGGCAGCAGCACAGCTTAGGGCCCTCAGGGAAGGGAACATCACCAGTCACACCCCAATGGCAAGTTATCTAGGGCCAGTAGTACCAGAGTGATTGCAAGTAAAGAAGAAAACTGAAATGATATTTCAAAGAAAAATTAACACTTTAATATGCTTATATCATTGATTACAGCCTCCCACAAAAGTAAGCCATCCAGGTGGTCCTTTGTAGCATGTGCCTGTTACAAAATTGTTAAATGAGAAGTAACACACATCTAAATTCTCTCCAACAACTATCCTATTGGATTGTTTCCATATGAGAAAAGGAATGTCAAATGACAGTGACAGCAGCCCTCACTAAGAAATGGAATAATTTTTCACAATCCTTGTAATAGACAGCTGATGTCTTGTCCTCTCCATTGCTCTGTCAGACAGAGAAAACAGCAGGGAGCATGGCCCAGCTGCAGGTCCTTGGTCAAGCTGTGCCCCCTGATTCCATTTCCACTACATAGCTTCTGGATCTCCTCTGGTATCACTGAATGTCATAGTCATAAGACATGCTGATTACCTGGGGAGTGCCTTCCTCATTTCAAAGTTCATTAAATAATGTGAATGCTTCTCTGCAGCCTGGCTGACTGGCAGGTTTTTAGTCCAGAACAGGTTAATTATTTTCACACCTTCCTGTGTGGGATTAGAACAAGTGGGTCTTTGGAGATTACAAAGATGTTTGGGTTGTGTTGGAGGACTCTAGCATGGAGAAGAAGCTAGTCATGTTGTAAAGTTTTTCATACTCCCTTTTTAGGGAAGTCTCTGACCTGTGCTTGTCCTACTGAAGTGTCTGGAGATGCTTGGGAAAGTGCTAAGTGGTGAAAGTCGAAAGTGTACAATGCCATGAGTGACAGTAGGCCACAATTTAAGTCTGTGAACTGGACCTACTACAGCAGGAACTACCATAAAACCAAGATTACTTAAATATTTTCCTGGAATACTTCTGTATATTCTATTTTGATATATGGTTTCCAATTTATGTCAGCATTCATTATTGTGTCACCACAAACTTGCTTGAGGTATTTTGGTTAAATATCTGTGAAAGAAAGCAAGTATGATAAGTCTTACTAATCAAATATATTGGTAAAGTCATATCTATATCTGGTTTATTGCAACTATTAGTAAGCTAAATGTTTTCCTTACATTTATCTTACTAATACAGACATAGTCTCTGAGTTTGGGATAGGAGTTCCAACAGAGGAAAAATCTCTGTTCAGAAGTCTTTCCAGATTTGGACAAGGGTTTTCAGGTTTCAGGTCAGGGCTGGAGTCTGCTTTTCCCTTCTGCTAGACCTTATGATATGTTGATCATAGAACCATAGAATTGTTCAGCTTGGACAAGACTTTTAAGACCAACAAGTCCAACCATAAACCTAATACTGCCAAGTCCACCACTAAACTGTGTCCCTAAATGCCACATCTACATGATATTTAAATGCCCCTGGGGATGATGACTCTACCGCTTCCCTGGGCAGACTGTTCCAATGCTTGAAAACTCTTTCTGTGAATAATTTTTTCCTAACATCCAATCTAAATCTCCCTGGTGCAACTTGAGGCAATTTTCTCTTGCCCTATCACTTGTTACTTGGGAGAAGAGAACTGACCCCCAGCTTGCTATAACCCCCGTCTCAGGCAGTTGTAGAGAGAGGTAAGGTCTCCTCCTATTATTCAGACTAAACAATATCTTTCTTGTAGTGAGGTGCCCATAAATGAACACAAAATTCAAGGTGCAGCCTCACAAGTGCTGAATACAGAGCGACAACCATTTCCCTACTCCTGCTGTCCGCACAATTTCTGACACAATCTACAATGCCATTGATCTTCTTGGCCACCTTGGTACACTCTGGCCCATGTTCAGCTGGCTGTTGACCAGCACCTCCAGGTCCTTTTCCAACAGGCAGATTTCCAGCTAGGCATCTTCCAGCCTGTAGCACTGCATGTGGTTGTTGTGACCCAAGTGCAGGACCTGGTACTTTGCCTTACTGAATCTCATACAGCTGACCTCAATCCATCAATCCAGCCAGTCCAGATCCCTCTGGAGTGCCTTCCTGCCCTTCAGCAGATCAACACACCCACCAGCTTGGTGTCATCTACAACTGGCAGAGCATCCATTTGATCCCTGTGTCCAGGTCATTAATAAAAATCTTCAACAGGACTGGCCCCAGTATAGAGTCCTGGAGAACAGGACTCTATACTGGGGCCAGTATAGAGTCATCAGCGGTACTCAACTCTGTTCATCACCGTTCTCTGCACATTTTAATAGATATATGCCCTTAGCACATATCTACTGGGTTTCAGCTCATGGGGCTAGTGAAGACTCTTTTCGTTGGAGCAGATGTTGCAGAAGAATGCAGGAGGATAGTTGGATGTCTGTAACCTTCCTGTTATCCCTGGATAGTGGAAGAAGCCTGCAAGGCATCACCAAAGGACAAACAAAAGCAGTAGGAAGGCTCCTACACATGACACCCAGAAACAGGGCAAGACTGTTCCCCTCGCTGCTCCTCAGTCCACAATTAGTTAGATTCACAGATCTAAAACTTGCATAGATATTTTGTTTTGCATTTTCTTTTCCTATGTTTTCACATCCATTCCCTCTCCCATTATAACCACTTATTAAATTGTGTAACTGTCCAAACTACCATAATCTAACCAGCAGAGTACCTTTCTAGTCTGAGAATCGACATATTGATACATGTTCATCTGTTTCTCTTTAATTACCTGAGAAAGAGGAAAGTAATGATACTATAAATGTAGAAGAAGTTGAATTTTTAGGAATGCTGGTTCTCCAATCTATTGTTAAGCAGCACATGCAAGTGTTTAGTGTATGCTGAGACTAATTTTCAATACACAGCTTCCCTCGGGATATTTATATTCTTCCAATAAGCATAGAACTGTCCATCAAAAGTAACTTTATGTACCCNCCCCCGCCCTTAGATTTTACCATCTTTGCTTTGGCCGCCTAATTAATCTTATGGAAATCTCCCGAAGCCAGATTCCAGCAAGGTTGCCCCGATGTTTATAATTTGATTTGTGATGATAAAAGTGAAGACACCCGGTGATGGAACAGTGTCATTTCCAACACTCTTGAGAATTGAAGAGGCTATCAATCTTTCCCACGTGCATGGCAAACTGATATCCTAGAAAATTAACTTCAATTAATAACAGAAATCCCCAGACACTCAGGGAAGTAGAGACGCTTTGAAAGAGAACCTTCAAAGATGTCTCTGGATTGTCTTTTATATGCAGACTCTTCTTTTTATATAGAAGAGATTCTCAATAAGGGAATGTGTGGTGAAGGGGGGAGTTCCCCCTCTCCCCTTTTAATCTGAGCAAGATGAGGTAACATTTTATATTTAGTTTAGGAAGAAGTTAACCAAAGGTCTGTAGGTTAAATCTGTTTTTATTTCCTCTCTGTAGACAGGATTGGATAGAACTGGTTATGCTACACATATCACTGAAGAAATGTAAAATAAAAATGTTTTTACCATTATGCTCCACCCCCTCCCCCCCACCCCCCCCCTCAAAAAAACCCCATAGTTCTGGAAAGTTAGGGGTTGGACTGCTTGTCATTGCCCGTTGTCTTTGCCTTGAAAGGTTTTGTGATCTAATGTGGAATATTCTATCAGGAAGAAAAGACTTGTTAAGATTTTACATGTTCTAATAACTGCAATGAGATGTAAAGACTCTTATAAAAGCCAGTCTCATTTCTGTGAAACTGTGCAACACATGAATTTTACTCTATAAATAATCTGTCATGTCTACATTTGTGAGTGGCATTTATACATTGCTATTATTTGGAATAGCTGATTAGACTTCGGACAACTTCAGTTCTGTACTAGAAAAATAGAAAGATATGTAACACTTCCT
>VXAX01004650.1:161650-182248 GCA_013399835.1 Leptocoma aspasia | reverse complement strand
GGGGGGGGGGGGGGGGGGGTGTGGGCTGCAAGCTTTTTATTCTTTCCACAGAGATTTTTCCTTCTCATTCTGCTTGATAGTGTGCCAAGAGAGGAACTCATATAAAGACACAAGCATTTGCTTCTTCTGCAGCATACTCACTACTCAAAGGAATATGCCTTTGACTAAATTATTCTTCATCCTCAGAATACTCACCACTGGTGGCTATCAAAATTTTTGGAGTCTAGTATATACATACATACATACATACATACATACATACATACATATATACATGCATCCCATTTATTATTTCCAGAAATTTGTGCCTCGTGTTAAACCTCATGTCTGAACTTGCCATAGAGAGCACAGTAACTCCACAGGCTTTGTGATTCCATAAGAGCCCAGGAAAAGATGACAGCTTCTCTCCATCAAAGGTCTCTTGCAGCAGAAGGCAGCAGGCCATTTTTAAACAACACAGTTCCCTGTGAAAACAACAGGTGATCTACTTTGCAAGTTGGCATTCTCCATCCTAACACAAAATTCAAAGATAAAAGTCCATCCTGATACTTACAGTCTCCTCCAGGAATCTGGAAAGTTGTCTGAGAGATTCTACTTTCCCCTTCAGAAATAAACATCTCATTCTACAAGCAAAGGATTGCAAGCCCTGAAAAATGAGGTCTTAAGGATCATGAGAGATCCTGTGAATTCATTCACAACAATCATGTAAACAAAAGGGAGCTTTAAAAATGAGGTGTGCATAGATTTTCAATTCAGCTGTCCTTAATGAACCCATTATTTTACACAAGTACACATCCATAGCTGACTAATATACACAAGCATACACAAACCTATCAACTGCTTCAGGACTGAGAAAAAAGGATAACAGAAATGTAGGATTTTTGCCTCCTTTTAAAAAGCTAAAAGGGATCCTTGGAGACACATGAGCCATACGCACCTAGATAGACCAGTGGACTTGTTGACTAGTTAGATAATATTCCTAATGCTTTCTTTTTTTTCTTGCAGGACTGGGACAAAAGCACTGTTTAAAACAACATCAAACTTTGTTGAAATGCAGAATATGATGGCAGTTCCAACTGATCATGCTTCTAAGTTTTTAAAATATAGGTCTTAGATATTAAAAAAATGGCTCACGTTAAAAGTAACAGTTTGGGATTTTCCTATGTAAATTGTCTTTCAGAAATTGGCTAAACATTGTTAAGGATTGAAAGCTTTTAAAAATTCAATTTTTTGAATTACTTGTGGGAATAAATTATGATTCCCTATCACATTTCCTTATAAAGTAGGCATATGGTAAAATTAATATGGTGCAAATGAAACCTGGCAAGATTTAGATTAAATTCTAAGGGAAACAAAAAGTGAATGAACATGGAAATCAGCTTCTAGTGTTTCAATCCCTTGTAAATTAAGAATGGAATAGACATTTGGAAGATTATTTAGGAAGCACGCTCTTCTGTATGAATTTCACTTAAAATCAACAGTCACTGTAGAGCACCTTCCAAAGTCCTTAACCTGGACATGAAGGGACTATCCTTTTAAGAGTCTGCAGTACCGTTCAAAGAGAAAAAAATGCAACATCTCTGAATGAGCACTTGGTGATTGATAATAATATGAATTTTAGACCAACAATGCCAGAAGAGAATCTGGTGAATCTGTTCAACCTTTCCTGAGTAACTCAAAGAGCAAAAGTATTGTGAAATATTCTTTTTCTTTCCTTCCTTCCCT
This sequence comes from Leptocoma aspasia, assembly GCA_013399835.1. Lineage (NCBI taxonomy): Eukaryota > Metazoa > Chordata > Aves > Passeriformes > Nectariniidae > Leptocoma > Leptocoma aspasia. The sequence continues at coordinate 180,523 of VXAX01004650.1, read as the reverse complement.
CTTTGTCTTCACTCTCCCTGACTCTTTTCATATTCCTTCCTTCCTTCCTTCCTTCCTTCCTTCCTTCCTTCCTTCCTTCCTTCTCTTTGAATGTAAAGAAAGATGCTGTGGCCTTTAAATGAAATATGGTAGGACTCAAGGGAGAATTCTGGCTTCATTTTAAAAGGCAGATTTACATCAGTCTGGTGCACTTTGCTCTGACACCACTTGAAGTCCCGAACAAAAGAGTTGAAATTGAAATGTAGTTTAGACATATTTTTCTATGTTTTCAAGAGTCAGGGAGGACTAGAACACAAAGCTGATCACATATCCTCTAGATATCTGAAAAATATATTTATACTCTTTTTCCTACTGTAATTTTATTTTAGGACACTAAATTCAGAAAATAACTTCCCTGGAGCATTCAGGTGTTGAGATACCTTATGTACACACTGTTACTCAGCCACAACACTTCTCCCAGAACAAAAATCATGCCAACTTTCTTGCAGACACGCTCCAAATTCTTGGACTGTTGAGAGAGAAAAACTAGGCTTTAGGGTCCTGTCATATCAGAAACAGGTTTGTAAGACTTTTCCTAAAGTAATAATTTCTCTGAAATAAGGACAAGCCACTACAGAGATATATCCCAATAGATTAATGGAGATTTTTGGGCCACAAATCATAAGACTTGCATCATATCAGGTTCATCTAATAAGTCACTATTTAGAAGCAGAACAGAGCAAGACTAATTGCCTTATAATATTTAACAGTTAATACAAATAATATTCTACTACATCAAAGGTGAATTCATACAGCAGTTAAGTATACAAATGACTTCTAATAAAGTGGTAATTTTTCTGTAGTGTATAAATGCAATCATATTAAACTCAAATCAGTGAAATGCTAATTCACTTTTTAATGAGTTCCTTTCCTATTTCATATTTTTAAGCAACTTTCAACTGGTTTGGTTAAGCATAGTTAATAAGATGAAAAGAGCGGGTTTTTAATTAACTCAGACAAAATATTCCATTGTATATATGCAAGTTTTTAAGGCAATGTAAAGTATGATTAGAATTCAGGTTTTATTCTATTTCATCTTCTTGTGAGCTCTGGAATTTGAATACAGCTATCTGAGGCTGTGGAGGAGAGGTATCTTATTCTCCTCTCTGAAATTTGTGTTTCTGAGGAAAGCTCTTAGTTTTCTTTTTGGAGATGACTGCATTATTATTGGCCAGGACATAGTCTTCTTTCTAGTCCATGAGAAAGCAAAATGACTGCAACTCTTAAGCCTGGTTATCCCACATAACCTAAATGGGTCATTATGAACTTCTGCAGTGGCTCTCACGTTGTACAAAGGGACAGAAGATAATTTTTGAGGTCCCTTTAAGGCGTATGTCCTAATTTATAGATACTCTGAATAAAAATTGATTTCCCCAAAGCTTAGGAAGAATAGTTATATCCTTATGTACCTCTGCCTGTTTGCTGTCTGCAAGCCTGACTGAAAATTGGCCAGAATCACCTAAAATCTTGAAGCTGATTTCAGTGGAGTGTGTGATTATATGACCATTATCAATCTAGGGATGAGAAAAACATGCTCATTAACTCCCATTCCATAACCACAAAAATGTCTGTTTTCATATGCCATTCAGATCAGGCATCTGAACAATATCTACACTTGATTTGCTCTGAACTCTGGTCCCGGTCTACTGCAGGAATTGCATTGTTCGAGGGAGCTGTAGCTCACTCTTTTTTGTTAGGTTTCTGCTTGTTGCCAACTATCGGAGGATTCTCTAGAGAGAATAAAGTTAGGGATCAGAGAGACCTGACAGTGTGCAGAGTCTTCCTGTGTTTTCTCCGGCACATCTGAGTTTAAGAATTATTCAAAATAAAATGTAATACTTTAGAGTGAAAACTTATTTTTCCACATTCCTGATTTTCTCATGCCGTTTGCATATTAAGGTTCAGAATCGCTGATTCAATTAAACTATAGATCTTATTCATATTTTGCTGCTGTTGGACCTGAATCTGAAGTCCTCCCTGGTTACCAGTTAAAGAGTTTTAATGATTTGGAGTTTGAATGAAGGTCATTATATCATATCTCATATTACATGCAGGTAATAAAATTCCTTTCCTGCTTTGATTTTAGTTGAATACAATCTTTTAAGTGAAACACGGTATCAGAAAGCCTTGCTTTGTCTAAATAGTAAACATGACCTATTATTTGTCAATTTTATTGTCATTAAATGTTTCTTTGTTACATAAACCCAACATTGTTTCATTTTCATGCTCTCAAGCAACTGATCAAAATATTTTGGAATATTTTCAAAACTTGGAATATTTTTCCTGCAAGATGAGAATCAGGATTCATGGTTTCTTTACACAGCAACTTATCTTTGCATGCCAGGAAACCTCAGTATTTTCAATGATTTTCAGCTTCTCTCCTCCTCATAAAAACACTTGGTTTAAAAAAATTCCTTCAGGCTTCAAAATATTAGTATTTATTTGTTTTAGATCCTCATCTAATTCTGAAAAGACAGATGTCTTGCAACACTACTGGCATAATGTCACTGCCATTTGCAGAATCCGTAAAAATCATCATAAGAAGTTCTTTAGAAGTGGCTCTTTCCCCTCCCACAGCCAGTTGGCCCCTAGCATCTGTCTCCCAGGAGCACCCTGGCTGAGTGTTTGGGTGGCACTCTGGAGTCAGCAAGCAGGTGAGATAATGTGCTCCAGAGCATCTGCAAAGTATTTGTCAATCAGATCTTTTGTTACCTAATACTTTTAGCTAAACCTCAAGGATTGACAGCTGTGAACCTAAGCCTGCAACTTATGTTATTCCATATCCACTAAATGAATAATGATGCAGAGCTCCTTGTTTATTTGCTTATTCTGAAATCAGATCTTGTTTATTCTGTGCCCCTTTCTAGTCCTGATATATAACTAATTGTTGGCAGATGTGGCAAGTATCTAGGGCCAAGATATATTTGTTTGCACAGTCTGATTTTTGAGTCTCAACCAGTATCAGGCCATTGCAGCTGTTTTTTATCAGGATTCTGAGCACTGTAGACAGTCCACCTGGCAAAACATGATTTGCCTATATGACCTTCACATGAAAGCTTTAAATACAGGACTTCTGCTCAAACAATATTTAAAATATCTGAAAAAAAACCTAATTAAATTTAAAAATTGAAGTGAAATGCTAATCAGTGTTTGTACATGTAAAAATTGCCCTGTGGTTCATATACAATAGGGTGACAGTCTTATTTCTAATTTTGATTTAAAATCTGAACCATATAATAAGGGTGCTAATTGTCTGAGACAATTTTACTTTAGCAAGCTTGCTAGTGCCTACATTTAATCATCTTGCTTGAAACAAAACAGAAAACTAGCATTTGTCTAATGCTTGGAAGAAAGGAAAAACAACAGCAGCAGAAAAATAAATCAGCATGAATCCAATTTAGCAGGCTAATATCAACACTTCTTTCTTTTCTGATGAGGCTCTCACTCCTTCACTTTGCCCAGATGCCAAATTCCAATTTGTGAGTTGTTTTTATGACTTTCTTCAATTTTTAAAAACAAATAAAAGATTAACATTGGAGTTAGCTTGTTTACTTTTAGCTAGAAGTTCTCTGAACCACAGTAGTATTCACGTTTTCAGCTTCTCATCTCTTTTTATCAGTGGGTAAATGTAGTTGACTTGTTACATCCACCCAAAATATTTTAGGAAGTAACACTGTGGAAGATTGTTTATTTGAAGTGGTAGTGAATAAATCTGGAAACTCTGTGTCTACATTAGTGTCTTAGCTAATAAAATAGAGAACCTGTATTTATTTTTGTTCTGTATTTCTTCTGTCAGTGTCAAAAGCAAATCTGAGAAGAGGTACAGGCTGTTTAGGATTATGTCAGCTTATAGAGTGGAAATCCTTCACGGTATATGACTGAAAAGTATTCAATTTATTCTGATTTTAATAGCACCTATAATTTCACTTATCATTGCTAAATTAAAAAAACAATTAAAATACCACAAGTGGGGTTACAGAATCACAGGAGAAAACAATAATGTGGAATCAATAAAAGATTTTATTTTTTATCTTGTACCTTAAGCTCAGACAACATTCAATATTTCTAAATTCACTCTGGAAAGTTTTCCCTTCCCTTCCCTTCCCTTCCCATTTGAAAGGTAAAAATAATTGAATACTCATGCAAAAGTAAGAAAGTAGATCTTTTGCCATTGTACTCCATACATTTCACAACAACACAATGTGAAAGAAACGCTACAGAAATGTCACAGGACCAGACAGAAAAGTAATTAGAAACAGGCTAAGAATTTAGACTCTCAGTTCATGACTTCTTCACCGATTATAATACCTGCAATGTTTTCCTCAAGATTAGAGCACCATAAAAAAATTTTGTTACAATAAACTTGAGTAACTTCCCAAAGGTCCCAGTAGGTAAGTCTGGAGTTCATCAGGGAATTATGATTATCAGGGACAAGTTAAGTCCCTGCAGACTAGTACCTTTATTAGTGTCACAAAAGAAAGAATTACCGTCTCCTGGTCTAGTAACATAGCCTAACCTGTGGGTTTGCCACCTGTGTACCTGAAAGCCTTCTTTAAACTGCAGAAAGTGCAGCTGACATGTGGACTAAATCCTTCTTCTATTGCACATTTACAGCAGAAAAACTAATCTGCTGTGATCTGCCAATCCACCTCAGTGTTAAGCTCAGAGTAGGGGAAGAAACAGCCTGAAATATGTGCTTGCAAGGAAGAATGTTTTCATTATTATTCCAATATGTTTCACTTTTTTAATTAGGTGTACTTTGTAAATATGAATACTTTACTCCTAACTTCATATGTCTGAGGAAAAGGGAAGAAGTGAGCTTCTCCTGGAGGCCTGGACACGGTTGGGATGTTTATGTGCATAAGCTGTTCAGCCCTGGCTGGTTTAGCATGTCTGCCTAGGAGTACTTATCATAACATGATACACCAGTCTCTGTTTCTAAACCACTGAGTACAAGTGTAATACCACAGCACGTGTCTTCACTTTTAATGGATATGCCCTCATGTATTCTTGCACGGCTTAGAGAATTTCCTCCTTCTCTATGATTGAAAAAAATTAACTTAGTTAACTCTTATGCTAAAAGAAAATAATACAAGACCTCAGTAATTAAGTGTGTGACCCGCAGAATTCCTTTTTCTTTTGTGTTTTGTCCACAGTCCATGAAAAATTGATGCTCTCTCAGGTAACATGCTTCTTTTTATCTAGGTACAACACATTGATCTCCTTTTAGTTTGGAGTTAGCTTGTTCCTTCTACTATCATTCCCGAAGTAACAAATGATATTTTCATAGGCATGGTTAGTAATCAATATACACAAGTAACTGTCATTGATCCGAGCACAACCCTTGATCTAGAAAATCACCAATTTAGCTATTTAAAAGAGATTCAGTTGGATTAGGTGGAACCCAGAGAAAAATATTGCCCAGGCAATACACTTAATCATTTAAATCATGACCTAATCAGTTAAAACTAAGGCAAAATCATTTAATTAGATAGCATTTATAGAGGGAAATTTAGGATTTTACCAACTTTAAAAAAGCGCTCTCTGAAGAGTATATATCTTGAATTTTATGTATGAATGTACAATTACTGTTGCCAGACTTAGAAGCCTACATAGAATGAGGTCTAAATTTCTTATTAACATTTTTAATTTATACTTAATGCAAACAATTCTATGTAAATATCAATATAAGTTGGTATGAGGTTTTCTTTTAAGCTTGAGCCCCTCACAGCATGCCTCATTCTGTGTGTTCCAGCTGCAGCTATCCTGCAAAACATGAGCTCCTTAGACCTGCACAACTCAGGAAAACAGGACTAGAAAATATATATTTCATAACCCTATACAGCAATAGAAGCTACGATAAATCACATGCAAGTATTTAACCATATAATTCACACTCACTTTAAAGCCCCTTTGCCCTGCCAAAGATGTTTAAAGGGGCTTTAATAAAGCAGTGAATCAAGCCCGGTGACCAGCTGTACTTTGGTATTTCCAAGCTTTTATCAGTTTTCACCACAGCTTTCATGTTATTTTTAGAAACTGGCTGGAATCAGAACTCAAGTCTGAAGTTGTCTGGGTTTGCAGTGACTGATTTTGGCTCCATTTTCATTACGACTGCAACTGAATAAATGCCACTGCTTTTTCTCAGGCATCCTTTCTGTCTTTCTCATCTCCATCAGGCTGCACATATTCTGTAGGCATGGACTTGGTTCCAGGAAGGTTAATAGTCTCCATTTCATTCACCATTTATAGAAGCCATTTTCTCCTGTTTAGCCAATAAATGGCTGCACATTTGGATGACACCTCTGTGATATGTATAGGCTTACACAGCTGAAACATCCACACACAGTATCCCTTACATGTCCTTCAGTACAAAAGAAAGACGATTTTAGAGTTCAGGGATACCAGGGGACCACACAAAATACACAGCAACTTGCAAGACAAAGAAGGAGCTTTCTGCAAAGAGACACAGGGAAGTTCAAGGGAACAAGCAAGTAGTTTTGCAGACTTACCACAGGAAAGAAAATGTTTTTCTTTGTCAGCATTGCAAAAAGAAAAATTCCTACACAAAGACCAGCAACAGGGGCATTTTGCCAGTTGGGGAATTTACAAATACTCTCTTGAGTATTGTAATAATTCATTACTAGGGAGTGGCTGCTGACCATAAGACAAGTGGTCTCAATGTAAACATAAGAAAGGGAAGAAGGAGGGTGTAAGAACTATCATTTCCATGAAGTTCTCAAAATGTGAAGCAGATTGATATTGCTCAAAACAAACATTTGTTTCCAGCTGAAAAAGTAGAAATACTCTTTCAAGTAAAAAAAAGTCAAAATAATTCAGTCAAAAAGCTGATAATTTAGGCAAATCTTTTCATTCTCATTTTTTAAATATATTATTCCATTGGTGGTTCCTTTTTTTGTTTGTTTGTTTGCTTTGAAATAAATAAAGTAAAAGTAGCAGAAACTATTCTATATCTTCCATATCTTTCAACTGTATTTGATTCTCTAATACCAGATGCAACTTCTTCCATTTACTTTGCATCTCTTATACTCTTAAACTATTACAGACACTACAATCTAACAGAGAAGGCGAAACTCAAATTCTTTACTTAGGCACAGGCACAAAAGTAAATTAGGCTGAACAGGGCCAAGTTTCAATACCAAAGAACAGTATGGGAGCTGAGAGGAAAACAAAATATACTTGGACTCCTTTTGGAAATGACATGCACATTATGGAGATGATGCTCAATGTTTATCCAGTGCAAAAAATCTTCCTAAAAGAATACTTGAACATTAGCCCCAGTATTTTTACTAATTTAGTCTCATCATATCTGAATGAATTAAATGTAACCACCAATTAATTCAAAACTCATGAGTTAATCTACCTCAAGAGACTTTCTGCAGCTTGTTAGACTTAATTGTTTAGGGACATTACTACCCAAACAGCCCCGTCTCGAAGGTGTTGACTTTCACTTTCTTCATTTCCAAGCTGTTGATAGGTGAGTTTGTTCTACTAAAAATCACCATGACGTGTTTGACCTGCCTATACTACTAGTGAGTTTAATAACATTTCTTGTTTCATGGCCACCAATGCATTTCCATTAGCAGTGGGCAGGAGGTGTGAGCGCGCGGCTGGCGGAATGGCATCCCCCTCTGCAAGGTCTGGATCAGGCTGAGGCTGTAACGCGAACCTGAAATATGGTCGTACTCCCAACAGCTAGTTATGTTAGTTGGGGTTTCACTGGTGTGAGTGGGTTATTGAAAGAAATTTTAGAAGGCAGTTTTTAAGAAAAATGCTGGTCCTCAAAAGGCCTTGGCCTCTGGCTCTGTGGGAGGGTATTAACATTAGCTATCAAAATCTCCAAAGTATTACTGGTTGCAGCCTACTTAGGCAGAAGATCTAATCTCTGAGTTTCCTTGACCTTGTGATCTTTTACCTCAAGTGAAAGTCTGCATTCCATTTTAGAAATGTAAACATTATTAGTGCATATACAAAAGACCACCACTGCTCTACAATAAAAGATAAATAAATCCAGAAGAAATGCCCAAGGCCTAGACTGAACTACCTGTATGTATCATTAGCCAACATGTTACCACAAAGCAAAAATATTGCCTTTATTAGGTTATATGAAAACAAAGAATGGAGAGAGTTAAACTGAAAATATTGAAGATTTCAAAAAGTTTTATGAAATTTAACCTAGACACTGCTTTCAGAAACCTCAGCTGCTCACTTCACATGCACAAATTCTACAGTTTTTATACATAAGTGTATATATGTATATTCAATCCTGTGTTTGGTCTGTCCAACATTCAATGATATTCCATACGTCTTCATTGTCCACCACCATATTGCTACCATTGTGGGTGGGAACTATGTATACATGTATGTGCATCTGTCTAGCTGTCTTTTTTACTTTGGTATAAATCTGATGATTGATCTTTCTTTGCAACAGCTTTTGTTTCGTTGCTGCTAAATCCATAACAGTATACAAATTCTGCTCTCAAGAAATCACAAACAAACAAACTAACAAAAAATTAGAATATTTGATCCCCCTAAGGAAGGAAAAACCAGTCTCAGTGGAGTTGCACCATAAAGAGACAGGGTCATCACACAGGCCACTCAGAAAGAGGAGTTCACCTTAGCATCCTACACCTGAAAGGAGGTGTTTGAGGGGAAAAGCAAAGGTATCTCATCCCCCTTCACTTCTGTGCAGGCAGCAGTTCCATCAGTGCAGTGCAGATGTCAGCATTGCATTGCTGCTTTCTTCTCATCCACACGTATCTCCCATCTCCAGAGGTCTGGAGGGGTTGACAAGAGGGGGTGAAACAGGTCCTTGGCCAGAGAACCTGCTGTGCTAGCCATGCCCTTCCCATCACAGCGAGGAGCCCCCGCTGCACACAGCACTGTGGCCCTTACGCTGTGAGTGACCTGGCCATTGCTCAGCTCAGCTCTGTTGGCCAGAAAGAGAACAGTGACAGAAGTACCTGTGATTTTTCACGTGTAACAACTCTTCCTAAGGCCTCTTTAATTCTTATTTTCCTGGTAGTCATCTCCGGTTGCATTGCACTTACAAAGCCCATTGAATTTGGAGTAATGCTAAAATGACATACACACATAAAAAATGGCTGCATTTGTACTCATCATCGCATGGTGACATTATCCCAAATCGCAGTCTATTCTACCAGTTTGGCCAAGCCATATTGGTTTATGGCACCAGTTTGTAACAGATTTAGAGAACCCTTTTTTCAGTTTTGCTGAGAAACACGGGGAATCATGCAGAATGCTGTAAATATTAAGGACACATACTAAAACGCCTAAGGGAGACCCCATATAGCATGCTCCAGATGCTATATATAGCACCCAGACCTTGTTCATTGCCACTTAATACATTTCTGAAGGTATCATTCTGATGTTACCACAATTTCTGTAAGAACTGTTTAGGTTCAAGTAGCATTTGTATATTTAATTATGTCACATATCCTTGGTGTTTTTAGATTCAAAACTAATTAGACAACATATTTCACCAGGGTATCTTTCCTCTAACATGCAAAGCTCTGCTAATAAAATGCATCAGCTTGGGAACCTGAGAATGGAAAAATTGTTTTGGATTGAGTTTACTTTTTTTCACTTGAGGTATGTTGGCAAAATACCAGGTGAAGGATGGATTTGAGGCATAGAAAAACTGACACAGTGACCGTCCTAGTTTATTTAATATTTTCAGCTCTGTTGTGGAGGAGTCAAAAATAACACTGCTGCTGTGTAAATGCAAAGTGTTGCAGGCCAGGTGAAGACAAAGCATTTCTGTTTCCAAAAAGCTAAATTTCATAAGACATTTTGCTCTTCCAAGTATTCTGTGGTCACTGGCAAGAAACAAAAATGCTGCATCTCTTGTATATCATATTAATGAAGCCAAAAGCTTTGTGTGTAGGGCAGTGTGCCCTGAAATAGTTTGAAAGTTTAGCCCTGATACCCCCTGGAGTCAATTGAATCTTGGGGAGGAAAGGCAGGGTACTCTCAAGTTTTCAAACCTGGATTTTTTTCCTGAAGTAATGTTTGGAATAAACTGCTTACAGTAAATGACTGTAATACTGTGGGAGTTTTCACTGGTAGAGGAATGTGTTTAAAACACCCTGACATAAAAAATAAATCAGCTTTGACTTCAATTATTAAGTGCTAAAAGAGAGAAAAAGAGGTGGGCTTCCTGCTTTTTGAGGATAAATATGTAGGAAAAAGAAAAACATCACCATGGAAACCGAAGTATTGCCATAGTTTTTCATACAGAAAAATGTTACAATGGAAACTTGTGTTCATTGCAAAAACAAACAGCTTGAAACTAAGTTGAAGGTACTATTACAGCATTGTCAACCTCATCAGTTTGGGCTCCTTTGCAGTTCATTTTCTTTTATCCGTCTTCTTGTGTTTCCCATCTGGATTACAATTACAATGTCATACTTCAACCTGCTGTCTAAGGTGAAAAGTTTAATATTTTTCCAGTTCAATAAAAGAAAAACTTTAATAAAGATGAAAGGAAGATAAGCATCCAAAAATGGTTCTCCTCACCTGTGTTCAATCATAATGACAAAAACTACTTAAATCAATTTTAAATATTAAACAAACAACAAAAAAAATTGAATTAAGGCACTAATCCTACAGGCACCATTCTTCATGGGTTTAAACTTATAAATAACTTTACTGTTGTGACTAGTGTCTTTGTAATCAGTGAGATGTTATGTGACTGTTTATTAGCAAGCTCAGGACTTCAATACATGAGAACAGAAAATACACAGAAGCTCAGAGATGCCATTAAATTATGTAATACACCAGGAAGGAGAAAATAGGAGGAAACAGAATATTAATCTATGAAAACTGCATCCCCAAATGCTGCCAAAGACTATAACATTCTGTTTGGTATATTTGCCCCACTGAAGACAGTCTCTTTGGTAAACAGAGATGATCAAGCATGTGCTAATTTGGAAGCAGTGTAAATGCCTTTCAGCATGTCTCATTTGCCAAGACTATAAGTCAATTTGCCAAAACACTTTACCACAGCTGGGCAGCACAATGTTGCTAAATCTTACTTTCTTGGAGTCAAATCAAGACCCCATTACCCACAGGCAAGTAATGCTATTCTCCCAAGGAGTTCCTTTGGTTTTAATAGGACTCATTGTGTGAATGAATAACCACAGAGGAATGTGAGCAGGAGGCTAAAAATTTGGCTGTTGAATCTCCTCTTTGCAAGCCAAGTGGACAGCCCAGGTAGGAGCGAGCTGTGGTTTTCCATGGCATTGTTCCCTGACCTATGAACCCACGTGCCATGGGGCTTTTCAAATATCTTTATGATAACTTAGCTGATTTCCTATTAGTAACTATTCTATTTCTTCTGTACAGCATAGGAGTTCTTTGAATTACGATGGGCTATTATTTAAATGCATATTTAAATTCCTGAAGACAGGAGATTTTTAACCCCAATAGACTACAACTGCTCCATTAAATCTATTTCAGAATTTCATGTCTATTTGGCTGCTGCACATACAGAACAATCTGTGAGCAGTTATGAAATATATTATTTTTAAAATTAGTTTGTGGGTGTATCTGTATATAAATGACCAGTTGAAAAAAATATGAGTTATCTGGCATTTTCACAATAGCTCTTAGAACTTCTCTGCCTTTAAAAGACTAATGACCTGCAAAATTTAATTTTAATTTTTTTGTTTGTTTCATAAACTAAAAAAAGCACCTATATCACACCATTCCCATATCTTTCCTTTATGCAACATCAAAACAACTGAAACAATTTGCTTCCATTTTTTTCTTTAAATCAGCTGCATTTGAACTTTAGATCCTGTGCATTCAGCCCAGAAAAAACTCCATCTTTGGACTTATACAATACACCCAATCTTAATTCCATGAACCGAGTTGTCCCATTGCAGTTAGCCTGTCTAATAAAACAGAGAAGGTCACAGTATGGTATTCATGCTTAACTTTCCTATAAGGACAATGCTGGGCACTCAAGTTAAGCACATGTATAGATTTTTTCCCAGTACTTGGGTCTAAGTCTTTTTTACAGGACTGGACTCCTAATGATTTAATCATAAAAAACTGAAACAAGCAGTTATAAATGAAAAATATGACATAAATGTACCCAGAGTGGCACAAATGGCGTCATCATAGTAATCACACTAGATATTTTCAGGGAGCAAAACAATATAAAATAATTCAAATTTTTCTACTGAGGAAAGAAAAAGAGTTAACTGAATAAAGTACTTCAGAGGATTGTAACCCACTTATGTTTTCATTTAAATACACATTAAGATTTTTCTAAAAAGGCCAAAGACAGTTTTTGTAACACCACATATGGATGTCAGCAGTGTATGTAAAATGGAGAGAGAACAGTTCATTCTCATTACGTTTAGTGCCATATTTTTCTAGGTAAGATCAGCTGTAATAGTGGTATTTCATTGTGATTTTGAACCATTAATTTTCTCAATAAAAAGTGCTAGATTTTTAATAAATGGAAACCTCAGAATGCATGCATGTTCATGGTCAAGTGCCAAGCGTTATTTAAAGAAGGCTATTGTAAGTCTACTTTTATTGTTCTTCATAGACCACCAGGATCAGATAGTGTGTGGCCTACAGAGCAATTAGAGATTTACAAAGGATTCTCTGCTGGAACAGCAAGCTAAGAAACAAAAGAAAATCTGATTTGTAAACAGCAAATACTCAAGGCAGGAATCTGTACTAAAGTTCTGTCTCTTTATAGCCCATAAAAATAGATGAAGAATTATCATGTGAAAATGAGAGTGGTTATTGAAATTTTCTTCAGGTCACATAGCAGTGGAAATTGTATTCTTGATCATAGTATTTTGTCTAGTGATGAATGCCTGGTCCTTGTGCAGCTGATGACAGCAGGAAAGTTTCATCTCATTTCCTCCCTTTTCTCTCCAAGCTCCAAAACCAGGCAAACCAGTCTGAACCCTAAATGCTGCTTTCCTCTGGTTGACCTGGATGGCTGTGCAGAGGAATACATGCTGCTTCTCCAAAGGCTGAACTAGGACATATCATTGACCCTGTCATCCCTAAATGTGATGATCTTGGACCTCCCTCTTCAGCAGCTGCACAGCCAGAACATGCACGATGGATGTCTCCTGTCCATTTTTATCTGCACAGCTGTACCAGTGGCAGGCCTGCTCCACAGCCTGGCTGCAGCATTGCTGCATCTCTGGGAAGAGCAGGGAGAACAACCCCTGCCTGAAACAAGGGCCACATTATTCTGGCAGCAAATTCAGCCTTTAACACAGACTCTGAAGGGCCATCAGAAACTTCTGTAGACACAGTTTGTCTCATGCATTTCTGTTAATAGCACACTTAGTCCTTATCACCATCCCCCAACAATGCTAAAGACACAACCTTATGTTACTGGAGGTATTTGCCTATTAAGTGTTCCCATCAACAGCAACACAAGGGTCTCCAGGAAAATCCATATATCAATGCCTAATCAGGGACAGTGTTTAAGGTGACATCAGAGGGCTGTACAGAAAGGCACATGGGCAGCCCATGCTTCCTATTACTCTCAGTTAAATAAGAGGATTTTAGTGTTTCTTGTAAACAAAGACTTGGGAATACAAGCTAAAGTAACAGCAATTCAAATCAAACATCCAGTCTATACAGTTGAGAATCTGCTCCAGTGTACATATTCTTTAAAGGCTATACCCACCCACAGGTTAAAGGACTGTTAGGGTCAGAATATATATCATTAAGGCACCATAGTCTGATGAATGGAATCAAGCTGAAAAATACATGTGGCTTTTAACTATTTGTTTATATTCCTCTGAATTTAAGTGAAAGTAAAAACTTAACAGGCAGAATTATAACTGGTATATATCTGTACAGCTTCACTGACTCTTCTGATTTACGTCAGCTGGGGATCTGGTCCACGCTATTGCATTGTCAAGGAAAACATTTCATGTTTGCTTGATTACTATACCAAATGTATTTTTTAAAATATCAAAACAAATTCCTCTCCTCTCCTCTCCTCTCCTTTCCCCTGTTAAATATTTCCAGAAACATAAAATGCAACTTGTAAATAATTTTTGTCTTGGCAAGCTCTCATGCACTAACGGTTTACATATTGTTCTGATTAAGCAAGCTAAACATGGTACTAAATATGCAGACGTGTTTCAACTCATGATGACAGCTTGTGTATGATTTACAGCACTGGCTGCTAAAGGCAGTTGTTCTGGTTCAATATTCTTATTTATTTATGCCAGCATTTTGCTGTAAACAAAGCCATTTATGTATCAGATGGCTACTGACAAAGAGTTTTTTGAAAGCTCAGTGCCAAGGAATGTGTAGACATATATCCACAGTTTCAATGAGTATTCTGGCATTCTTTATACATTTTTTATTGAAATGAAACTGAAGAGAGATGTTTCTATAGCAATTCAGCAGTTCATTTTGTCTGATTCTCTTTCCTTCTTAAATTTATCTTTAAATATAAATTTAATGCCAACCCAACAGGCTGATAATATCCCAAACATGAAAACAATACAAATGCAATGGGTAAGGAGTGTCCATAGTACAATTCACACAGGGAAATAAGCCATCTCCAAATAGTTCTTTTAATTCAGAATTAATATCATGAGAATTTTGTTTCTTTATATTCACAGTTGATGTCAGCTGTAATATTATTCTCTTACTACCTCCTCAGACCTATACATAAACTGCCTGATAGTTGGTGTTAACACCCTTGTGAAGCAGAGTTCCAAAGTTCAAAAGCCTTCCAATCTGCTGCAAAATCCTAACAGCGTCACCAGAAGGCAATATTCTGCTTTGCAGAGGCAGAATGGGTAGCTTCCACTATCAACGAATGTCAATGACAAAATCTACTTTTTTTTAGTGTGAAAATTCGTAATACTTTCAGCAAATGGGATGAAGGTGGACTCTGTCTCAAGCTCTCCATAGGTATTGGATCCTGGACCTTTGGTGGTTACACATGGCCTATTACATCTAGCATTTCCCAGGCAAAGAAGTTTCCATAAACATAGACTTTTCTTAGACTTTTCTCTTTTCTAGGCTGGTAGTTGTAAAACTTAACCCACACTTCAGTAAGAAAGTCACTGATGAATACCTGACCTGATCCTGCCAAAATACAGGTACGTTTTTCCCTACCAAGTACCATTCTCATTTGAGCTTTTTAATTTGCAAACTTCTCTCTCCTTTTTTTTATTTTACAAAATGCAGACATGTCTCCAGACCACACATGTTCTTCACAGCAACTTGAGAGAAGGCCTAACTTCTACTCTGGGTAAAGTGTACTTACTGTAGTACATGATGACCTTCTTCTCAGAAGCCATCCTTGAACACTGACAAGTCTTTCCCAGAAATCTCATCAAAGCCATTGTGGGGTCTAACATTCTGAGAAACATCCTCCTGAAGAAGCAACATAGAAGCCCTTGTGGGGACCAACATGTAGAGAAATATCTTCCCAAAAAAGGTAGCATAGGATACGAGTTTGGTCAGCACTGCTGTTGAAGAACAGTGTCTATAAATCTGCCATGCTGACCAGGTATGTTTTGCCCTATGTGAATGTAAGAAAAAACCTAAATCCCAAAAAACCCCAAACCCAAAACCTTGGAAATCACAGATTCAGGCTCGTTGAAAGCCATAGCTACTACTGATAGCAGGTGAGGGGTCTGCAGAACAAGGACACTTCCAGAGATAATACAATCCTTTCTTATTTTCTTAATTTATAGTAATAGCCAAGCCAGAGTCCAGGAAAAGATGAACTAAAAATATTGAGGTCATGGGTCTATTTAATGCAGCAGTTAACAGCAATGGATTTATGAGACAAAATAAGGGGCACATACTCTGGGTCATGAGCTGAAGAAAATGCTGCTCTCTATGTGTCAGCATGGCAGCTGCGTCCAGCTCTGGCTGAAGATGTGGCAGCCCTTCCCATCATTTACTAGGCTGAGATGTTTCCCCAGACAGGAAAGGATTGGGCTCTTGGCCTCTGCCATCACTTTGCAGTCCCTGCTCCAAAGCAGTAGCAGGTCTGCTCTGTCCCAGGAGATGGGCCAGAGCTACACAGCCTATTGGGCAGACACTTGTACTTAATGTATTTCTTATCCCTGATGCATGCCAAAGGCAGCATAGCCCAGTGAACACACTGTGAATGGGGAAAACCGGATTCTGTGTATGACCACTCTGTCTCTCTGGATTCATTCCCTCTCCCTTCAGTACAAATGAATAATGAATCTGGTCTTTCTTTCCCCTTCTGTAAGCCCTAGCAGTAATGATAGCCCTCAGGCTACAATGATCCGTGTGGAACTACTGTAAATGATGGTGAAATTAACTGCATTGAATGTCTACCAGGATTTCAAAACAAAAATGACCTCCTCATGCAGAAGGAGAAGATGAAGAAGATTTCTTAACACCACCTTCCTCCTACATAATGGAAAGACACTTGCAGCCACTAGGCTCAGAGAACTATGCAAACTTCTCAGTCTCACAGGATTTCCATGAGTCAGGGAAGAAGGGATTTACCTCTCCACACTGACTCAAGAAGATGCTCACTGCAGGAAAGCTCCAAGTTTAGTGATCATGCTCTACTACAAGCTAGCGGTTTTACCCTCAGCATTGTCTTCTCTGATTTCAAAATTCTCCTTCTTTCTTCACTTGAACACACAAGTTGGCAGCTGCATAATTCAGTTCCTCTCTGTAGTGATGAAACAACAGTGTCTCACAAGGTGCCAGCAGCATCAATAAAGTAGGCCAACAGCCTCACAATATGTATCAGCCTACCAGAGCCTGGTCATGGTGTCTGGCTCTGCAAAAGCCTTGCAGTAGGAGTTTCATGGTCCAGGTTTTGGTCTATTAAATACTTGAACACCACAAGTATCCTAAGAATTATGAGTGCATGACTTTCTACTGCTTAGCACCTGCAGAGTTTTATGTGCTTAGACAAACAGAATGCCACGAGGCAACATTGGGCAGATAGTATTCTACACTCACTCTGGAAATTTGGGAACAGTGAGGGAGATGAAGCTGGAAATTGAAAATAAGGCCCTTTAAAATCTTTGAGAGAAATTTTTTTTTTTTTGGTCACTGAACAAGCAATTTGGAATCATAAAAGGAATACTGAGAACCTTTTTGCTTTTTAAAATCCTGAGTGTGATCTCACAGGACTGTAAATAAGTAGTAACTCGGGTGAGATTTCCAGCTGCACTACAGTGAAAGCAGTATAAGTGAAATCAGAATGCAGACCTACACTAACGTTTTAACAATCCCAATAAGATATTGTGGGGACTATGTACTCGCACTGTAACTCCACTTATCAGTTTGTTAGTAGAATATAGACCTCACCTTGGATTCTTTCAGCATAGCCTGAATGGTATGATTACAGCCCCACAACATTTCCTTACAGTGCTTTCTTGCTAAGTTCACAGGCCTTTTTGATACAGTATTCTGGCTTCTTTTTGTCTCCAAATTTTGGCCATGTTGTATAATCCTACTACTGCTGATTCAAACCCCTTTTTGTTTCTCCCTCACCGTTGCACAGTGTCTCCTTCTCTGTCTAACAGGAATCTTCTCCCTTATTCTGACTTCCTTCAGCATGTTACTGTCAATGATTTCCTGCATTATGTTCTTCTTTACCTCCCACATTCCCACATTTACCTCCCTGTGCTAAGAAGATCCTCTCCACCTACCTCTACTGTCCTTTGAAATCAGAAAATTCTTTCTATCCCATGGATCTTTATATTCCCTTATAGCTGACATCAATTTGCTTTGCTGTGCTTCCTTCAAATACTATTTGCCTTGATCATGGGGATGGGGTTGTATTTGCATTTTGTTCAGTTTGCTTCATGCCCTTTGCTTTTATTAACATAGCATTATGTGAGTTGGATAGTGTTGTGCCTTATCTGTGTAGGAAGTATAAGGAAAGCAACATCATACAAGCATTGAAAGCAGTAAAACATGGCAAACAAAGAAGTTTGATAGGGTTTTTTTTTCCATAGTAAGGGTGCAGTAAAAAAGACAACTACCATGGTTAATATCCCACTTTTTATTAAAAGAAAAATGCATGAGAAAGCGGAAGTAGTTATACACAAGAACTTTACTGTCAACTAATAGGGAAAAATATGCCTTTTTTTTTTTCCTAAAAAAAAAAAAAAGGAATAGAAATGACTGTAAAAGGGCTCACAATCGCAATTATGGGATCTACGTATATACCAGATCCTAGGTGTCTTCATGAGAGTCTGAAGTTTCATGCTGCTTTTCTCTCAGTAGTAAGGCCCTTTTTTACTGGGGCATATTGTCTTATCTGGTCAAATTTTCAACCTTTTGGAAGCCAAGGTGAAAGCTCAAACTTCTCTGCGAAAGTATATCCATTGTGTATTAAAATATCCAGGATGATTCATTCAGTCAACCCAACATCTACTCATCAGCAGGAGAACAAGCTAAGGAGGCACTATATCTTTCTCTAGCACACCGCTTAAAATGAGGCATTCCGATGGAAAAGGCAGAATTGTTCCTTTGAGCAAAATCATTACCGGGCGCGGGAGCGGCAAAGCTGGGACGAGAGAGACCTCTAGCGGCGGGAGCGCCGCGCCGGCCCGGGCCGGCTCCTTCTGCTNTCATCGCTGTGAACCGCACCGCTCCGCACCACGCGCACCCGCTCCGCTCCGCACCACGCGCCCTAAACGCACCGCTCCCCTCCCAGCCGCACCGCACCGCACCGCACCCCGCAGCACCCCGCGCGAATCTCCGCCCTGCCCCGAACCGGACCCGCGCCTGCCGCACCACCCCTGCCCGCAGCTCTCCCCCGCGCGGCGG
>VXAX01004650.1:0-161644 GCA_013399835.1 Leptocoma aspasia | reverse complement strand
GCTCTCCCCCGTGCGGAGGGCAGGCTGCCGGGCCCGTGTTCCTCTGTGGAATGCCCGCCGGCATCCCGCTGCTGCCACAGGCTGAAGGGACAAAAGTGCCGTTCTCTCCGTTTCAGGCTTTAATTTGCCGCGCTATGCAGCAGTGCACTGCGGGAACATGACATTAGACATTAAAGTTGCTATAAATCCCATGTGACTTTTTTAAAATATAAAATGTTTCAAGTCGGAGAAAATTTCTGTTGTTTTACTGCTTCTGTTTGTTGAGACCCCCGACCTACTCAAGTGAGGAATTTGGAAAAATGCAGGGGATGCAACTTAGGTTCTTACCAATAAGAAGGTGCTGTGACACCTTAATAATTCCGTATATTTATATCCTGTTGCTTTAATTGTTTGTGGGAGGTATCTTGTTTATTTTTTCAATTTCTTTTTCGTCTTAGCAGCCCAAATTACAACTATTACTCTGAGGCATTTGCAGCTACAGTCACTATTGAAAGTCTCATCTCACAAAATCTTCTTTCTTCTGGATGTACTGATCCTGCTGCTGCCATGTCTGTAAGCATGGCATTGTGTCCATGGGACAGCTCAAACGTCATGCCCAATGCAAAGTTGGCACAATTAGGCCCAAAGTGTGTGAAATCTAGCAAAATGCTAATAATATTAATCAGACCTATTTTTTGTTTTAATAAGCAGATTCAAAATAATTCAAGGGCAGAGAGAGAGGGGACATGCACTGTGTATTAAGTGCAGGTTATCGAAAAGAAACTTGTCTCTGGATTATGTACAGTTTCACTTGACTGAAGCTTCATGGAAGATTAAGCTTCTTTTGTTCTCTGTGCTGTTTCACACAGATCGGTTGATGATGTGCAGAATAATTTTAACCACATATTAAACAGTGGTTAATCTAAGATAAGGAGATGAGCAAATATGAAGAGTGAATAGTGTTTTTAGTGTTAATGCTAATTAGAGAAGGAGCAAGCAGTTAATCAGAAATTTAAACTCTTTGTGCAAGGTTCTCAAAAATAAAGGTATAAAGAGAAGGCCTGTTTATTATCACAATGTTTACCAGCCAGTCTGCCGTGTGGTACACATAATTTATAAAGGAATCAATCACTCCTCTCTGATTATGGAGAATAATAACACTGAAGGGACTCATTTCTGGAACTGCTGCAGACATGGAAAATATAATAGGCAGATAGTGTTAAAATCCAGGACACTGTGTCAAAGAGTTTTGAGTATTAAGCTATTTGGGTAGCATTTTTAACAGGAAAAGGAGGTGGAGCTGTGGAGTTCTGCAGCACATAAAAATAACACATTGTATTCTCCCTAATTTATGGTATTTCCAAAATATTACACTTCAGATTTTTGCCGGCTTCACAGGAGACCTCTTCAGTGCCTTTTCTCTTGTAAAGATTTAATGGATCTCTTTTGAGGCTAGGAGAGATCTAACATTTTGCAGATCTATTTTTATTTTCAGCTTTTGCCTTAATCCCCTTCATACACCTTTAATTTCTTCATTTGAGTTAATTAAGGTGTCCTCAGATATAGGAAGTGACCCCATTCATAACACAGGTTATTCACAGCTCTTTCATGAATTTTACCAACAGTTCTCAGCAATTTGCCAAGACAACCCACTTGTTACTTGTGTGTAGGTATTTCAGCAAGCCCATGAATCGGACAACTGGCACTTTGGAATTTGCAATGAGAGCATTTATCTTTTTCAATAGTTTCCATTTTAATAATATAAAGTCTATTCATATAGGCTTGTTTTCTAGGTGACAATAGTACATCACTGAGAAAACAAATACATAGTGTTTTGGGTTAGCAAGGACACTAAAAAGGGAGTAAAACCTTGATTTTTTTTAAACTGCTGGTTTTCCTTTTGGAAGACAAAAGACAAGTTAATGGTATAGTTCATATGAGGTATTACCTCCTCTCAGCCACCTGTTTTTGTGTTCTGATCACATTTACTCTTACATGGTATATCTTAAATTTTCATTTTTCATCCTTCAAATGTTTATTGCATGAAAACAAGTCTTATCAATCAGTTCCTTGAATATATAGCTTATGGCAGAACTACAGAGTCTACTTTAGTGAATAACTTCATCATCTTTGCCTCATCATCTCTGATCAGATAGGTGTCTGGGCTACTTTTCCCCTGTAGGTGGACTCCTCTCTAAATATTATTTAGAGTATTGCTAGAGGTGGTTTACTGCAGAAATTTATTTGGCACTGCAGTCTTTGTGCATAAAATATGTGCTGATCTTTTAAACATGAAAAGATTCATTGCTAGTCCTGCAAAAATGTTTAAAAATTGAGAAAAGATACCATATTGGGGATGAGCAGGAAGAAAATGGTTAACCAAGTGTAATTTACCAATCATTCCAACAAAGAGGCACATGGTTTCAATTTTCTTACTGAAATTGAATTACTGGTTTAGAACAGGTTGGCAGAGTAAAACCATTTCATATGTAGCCATCCAATACTCCCTCCCTTTCTTTTTAATCTCCAAGTACTTGTGGCAAGTTCAGAGATTGTTTTCTGGAATTTAGGAATCCCAAACCAAAGGATTCTCTCACTGGGCTATTTTTTCACACTTTTATTTTTCATTTTCTGATAATACAAACAGATAGAACTTTTTAAACTTAAAATTACAGAAAATTATTTTGCTTCCTTTTTGAATACATATTTCTTAAACATCTGTAAAGGCAAATACTCTGTTCTTACATCCCTCAAGAGGAATATGTGAGGGAGTATACTTTTTGGGGAAATAGGTTAACCGTGTACACCATCATTACTTGAATTGTCAGGGAAAACACCTAGAAAATATTTTTATCCTTTTTATCACTATTAAAACCACCAGGCACAAATATTCCAGTGTAAACATGAAAGAATTCCTCAGTAATCATTAAATTTATATTAGTGTTATTGCATACCTAAAAATACATTTTGTGGCATTCACAAACCTCTGCTCCTCTGTCTCCCTGGTCTGTATGTGCTTCACATGCTTGCACCATGGAAGTGAGACATTTGCTTGCATTTCAGCTGTTTCTATTCAGCTGTTTCCACGGCTGTTACTGTTCACCTTCACTACAGCCTCTACAGAGCTTCACTCAAGTGAACCTCTTTTTCCTTGCACCTGAGTCCACTATTGGATTTCCTGCTAAGAAATCTGAAGAGTGACTGCCAACATCTGAAGTGTGGCTTCACCTCAAATTCCTGTAGCTATTTTGCAAACAAGGTTATGCCAACACACAGTTTTCTTTCATGAACATGCACATACCTACCAAATTCATGGTGGTCCTCAGACACTGAGAACACTTGTCAAAATCCATGTCCTCCTCCTCTTGTCATTGTTGGTTTAGCTATGGTTTGCAATAAATTATGTGGAGAGGCAAGCTGGAAGGTCCCAGAGAAGAAGTGAGAGGACATGCAGTGAGAATGAACAAATAGTGACAGCTGAGAAAAGACCTCCGAGATGCATCAAGAGAACCACAGAATCACAGAACCACCAACCAAGCTGAGTTGGAAGGGACCCACGATGATCATAGAATCCAGCTCGTGGCCCTGCACACAACATCCCCAAGAGTCACACCACAAGCCATAAAAAGAACAGATGGGGCAAAGTCATTGCTGCACAGGCTTTATTACCTTACCTCCCCGACTCAGCAAAACAGGGGACATCACAGAGATGGTGTCTGAGTATTCTGAGCTTCAGAATACAAAATCAGACTTTTATGAACATAAACAAAAATAGAGCTAGGAGAAAGATAAGATCATGGCTCACAAACAGTAGATTGAAAGCTGAAGAGTTATTTTTCAAATGTATCTCTTTATTAACGCCACTCCTTAATATCTATATGAATAGTTTTTTCTTCATAAACTACAGAGTGACTGATTAATAATTTTTCACTAATTCAGTCTGGGAGCAGGAATCATTATGTCTTGGCAAGCAATCGTTGGCATGAAAGAAAAATTGTACAGGTGAGGTAAAACTTGTGGGAACAGACAATTGGTTCAAATATGTTTTGATAATCCATATAAAATTTGGGAGTTACAAATACCACTGTAGAAACCAAGACTGTGAACTAATTCCCAAATGAACAAAAGCTAGGAACATTTTTGTGACCAATTAATTGAAGTGATTTGTTCTAATATACATAATTATTTTCCCAAGTAGATTTAACAATATGAAAAGATGAACAAAATTACTTTTCTAATAACATATATCCTTAACTTGATGGATAACATTTCTTATTTACTTCATCCATTACTTCATTAACTCAATGACTGCTTCCAAGTTCCAAAAATTAATACTTCCCAGGGTTAGAGTCTTTTAGACAAAGGATCTGAGAATAAAAACGAGCAAGTACATTGAAACTAAGAGAGGAAATCAAAGAGAAGGGTCATGAATAGAAGCCATAATTCAGGTTGCTCTCCTACAGCTGGTTCCATGAGCAGTTGCTGTCACCCTAATGCTTTATCTGATTTGGGTTTGTCTCCTCCTAATTTTTTTAGTATTAGAAACTAATTTTTGCCTTAGCTAGAAGACTGCATTTCTAGGCAACCCTGACAACACCTGTAATTTCTGTTGATTTCTGTAGACTTCTGGAATTGTTGAAAAATTCATGGATCTTTATACAGGTATTTTTTTTTCCTGTATTTAAAACTTCCCCTGTAGTAACAGAAAACAAAATTATTCATAAATATAAATTATAGTGTATTTTAGTGAAACTCAGAAACCTTAGTTATACATATACTTTCAAAACCTTGAAGAAGATATTCTCCCTAAAAGTGGAATGAGTATTTATTTTTTAACAAAATGTATTTTCAGCAGCACTTTCTAAATTTAAATACACTCTATAATCAATTTGAACTGTGATGTGTGTAAATGCAAATAGAATTTCATCTCATAAAAAACTGTGTTAGGTTCATGAAAAGTCCTTCTCATGAATGAGAAGATACAGACAAATGAAATGCTGAATTGGAAGCATGAGCAATTCAAAACCTGCCTTCCAGACTGACCCACAGACACAAAGTTCTGCTCTGAGACCCTCAGAGGGAAATTTGCCACTTGTCATATTACAATCATGAGTAGTCCTTATTTTCCAGCTTTTACTGAACATGTTGAAGATACTCATGAGCTGTTTTGGCAGATACTTATTGATGCAGTTTAAGTCTTCTGTTAGCTATAGTCTTTAGTCATTTTAGTACACTGAGAACTAATCTCCAAGTCTGTCAGTCCCATTTTGCATTACAAATCATTTGTAGTTTTATAACTGTCATTTCCAAGGACATCTGGAAAAGATGGATTTATGAAAGGTTATCATGCATTCTAAGGAGGCCAGGAATTAGCATGACTTTGTAAAGGTTCTTGTAAATTGAGCAGCAGCCATCACTGGCAATAAGCTGTTTTCTGCTCCAGTCAAGTATCTTTATTTAAATATTAAGGAAGAGGTGTGACCTTTGGCCTTAAAGATGACTATGATACAGCAATAGCACAATCTATTAGCTGTCAATGAAGTATTATGGCCCTGGCTCTCTCAAGACACCTATTTGTGGACAGTGTTATAATAACCCTTCCATTAGGCATCCCCAAGGCAAATAACCTTGGCTTTAACAGAGTCAGTTTAAAATTCCTTGGAGTAACATTAAGAGAATATCTGGTTTGTGTCAGTTTAGGATCAACTACCAGCATTAGCCCCATTCTGTAAATTGTAAGTAGCTGTGGATTTATTAGAATTTTTTTATACATGCCCACAGGTAAATATTAAATACAAAGAATGTGAAAACTCATATTGCTTTCTACTTCCTACATGGAATATATACAGATTAATGGACATCTGACAGGTTGGAGCATTTTAAAATAGGATCCATTTTCTACTGTATACATTTAATTTCTTTTGTTGATGAAAATTACACAGTGCCACTAGAATTAAATTGCACTTAAAAAAATAAAACAGTAAAAGCAATAAAAAGTAGCCTAGATAACATTCCTGTGAGTTGATATGTTCTGCTATATAAATTGTTAGGTACAATAGGATTAGAATACTATCTAAAAGGCCAAGAATTTTCACATGCCATGCCTTGTTTGCCTCTGCTGCATTTCAATCTCAAGGTGTCAGTATATTTAATATGCAAAGTTCAGACCAAGACAAAGTATTTTCAAACTTACACAGGATGATCAGAACCAGTCTTTTCTTCAGGTCTCCTTTGTTGTTTAGACAAAATAAATCTGATTATTCCCTCTCCAATATCAGCTGAACACCCTTGAAAACGACAAGATTTTCCCTTCATATATAAAATCTGCTAAGGTTGTGTTTTGCAACTTGTGCAAAAAAAAAAAATTTCTAAAGTTGCCTTTCCTCAGAGGTATCAAGGTAAACTCCATTTAAATATTTTGAAAAATTAGAAGTACATGCAAATACTAAAAAAAAAAAAAAACCACTAAAAATCCTATAAACATTTCAAATATGCTGGCCAGTGTCCTGGCTATAGTGTTTCTTCTGAATCCGGCTTTAATATCTTATACAAATGGCACAAACAATTGAATGTTGTTGCAGTTCTGAAATCAGAAGCTTGTCTGGTTCTGTAAGTATAGCTTCTGTAAAACTTCATTTTCTGTTGATTTTTAGCAGTGGAATATAATTCCTTAGACAGAAATAAAAGCATTCATGTGGTGGGGAACCATATGAGCTGTCCCCCAGCAAGATTCAGTGCCTCCATGTCACCTCCCTGTCCCCAGAAGAGCTTTGATGGATCCAAGACAGTAATGGATCCCCTCCAGCCACAACCCCCAGGAGTCCTCTGCTCAAGGAAGGTTTACACATTGCAGAAGAAGAAAGCACCTGAATTAAAATAACTCAGTGCTAAATTGGCCAGTTCTCTCTGCTAGTTTTGAAGAGTCCCCTCACCACCTGCAGTTCTTGACCTCCTTAGAGGGTTTTACAGGAGGAAGAGGAATAAAGGGGAAAAAAACTGTGGAGGCAATAGCCTACCATGCTGTGATCCATCTTCTAATGGGTGCATTGGGATTTATCCCCTTGCCTAACAAAGGCAGACAAGACAACTTGTACTTGTACGTGGGTCAAGACTAGAAATACTCAAAACTGTCAGTGCAGATTCATGCTACAGCCAAGAATATTTGGCTTTTTTACAAGTGCCATCTCTACTCTGAGCAACATGGGCTTCAGGGTTAATATTTTCAGCCTGGGAACTCTGCTTGCCCCCAACAGGTCATGGCATGGTAGACAGTCCCTGCAAGACATAGAAGATCCTGAATCAGACTGGACAATTCAAAAATGTTCAGCAGGTATTTTGACCCTGACATTCTCAGAGTTAAAAGCTGTGGGTCCAAAAAGTACAGCACAGTGAAAGATGAACTCACCTTTCTTGTGACTCTGACAAGTTTATCGCAAACCGGTGTTAGGGAGCTCCACATAGCTACAAAGCAAACAGTTAAGCTGAGGATTACAGCAGTTGTTTTCAAGTGTTCAGTTCTCACATATTGCACACATGAAGGCAATTTTCGCTCTCAATAAAGGGCACTTGACTTTTGGTTCATTCTCCCTTTAGCACTTCTCTTACACTGATATTGGATACAAAGCCATTTTCTTTCATAGGGCAATACATGGCAGAATCTAGGATGTAATTTAAGGGGCTCTATTGATATCATAAATTACAACAAGTCTGCTGAAGCAGTTTATGAATGGCAGTAAAAACCTGAAACTGAGCTACATCATTAGAATCATCCATTGCATACATGTATTATTATTTATAATACAGACCTAAGTATCCCTGCATTTTATAGACAAAGGAGATAATGCAGGACCTTGCACTAAATGGGAACAGGGCTTCCACAGCCTTCTTGATAGCAGATGTGCTCTAATAATGGAATAGAAAAGTGATGTTACTTTATGAAGTTACTTCATAAAGGAGGAAAGAAACAAGTCTTGGAAACTCTGATACTGCTGCAATGCTTTTTGTAAGATCAGTTCCTCGTGCCACTCTCTGAGTAACATCTTAGCTCCACATACCAACAGATTGAATTTGAGGGGGACACTTTAGACCTTAATTATTTCTGTACACAAAACTGTGTACATATTTTTCCATATATTCCAGAAGTTTGGTTTGGTTGTAAATCACATCACTGTCTCTGTTTCTACTTTTAAATTCTTTGGCTGCTACTGGCATCTGGCAAAAACACTTTTACGATACAGTTAAGCAAAGAAAGAAAGAAAATTAAAAAGCTACCATCTCACTGAAACAGTCTATGAATAGTCCTGAATCACTTGCTCTCAGTTTGTTTAAAAACTTAGTTCTCCAAAACAAATTCATAGCCTGTAGTCGAGCTTCGGACTTCTGCTTCAGGAAATGGGCTTTGAAGGGAAAGTCCAAATAGGCACATTTTTGCAAATATTTTAGTGTGAAATTTACTTAATATTCTGTGTTACTTCACTGTTCAAAACAGGACGTGAGTCTGATGGTTGCAGTATTAACCATATTTTTCTTAACTATCCAAAAAATAATTTTGAAAGTGCAAGCATGAACCCTTATTTAGAAGGAAATCCTCCGTTGAGCCAACATGCTCTTGATGCAAAAGCTGGTCCCACGAGCAAGATTATCAACAGCAAGGTTATCAACAGCAAGGTTATCAACATCAAGCCATGTGCACCTCCTAGCAACAGTAAGAGTGCCTGAAGCCAACAACCATCCAGTTTGGGACTTCAGGGGTCTGAGGAAGCCAAATGTCTGTTTCTGACTGGATTTCAATACACTGAGCATCAAAACTAAATTAGCTCTTCTGAAGCAACAAGGCTTAAAGGGCAAATAAGTTTATTTTATTCCCATGCTTGGTAACTTTTAAGATCAAGATATGTCAAAACCCAATCTGGCCTTTTGAAATAATCACATAAATACTTGTCACCAGTAATGTATTCACATTGTTTCAGAGCTACCAATATGTTAAAACCACTGACTGGTCTGGCAGGTTCACCTGGAGCTGCAGCTGCTCTCTGAGAAGCAGGAGGAGCTGATGCTCCTCACACTTCCACCAGCCTCTTAGGGAGGAAGAGCAGTGAAGAAGGGAGGAGAGAATTTATTTTTTATCTTTCAGAATGAGGCACAGTTTGAGGAGGGAGAGAATAATGTGAGAGATGAGCAAGAAGGGGTACTCATAACTTACCCTACTGAAAGCTGCAAATACCCCGAAATAAGCTCCCCTCTTCTCCTTTGGGAAGGGACAGGTTCTGCCAGAGCCTAGCCTAGTACTCCTCTGCCTGCTTCTCAGGCTGATATTTGCCCTTGAGCAGAGATCTTCCTCAGGGTGTACCAAATCCCATTTGTGACATTTTGGGATCAAGATGTACCTTCTTTTGTTTTCCATGCTCCTTAACTTCATTTGTCTCATGTTTTGCTTTCTCTTGCCCAAAGGATTTTCTGCCCACTGCAAAAGAGAAGTCAAATTTCATGTAATTTGGAGTGTAAATTTCCAAGTGGAGACACTGCCCCTTGGGGGCTTATTGCAGGAGTCAGTTCTCTGGTCCATACTTAAACTTGACCATGCTTACTTTCTTTGCAGTAAGACTAAATTGCTTTTTGTCAGTTTGTTTTTATAGCAAGCCAGCTCTGTATATTAACTGTTCTACAGTAGAAACTATTTTCCAGAAGAAGTGATGGAATGGTATTTCTGCAATTAGTTTTGTTATTTCCTTTATTTTCCAAGTGTCTCTATAGAAATACAATTTTTTTGTGGTTCCTCTCCCTAATGATGACACAAGGTGCACATGTCGCAGAAAAACTAATTGATAAAAAGACATTATATTAAGAACTTTTAAGGTTGTCATGTTATATTTTAAAAAGAAACATTTCCTTTAACTCAAGCTACTCCTGGAAGAGAATTTAAAATACTTTAACAGATTTTTGTCAAATTCTGAGTATTAAACTTGAACAATTTTGAACCTTTGGGAACTCAAGACAGGTTCATTAGAAGTAAATACAACGTACAAATGTGTTTTTCAGTAAAATGCTTAAAAATAAAAACCAACCAAAACTCCTGTTAACCACCATTAACAAAATCAATGTTCTCAGTGGGCTTGTAGGAGGGAGTGCTCTTGGTCTGAGATTTTGGCTGCCCTCTTGTTCAAATCTCCTTGGGCTCAGAGGTCTGAGAGGTCTGCAGAAGAGCTCAAGTATGTTGCCAAATCCTGGCTTGCTATCATGGACCAATACCAGATAGTGTAATGTCAGTATTGTACTTACAGATTTGAACCTGTTGGATGTCAGCAGGGTTGGAAAGTGACCCAGCTCTGGATTTGAGGCAGAATGATTAGGAGCCCTGTGACCAGCCATCTGAAGAACAAATCCAGATGGAAAGCGAGACTGGGAAGAGGTGTCCTTCCCTGGAGAGATGGGACTATGGGGTTCACCACCAGAGGCTTGGGTTATTTGAATCTTCTGGCAGTAGGACTGGTTGCAGAATGGAGTGAATGCTGTCACTGCTGCCTCAGTTTCACAGCCACATGGTCCTGAGACATCCCAGAGGTGTCATTAGACGGTGGCTTAGGCCACATAAATGTTACATTCTAGAATTCCAGAAGCCTGAGAGTAAATTTCTAATCCAAGGAGTATGTTTTAAAAACTCAAAAGCACTTTGAAGAGCCACTACTGTTTGAATGGTTCCTCTTTTGCAAGCTAAATATCCATCTAGAAATATTTATGCATTAATTCAAGAAAATTAATAGATGTGATATCGCTTGAATCAAGGCCCTTCACAGAAAGCACTGTTTATTGCTTCCTTTCATGCAGAGGGAAGTTTCCAACAGTAATGTGTCTGCTAATCACAGCAATCTGTGATGTGTAGGTTTCTTGACAACCTAGCATCAAAAAAAAAAAAAAAAACAACCCACAAAATTTCAGTAACTGAAAATTAACATCTTAAGTCTCTCCTGGAATCAAAGGGAAAAGGTCTCAAGTCTAAGTCTAGGTGCTAATGCAAGGACTGATAGGTTTTCCTAGGAGGCAAAATAATTAAGATAATTTGCCAGTGAAATATTTTGAGATTCAACCCTGATATATGCTGCTGTAAAATAGGAAAGTAAATATAAGAGTCAGGAAATTTTCTGAGGAAACTTCATGGCAGGTAAAGATGCCAACATCTTAAAGTGCATGAATTAGAAGAATGTATTAAACACAATCTTAGCACTTTAGTACATATGCTTAGTTACAGGGATCTTATTTGGGCGAGAAAATGCAGTTTGGAAAGACCAAGATTTTATATCTCAGTGACATTTGAAAAAAACTCACTGGTTATTTTTATGATTTGAGGCATTTCCCCTTCTTATACAAAGTGTTGTCTTGAACTCATAAGCATATGAATCTCTTTGACTATACTACTGTTCAATTTGCCTGTTCATAACTCAGCTTCTTATTCCATTATAATGCTTGAGTGATTCACATGCAATGTTTCCAATCTACTTTTCCTATCTTGTGAAACTTTTTAACGAAATGTTAGCATTTGCAGGCACCAGATGTTTTGACATAAGGAGAAGCAATATGTAAATTTTAATCCGTGGTAGGAACAATAGCCTGGAGGCACCTTCTTCTTATTACATGAATCATATACTTAACCACAATGTGGTGGATTATATCAAAATCATCACCACCCTGAATATAGAACACTTGTCTTGTGGTTGCCAATTAATGAAACTGATATATATTTAACTTGATGGGTACCAGTGATTTAACCAATAAGCCTTAGCATACTTCACTGCTGCAGTCTTCTTTATAATTAGACTTTTGATCCGATTATTATCTCAACTTCATACATTTTCCTCTAATCTCCCATTGGCTGTCACCACAAATGATGCTGACATTAAATCCGTTTGTCTGTCGGTTGCAGACATCACTACTTTTAATCAAGCAGTATATCACATAGGGCTTTTATAATCTCTGAAATAACTTCTGATTTTATTTTATTTTCTGATGTTGTTTATTTAATAGTTAAGTGTCTGAGTCCTAAACAGGATAAGCATTGGCTTTCTACAAAGCTCAGTCCCTTCACAAAGGAGCTGAGTACCTTTTATGGTCAAATCCTAAGTACATAATAAATATGTAAAAAAGCAAAGCTTCTTTCCATAGATAATCACTGAAATTTAAACAATATTTATAACAATATTCAACTTTAATACTGATAGGGGTGTCTTAATGATTTGACAAAATAAAGAGACTGAAGAAATCTTTAGTACAAATAAAATGTTTATCTGGTGTACACAAACAATGAGCACTATTTTATATGCAATTATAAACTATTACAAAATTAGTTGAAATTTATATTGCTACACAACAACTTTTACATCATTTCATGCACAGAAAGCACCAAATATCTTCTAAAGAAGGCAGCACTTTTGATATTAGGAATTCAAAATTAAATCCGAGTCCTTACTAACTTCCTTAAGTGAGTATCTTTTAGTGCCAAATGCTACCTAATTATCAGCTTTAAAAAATGTTTTACATCTTAAAATACAATATTCTGTTTATCCTAGATTGTCTGGGGAACATCTAGTACATTAAAAGGTTTTTGTAGAGCTTCTTAGTGATTTAACTGATATCATCATGCCTGCTAGCAATTTTGCAACATTCTGAAAACACTTCCCATAAATCAAAGCCTTACCAGCAGGAATAAGCAGATGGCAGGAGACCATATTAAAGAATGTATCAATTATTTTTATTAATGGGATGCTACTGGATCATGATGTATCATAATGGACTAAATGTTTAGCAGTTGTGAAGTGTTTTGTCTGTTAGGCATCTCAGATGTTCTTACTGGATGTTACTAGATTGCCTTTTGGTGGCATTTTGGAGGGTCTGGACAGTGAAGTTTCACAAGGGACATATAAAAGGATGTTTTCATTTCAGTCCTTTAATTATATTCATACAATAAACATAAAATGCCAGCAAGTATAAAATGTAATTGTAAAAAGATTGCATATATAGTATGTCATAAAGTACATTCTGTCTGCATACAATGACTTAGAAAACAAGATACTATATGGTTAACAATGAAAAATAGTGATTATTATAAAAATATTCTACAGTCTCATAATAGCAATGTAAATGCCTTTACTTATCTAAGAGACTTAACATAATTTTAAATTACAAGAATTTTACATCCTCCATTCATATATACAGTTCTATTAAATTCAGAAAGCATTATAATATCAATGTTCTTATTAAGATTAAGCAACTGAATTATATTTAGTTATTTTATTATATAAAGCAACTGTGTTTCTGTTTGTTAAAACTGTTTGCACTTACAGTAGCTTGTCACACTACCCATGCTATGCACAATGAAATAATTTAGTTTTCTTTTCTTAGTATAGCATCTATATCCATGTCATGAATTAAACAGGATGTTAATATTTCAGCTCCCTTTCCTTTTGTGTAATTATCAGTCTGCTGTTTTGTGGATTCTGTAGGAATATGTCCACCAGCTTTGAACAGCTGCTTCTGAAAACAAGCAATAAGACCTCACTTAATACATCTTGGCAAAAATAGCCAGTTCTTCTACCCCCTGCCCTGCTTGAGGTCAAGATCTGTAAGAATTCAAATTCTTTTCTAGGCCCAGAGCCATGGGCATATTATGCATCTCTTTCATGAGATTTCACTAAACAGATCTCTGCTGGAAATAGCTAAAAAGTGTATTTTGCTTGCACCACAACTCAGCCCAATAAAACTTGCATGGACTGCAAAGAAATTCTGCCTGACAGAAAATGTCAGGATTTGTCCCTGTAGTTATGAAATCCCTTTCCTCTGCAGAAGGTGGTAGCACTGGGCTTGGCTCTGCCCTAGGAGTCCTCTCAGCTTCACAGGACCATTTTCAAGCCTATGGTGGGAGAGGGAGCATTTACTCCAGAAAGTCTGGGATGTGACTACCAGCACATGCATCTCCTAAATACCTTCAGTAGCACCTATTAATTCCCAGAATGTCCTGTCTGGTTTTGCAGTCTGTATCACCATTTAATTTTAAGGGTGAACCTGTAATCCAGGTTATAATTATTAGCTGAAATACTAATTAAGATGACTTCCTACTAGAAAAAAACCTGCAATGTTGATGAAGTACCATTGCCATAATAAACTCCTAGAAGGATTGAGTTATTTATTGTTTTGGGCAAGGGAGCTGGGGGTTTCGTGTGAAGACAGCCTGAATATGTTTAATGATAGATGCAATACAGTGCCTTGCAAAAAGGCACTATGTTGAGTTTGTTATGAGTAGGACTATGTTAAGTTTCTCATGCAAGGAGAGAGAGAAAAATTCTGATGCTTCAGACTGAAGCAATTGCCAGAAGAATGAAAATCAACTTTAAAAAATTTAATGGATGCACTATAATGTTGTTTTAGAACAGTGCATATAAAAGTGATGAAAAATTCGGGATGTTATTTAAAGTCAGTATAGTTCAGAAGTATGGTCTAACTCACATGTAAAAGTTCAATGGGAAAATCATGTAATACATTCATATTTAATTTCTTTTTCTCCATTATGAGCAATCCACACTGGTGTATTTAAAACTAATGTAGTAGAAACTGCAGTACAACGACAAATGGTATTTGATATTAACCAAATAACCCTTCCTTTCATCGGCTGAAATGGTGGTCAGTCCTATATCCAGTTATCTTTGGTTAATACTTGCTTGTCTTTCTGATATGCTATAAAAACCAGGAAAAAAACCAACCAAAAAAGAAATCACAAAAAACCCCCAAAATTAAAAGCTAAACCAAACAAACAAATAAAAAGACAAACAAAAACACCAAACCAAAACAAAATAAAATTGCCATAATGCTGTCTGTTGTCATTTTTTTTATCCATGAAGTGTGAGTGTACCAAAGCCTCTTCTAATGGTCAGGTCTGAGCTTACAGGTCACTTTACATCCAAGTAGTTTGCACAAACTCATAGAAAACCTTGAGATTCCTAAAATTCTAAATATTCTTGTGAATTTGGACACACTATCATCTTTCATATCCATCTGGGAGCGATTTATTATCCAGCTGCTAATTTTCCAATTATGAAACTATTGTGACACTGCCAGGGTTGGTCAGGCATGTGCTATGACCTGGCAGGAGCACAAACCTCACAATGACTACTAGGGGAGCCCAGGTACCGATAAAAAAAGAGGCAATAGTAAGAAACAATTGCTCTGGTTTTGGATAGTATGTTTTTAAAAACTTAAAATGTTCATGCAAAAAGTAATCCACTTTAATCTCTTCTTACTATTTCCAAACCTGTGAAACTTCTGGAGTGAGGCAAGCTCAGTGACAGCAAAATTATTACACACTTTTGGAACATATTTTGAATCATTACAGAACTCCTGTGGTGGTTTCAGCTGGGGTAGAGATAATTTTCTTCACAGTGCCTAGTATGGGGCTGTATTTTGGATTTGTGCCAGACAGAGATGTTTTTGTTGCTGATCAGGGCTTACACAGTCAAGGCCTCTTCTGCTTTTCATACTGACACACTGGCAAGGAAGTTGGGGGTACATGGGAGGCTGGGAGGAGAGACAGCCAGGACAGGTGACCCTAACTGACCAAGGGATATTCCACACCGTATCAAATCATGCTCAGTATATAAAGTGGGGGGAAGAAGGAGGAAGGGGTGAAGATTTTGAGATGATGACATTTGACTTCCCAAGTCACCATTACATGTGATGGGGCTTTGTTCTCCTGGAGATGGCTGAACAGCTACCTGCCCATGGGAAGCAGTGAATTAATTCCTTGTTTTGCTTCACTTGTGTGCACAGCTTTTGCTTTCCCTATTAAACTGTCTTTATCTCAACCCAAGAGCCTTCCAGATTTTACTCTTCCAAGTCTCTCCCCAGTCACTCTGGCCGAGCAGTGACCAAGTGGCTGTGTGAGGCTTGTTTGCTGCTTGGGGTTAAACCATAACTACTCCTTAATGTGATCTTCTGGCTCTGATTGAGGAAGAGCTATGAAGAATCTGTTCCAGTTTATTTTCCCATGTTTTAATATTACAGTTGGAATGATTGCACTTAATGTTCTTCAGGAATGTACATCACTCTCCAGAATTTCACTATGTATAGAAGTGAGTTTTCTGAATGCCCCTTCCTAGCAAGATGGTTACGAGATAGTGCATGACATCAGTGTTTCTGAATATTCCCTTCAGTTTGACAAGTCTTCCTTTCCAGCTTTTCTGCAGGGAGTCCAAAGCTAAATTTGAAATTAAATTCTTGTTGTTTATAGTGTATGAAATGGGAATCTTGTAATTTCCCTCTGCTTCCAAATGGATTAAAAGCACATGTATGGGTAGAGTCCCTTTGGAAAAACCTCACTGTGCTGTCAAAGGACACTGAAAGTGTCATTCAACAGCCCAGTGTTGTATCTGAATTGCAATTTCTTTCACATAAAAAAGGACACAGTTTGAATATTCTTGGAATAAGTAGCTGACATAGCACTGTCACCAGTAGTGCTTATTTTAAATTGTGCTAACTGTAACATAGAATGTCTGTGCTGTCTTGTATATCCACACAGTCTTTCTGCTGCAATGCTGTGTCTTTTTCTGTCTGAGTTAATTTGAATCACTGTCATTACGTTAGTTTCCATTTTTCTTGTGTTTCATTAAAATAGATACTTAAAAGACTGTTCTTTTTCTATAAATGAAATTTTAAAACCTAAAGGCATTCCATGGAAAGCTTAATGGATTTTCTCCTTTTAAAGAGAAACCCGCACAGTTTAAACTCATGCTTACTTGTGTGAAAGCATTACCATCTGATATTTTTAGATTTTAAAACCTGCAACATCTCTACACTTCCCAGCTTAAATAGTTCTCTGTTGCTTCACATTTTGTAGAATTTTTAGGTATAAAAAAATAAAGAAATCAGCAAATTACTAAAACTCATATATGTAGCAGAAAAAAGTGTAAGCAGGTTGAAAAGAGTTTGAATACAGTTTTGCAACATGGGTATTTCTTTTGTGGTAGCCATTTTCATAGTACTGATAAAAGTCATGAAGTGATAGTAAAAATATTCCCAGTGAAGAGAGATTTATGCAAATGTCGGCTGTGAACAGAGGGTGAATTTGGGGCAGAGTGATATGAGTTCATGTCCATCTTATTTTGTTGTGAAGTAAGGGCTGATTGAAACCCTTGTCATGTAGTAATTGATTTTTACAGTCTCTCTTCTTATATGTATTTAAAATAGGAGCAAACACCACGCTTACGTTCAACTCAGTCTTTCAACAAGTGGTTTAGAGAAGCACGAGACCCTTTCTGCTTTTATAAATCATCTCCATCATCTGTGCTAAAGCTGCTCCTCCTGCTGCTCTCTTTTGATGCAGCTGGAGATGTGGAGGACAAGAGTGGGTCTGTTCCAAATGGTGACACTGTGTCGTCCAATAAAATTTCCTCTAGTCGTTGTTCTTCTTTTAAAGCTGCGCTGAAGGACAAATCTGTGAAGTGTGAAAGTGGATCAGAAAAGGCTGTAGATCCATCGCAGACATCAGAATTTTGTCCATGTACCAGAGGCATTTGTTGAGAGTAGTCTACAGAGTTCTCCTCTGGATAAGACTGTTGCTTGATGACCTGTGCAGCTAAATCGACAGCACTGAGCGAAGACATGACTGGAAGGCCGTGAGCACGTGCCTGGATCTCCAGTTCCTAACATTTCAAACAAAAATAATTAGACAACAATTTTAAAAGAGAAAACAAAAGTTTTCTCTCTAAAAGTCTCTCCAGAACAATTGCAGAAATTATACAAATCATGCATGAAAATTTATTATATCTGCTGCCCAGTTGTGAGATTAATTTTTAAAATATTAAAATTTTTATCTAATAAAATTTGCTACTCAAGTATTTTTATATCCCTTTCTGTCATTAAGCAACTATTCTACAGGAACAGAAGAGGTAGGACAACCTCTCTAAAACCATTGCATACTGAATCCAATGAAGGTAGCAGAAAAATGTTGCAACTTGATAGTTCATTATAAAACTGTTATCCAAAGAAAAGGAAGATTGTTTACTTGACAATGCTTATATTACACAGATATATGAGTAAATCAACATATGTAAGATGATAGGTTTTATTTCTGTCTCTCTATCTACCCACCCTGTTTCCATAGGTGTG
This sequence comes from Leptocoma aspasia, assembly GCA_013399835.1. Classification (NCBI taxonomy): domain Eukaryota; kingdom Metazoa; phylum Chordata; class Aves; order Passeriformes; family Nectariniidae; genus Leptocoma; species Leptocoma aspasia. The sequence goes on along the minus strand of VXAX01004650.1, from coordinate 143,518 downwards.
TGTCCATATTAGGATCTTGCTTTTCAAGCTGTGAAGGGCTATATTCTGCCTCTTTGTGTCAAAAGCGGGTATAACACAAGACCCTCTTAACAGGGAGTGTAATGCATTAAATAGTTTGAAAGGGAAAATTAAAATACTGAAGGGAACTTCATGTCTGGTATTGATTGTTTTGGTTGCAGGAATATACTTATTTCCTTTCTGGTTTGTCTTTCTTTGTTTCTAACACATGCATAATGAAACTGTTTGTACAAATACTTTATTACTTTTCCACTAGTTACTTTATGTTAGGTATAATTATCAAAGAAATTTCCTAGAAATCTAAAGAATACCCCCTCCCCCATATACACAGAAATAAAAAGGCAAAGTCAATTTATTTTTAATAAATGTCATTTGAGGAAAAATTATATAGATTAACAAAATTTGATGGGGAATAAGTACTGAGAAAGCTTTGCAGTTCGTGGCAACACTTATACAAACCTGAATTCGGAGCAGAAGTCTTCTGTTAGCATGCTCTAATTTCTTCTGCCTGTGTTCTAATTCTCTGGCTCTCTGTTGTTCTTTTTGTAGCCACTTGATGTACTCTACTGATGCTTTTAAAATAGTTCCTTTGTTCCAGCGCATATCACTGCAGAATGTAGAGATAACCTTTTCACAATTGTGCATGTCAGCAGAATTCATAAGAACTTACAAAATCTTTTACATTAATATGAAATAATGATTTACATGACTATTATTCACTCTTAGATATTATTGCTTCTGAATGGAAATTTTAATAGAATAGTTAAGAAGCCCTTATATAGTAAAATTAATCCCAGAATGAAAATAAGTGTCAAAAGAAAGTAATAAAGTGACTTTTTGTGGGAGAGCTAAATGCAATATCATGATTCTACCATTACAGTTTTTATATTTTTAGTGAAAATTGCTTTTATTATTAACTCGAAGATTAAAATCTATGTGCAGTATTTCTGCATTAATGAACTAGGAAATATACATTACTGAGGACTTAAGCCTAAATTTTTAAAGATCATTTTGAATATACTACTCCTTTTACCTGACTTACTAATGAGGTTGCTTTTATGCTTGCAGAGAAAAAAATGATCTGTGCTGAATGCCACTCCTCATTGGTGACAGACCAGAAAAATCACACTTTCATAACCATAATGACTAGAGAATGAAGAATGACAAAAATCATGTTCAAAAATCTTGAAACAATATAAAAAGCAAGTTAAAATCTACAGCTACGTGCAGACACCAACTGTAAATAAAAGCTTTGCAAAAAAGTTAGATTAAACCTGAGCATCATTCAGGAAATCATGGTTTGACTTCCAGATTACAAGCATCCTTACTAGCAACAAAACATTTGTTCAAATGAAACTGTCCAAAGACTTTCATGTATCCATTTATCAAATTTTCATGCATTCCTTTAAGTGAGGTCTTGGAACAAGAATGAATTTTGCCAAAAATATTTAATTTCTAATAAATTTCAGTACTTTATGATACAGGATGGGTTCACTGCATTAAATAAACTGATATATGGGCTTTCTTCCAACTATCTTCTTCACTGCAAGATTGTTTAGGCTAAGCAGAAGGTTGGCCAAGTTTCTGGTCCCAAACCAACACAAAGTTTTTAAAACAAGTAAGAATCTGATGTTGGGAGGGACAAGCATTTTTTCAATACCTATTCCAAAGACATATATTGACATGCTGTCTTTTATGGAGCGAACAAAAAAATATAAATTATATGCCTGGCTATTATCACTTTCCCTCATTCATGGAATCATCGAATATGCTGAGTTGGAAAGCACCCATCAGGATTAGTGAGTCCAACTCCTGGCCTTGCACAGGACACCTCAAGAGTCACACCATGGGCCTGTGAGCATTGTCCAAACACTTCTGGAACTCTGCCAGGCATGGTGCTACGACCACTGCCCTGGAGAACCTGTTTCCAGTGCTCAGCTCCCCGCTGGGTGAAAACCTTTTCCTGATATCCAACCTAAACCTCCCCTGACTCAGCCTCATGTCATTTCTTGAGTCCTGTCACTGGTCACGAGAGTGAAGAGATTGGTACTTGCCCCTCCATTTCCCTTCATGAGGCTAAGCACCCTTAGAGATTTCTGCAGTTATTTTTCTTCTGAACGTATAGTGCAAAAGCCAGGCAGGAACAGGATTTAGGGACCCAGACCACCCAGATTTCTTGGTGCTTTACTACAGATAAATCCTTATGGAGCTGATAACTTTAAGACACTAAGAAGAATAAGCAAAATTGTTTGTGATAAAGCATCACAGTGTTTAACCATACCATAGGATTCAGATAATTTGCTAGAGATTTGGGAGTAACATTTTTTTGATCCAAGAGTGCTCAAATTCAAATGCCAGTTACCTCTGGACAGCACACAAACTGTGAGGCTCCTGTATACTGGGACATCCCCTCCTCCAGTGCTGCAGGCCCGAAATGCACAGCTTTTGGGATTAGAAGGTGAGGAGGTCAGAGAGAAAATAATTGCTGTCTATAACCCTATTGCATACAAAGCCAAAATGTAATTGGGTATATATTCTGATTTAGACATTGCCTGGTCAAAAAAGCTAGAGCAGGGGTGGGACTGGAAGCCAAGAGCAGAGTACATCCTGCCCATGATGGCTGAGTCATCTCTTGGCAGTTCCTCTGCCTTCTCCTTCCTGTCCCTCTACCTCCCGAGCAGGGGGGACAGAATTTCTTGCCAACATCCCATGGGCTCCCTCCTAGGAGAGGATTTTCTCCTCTCAGTTCAAACTGTAAAGGTTAAGGAACCTTTCAGTATGCATATTTTCTGGAAAAATCTTTGACCGCCATCACCATGTCACAGTTTCATTTTCTTCACACCTCTTTGGAAAGTTAGGTAAAATACTGAGAGGTCTTTGTTTATGACAAAATTGCAATGGAGTTTGAAAGGCAGTAAAGTGTCTGTCTGTCTATGCCAGACCACTCATAAATAAAGAAGCTAAATAAAATAAATAAAGTTAGTAGGACAAGCACTTTTCAAACAGGGATTCTCCACTCCCATATCAGATATGAGTTATATGTGCTATATGGAGAAACACAATCTGCCTCGACAAAGAGGTTAGTCTCTAATAAGTGCTAAAAACAAAACTAAGACAGGTTTGAGCTGATGATCCAAACCTAAAGATATAGTACCATGAAATTAGAAATAAATCCATAGATGGAAAAATGGAAATAATTGAGGAAATGTAACAGCAGCAGAAAAATTTGAATATATCACATATTTAGAAAATATTTTGTAGTGCTTTCATTAAAAAATTACATGTCAGTTATAAAATTTTATTAATTCAAAATTAGACAAATTTTTTTTTGGTGATTTTTCTGATTGACATATGAATAAGTCAAATACAGTCATATAATACATTCATGACTGTATTTGGAATATTTTTTGATGAAATTAATTCCTGTTACACTTAATTGTTACACTTAATATCACCTTGTGATATGGCTTACTTTTAGTTCATGTTTCCTTAATAGTTTTAGTTTTTATTTCTATAGTAATGATTTTTTTTTCATAGTTTTAAATAAATCTTCACTGAAAGACTAATTCCTGGATTCAAACTGCCAGAGAGACGGACCTGGTCAGTTTTTGCACGAGATACATATGGAGAGATATCTCTTGTGGTAATATTTACAGATCTGAGAGGCAAAACTGCAATGGAGAGCTAGGATAAAAATGCAGTGGTTACTATTGTTATTTAAGAGACTGTTCTTTAACCTGTGTACGTGTGTGTATGTGTCCGTGCATGTGTGTGTTCCCCACATATGGCTTCTACATCCCTCCTCATGTGTACATATACTGCTTGGTGTCTTATTAAATGAAGAATATCGAAGTTGAACCTTCCAATGTCTGAAGGCAACACAGCAAAGGAACAGCTGGTGACCTTAGAAGTCAACATGTATTTCACTTCGTGTCTCTCTTTACCAGGATCTAACAAAAATCCTGAAGGTGTCTGTGCTGATTCTGCATCACAGGCACTCTTCATTCATTCCTTGTAGCCCAGAGCCCCACACAGCAGTCACGGGACAGTGCTGCAGAGCAACAGAGGCTCTCTGCAGATGTGCAGGGCTGGAAGAGCAGCAATGCAGCTGGTGAGGATGAAGGCAAATTTGGGCTGGTAAAGGTGAGATTCCTGCATACCAATAGTCTGAAGTGCATCTAGCTCTACATACCAGGCAGGCAAGCAGATTTGTCTATGATGGGAAGAAAAAACAACTCAACGTTTGAAAATGGATTAACTCAAAGCACAAGAAGTGCATAAGAAGAATTCAGAAATTCTCTGATCAGTTATTTGGTTTCTGTTATTTCTCTGAAAACAATGAATTCTAAATTAGGTGTAGATAAATCTACCTGAAAAGTTACAAAAAAGTCACGAGGAAATTGTAGTTTTTGTGTTTTAGAGATTTGTAGATTGCGCTTAGAGATAAAAACTGAAATGAAAAACCCTACAAGCACATTTTTAGAACCTTTAAAAACTGAGGAATCACTAGCAGTTGTTACTCATTTAATTGAAATTTTCTGTATAAAAACAGACAAAATACTTGCATTCTTAACTGTTTTGATCCTAAAAACAGCTATAGACCTACTGATCTTCAGATATGGCAGGAATTCTTTTTTTTCATTTTGATCTTTCTAATTACCTGCTTTTCTTTTCTTTTCTTTTTTTAATTTGGCATTTGTTTTTCTTAGTCATGATTTTTATTCAATGTGTGTGTGGCACCATCCTGTAAATACTGAAATACATGGGAAATTTTACATTGAAGCCAAGTTATTTGAGAGCAGAATGATGTTTTGCCAGTCTGGTCATCAGAAATGGCCTCTGCAAAGGAGGATTGCTTCTTTGCTCCTCTATGTCCAGGTGGTAGAGTAATTTGAAGTTTCTAGCAATCTACAAACGTGTTAGTGAGTTTAATTAACAGAGGTTTACTAAAAATAACAATATTTTAATGGAAAATTTTAAAAAAAAGTAAAAACACATTATGTTTTATTAGTCTCTGAATCCTGTCTCCTCTTAATTTTATCATCTGAATCTCTCTACAAAACTCAAATGCACAGAACAAAACATCGCTCCAAGTAGAGTTTCCTATTTTGGAGAATCAAAACATGGAAAAGAGACTTCAGCTCATTTCCATTAATTTAACTTTGTTGAAGTCAAAGGAGCTTCACTAGTTTACAGAAGCTGAACTCCTGTAGGAAGGATGGGAGCATCTGGTCATCTAATATTAGAAATAATTAATAAAAGCAGTGTTTGAGAGAGTGTGATAGTTACAGAGTTTGGCAGACACAGCCCAGTTACTGATAACAAATGCATTTGCAAAGTTGAAACTGTGTTTGAAGAACATTTCTTTCCCTGTTTCTGAGAAATTAGCTTTAAACTAAAGAACTTTGCTCAAAGAAGTGCTTGGAGGGACTTTGTACTTGTTTTGAGGACTTGCACAATTGTGAAGTGTTTTATTCTGAAAGAGGCAGCAAGTTTCCATTTATAACAGCATGAGTGTACACAAGCTTTTCCTTTGCAAGAAATGTGTCTGTGCTGGCTGCTAGAGGGTCTGTCCACAGACGTCACAGAGGTCAGGCACAGGTAGATGCAGAGAGCAGAAAGGAGAGAGTGAGAGCAACCCGCTCTCACTCTCTCACTGCCCAAATCCTCAGCAGTTCTCTTAACATTCCAGTTCTGTAACGTTACTAGAGTTCTTGAAGGAAGGAGCTTTTTCTTGTTTATTTATTTTTCTTATCTCTGGCAATTTAAGTCTGACTACCATTAAGCTGTTTTTGTGTAAGTATTGCCAGACTCCATCATAATAAGGAATCCTGTTAACCACCTAAAAGGTGGATTCTGAAGGGCTGAGCACAAATAGAAAGGCACATATAATTAAAGGAGCAGGTTATGAGTTTTTCAGCAAAATATGACTGAGTATTTCTGGCATTTTTAAAATCCTATTTTTGAATTTTATTCTTTAAAACTGATTTGCATTTCTGAATCATCTAGCACTTGGATATCTAAGCATTGAAAGTTAAACAAAAGAGTCATAGTTCTTTGTAACTTATCTTCATTTTCTAATGCTGATGAAGTGAACTTAAAACACCCATTCATTTATGTAATGTAATCCATACTTTTCATCATTAAATTAGGAAAAAAAAAAGTGAAAATAATAGGGGTTTAATCCAGTCAAAAGAAAGTCCCTGTAGAAGCTCTGCAGGAGCCAAACAAGTTCACTACATAACCAACAAAACAAAAGTGAAATAAAAACCCCGCACAGCACTTCTAAGAAATATAAATCACAAAAGGTTTCCAAATGGCATAAAAAATGTCCTTTTCTGTTTCTGATTCTGAATGTAATCTTCTTGAAGCAAGCCATCTGGGACAGGCATGCTAACCACAATGGCTTAGTTATAGTAGTATTTGCTCTTCAATGCAGAGCCTGATTTTCTTCACTGCCATTAGTCTAAGCACCAGTAAGCTTTCTCCTTTTACAGCTAAGTTTCTACTATATGAAGAAGCTTCTAAAATCAATATGAGGCAAAAATGCTATGTGTGATAAAATGTTACAGATAAAGTATTGTAAGCCATGATAAATCTCTTTCTTTCAAAGAAGAAGGGGCAGACTGAGGGCACAGTAAGGTGTTATGAAGTAAAAAGCAAGAACTGAAAGAGAGAATAAGGATGCTGAGTTATGATTTGGCAAAACAAGACCATACCAAAAGGTAATAATAATTTTGATCTGCTCAGCCAACAAAACAACATGTTCAAATTAATATATTTCTGCCTAAAAATACAGATACAAAAAAGTGCTTACACTTCCTTGTATTAATCCTTGTACTAAGCTATAGTAAAATTATGTCGCAACCTGTTTTTTCAAAAGCCCTGTAAGTTTTGATGCCTTTTTTTTCTTAGCACCAACTTAAAAGCTTTTCAGTAGGCCTGCTGTCCAAAGGAGTACTGATTATCAGCCTTTTGAAAACAGCAGTCTTCAGAATGTGAGATACTTAAGTTCATCTCGTGCTTTTGTAAACATAAACCATTCTGGGTCTGGTCACACTGCTGAACTCAGTCATGGGTTTGCAAACTAAAACAAGATAAGGCAATATTTTCAGAATCTATACCTGAAACTTTTTCATCAGGCAACAACACCAAAAACTGAGGGTGAAGTCCATCATCCACTTACTGGAGCAAAACTGCAGGTCCAGGCAAATCACTTTAAAAACAGCTTAAATGATTACTCTAGGTATTAATGTTTTGATTAAGTTCACAAAGTCAACCTGAATCCAGACCAAAACATGTAAGTGAAACACCCTTATAGGCAATCAAAAAGTGCAACTGGAATTTGTATCCCATGCCCATCTCTAATTGCAGTATAACCAGTTTCTATTTTTGCTTTATAGCTGCAAACCAACAGTGCCATCCACTGTTTTTCTGAGAAATCTTTCAATTACTTGCCCAAATGGTATTGCATACTGAAAGATGCACCAGCAAAATTAAAACACTTCCATCAGTTTCTGCTTGCAATGGATCACATGTACAAAATATTATTTTGGTACTTAAAGCACTTTTTGTTTTAATTCAGCTTTAACACCTAATTCCATATTAATAATAAAAAAGCATGCCCATTTATCCAATCTTTGGTGGATCCTACAGAAAGAGCGAAGGAGCTGAGTTTGTGAATTCTCTAAAATGGATGCAGTGTGTTAACTTTCTCTCTGGTGGCTTTACTTCAAATAAAGCCAACCTTCTACTTGTGTAAGTCTCACACAGCTTTGTATTGTTGCAGAAATCCTTAATGTAACAAAAAGTTTCTTAGTCCTAAGGTTAAAAAAGCTGAAATATCAATAGATGTTATCATTTGAAGTATAATGCACATCTGTATTGACACGCAAATGATAAAGACAAAATCTGTATAATCAATTTTATGCAAGTTGCAATCATGCTGGTGCATTGTCTTAAGTCTTCCCTGAGTGACAAGATAAATCTAAGGCTAAAGTTCTGCATTAAAAAACACTCTGAATTGTTATTGTTAATCCTGCAGTGGGCTTTTCTACAAGGCAGCTTTTTTCCTGTTGATGACAAATATAAGCTTTAAGGGAATGCACATATAGTTCAAGCAATATGCATTTTGTGTTTCTGTAAGTATATGCATTAGTTTAAAATGATATTATTATAGCAATTATAGCAATTATTAGTTTTATCCTTGCATTTTAGGACTGATGCTTTCCCTGCACTGAGTTGGGGACTTTTGAAAAATGCTCAATCTACAAACTCTTAAATTGATTTTTTTCCTTAGTCAGAGGGCAGACAGTGACAACGTAAGTTTTGTGTTATCCCACTAGAGGGCCATGGCAAAAGCTGAAAGCACCACTACTTCCTTCTCCAGAGACACCACACAATTGTGCTCAGGGACAGAGAGATGGACTTTCTGTTGTTTGGCTTATCTTTTTTTTGTTTGGTTGCTTGTTTTCCCTTGAAGTGGCAGTTTCTCTTAAACATCCTGACATTGCTTTCATATTATGCTTTCATGTAAGTTTTTCAACAGGCATGAAAAATCTATCAAAGGTTTGTTACTTCAACAGCCTGATCTGAGCCAGTGACCTGGCATGGAAGACTTTGTATCCCATTTCTCAATCCTACAGCCAGTATACACAACTGTCTCTCTTTTCCTGTATTAATACTATAAACATTATTATAGGAAAGACAGTTGAACTCACGGATCATTAGACTTGGGGATGAGTGTGCCAAGCTCCTTGATTCGGTAATTAATATTATACCTTCTTCTTCTCTCAACTGTTAAAGAGAAACATTTACTATTTTTATGATGAAATATTTTTTGAGAAATTCAACATAAAACATTTTAATCAGTTAAAAACATGTTTTCAATATACAGAAAAAAATCTTCCTCAAATAGCAGTCCCAACATGAGCTCCTACCTGTCTCTGACTTACTCTCAGGACAAACTCTATCACTAGTACTGTCTGTATCTTACCTTACCTATAGGGTTTTCCCCCATTTACAATTTGATTTCCAGAGAATTAAATAGTCACATATTGTCTAAATGTGAGCTAACATTTCTTTTTTCCTGATGTTTATTATTCTTTCTCCACCATGCTCCCACTGAACAGAGATTTCAGCTTAGTGGAATCTTGCTGGTGACTTCAACAGGGATACGAGACAATTCATCCAGCAATTGATATTTTGGCAGAACTCCTGTTACAGATCACAAGTTAATAGCTTCACTATCCCTTATTTACAATTACCAGCATTTAAACCCACAGAGAGTACATAACTACAACCATATCCCCTCACTGAAACAGAGCAAGATTATGTCCCAAAACCACTTCATCCTCCGTACATCTGCTTCCTTTGGTAATGGACAGCACAAAAAATATTTATGATAATTTTTAAAACAGAGAAAATGAAAAAACCCACCATGGGCTGTGTAGGGTATCTTGGTTCACTTTGTAGTTTAGTCAGAAGAAGAAAAAAAGAGGAAATAGATCTCTTAAAATTCGTACCCCTAATTTGCACCCCTGCATGCTCTCAGCTCACTTTACCAGCATTGTACTGGTGTCCAGGCTGGTGTATGTGATCCTTCAGAAACTTCACATTTTTCTAGTGGATAGGTCCAGAGAACATCTCATTGCTTTGGGGAATTACTTGTATATAATTTTGACACAGAAAGTGTATTCAGTGAGAATGTAGTCCCATTAGGGTACTGCTGGGTGTCAGAGACCAGCAGTCTCTACTGGTGTTCTACTGGTGTAAGCTCACACTTTTGTCCACTGCCTCCACTTTAACTCAATCCAAATCTCACTGAATAAGCAGGCTTCAGCTTTTCTCCATCAGTAACATCACACTGAGCTCTTTCTCTTGTCCTTTGCATCTTGGAAGACCTTACCTTGGGCTCAATATGCTAATGCTGCTGTACTCTGTCAGACCAGCCCTGGCCAGCCTAGAACATGGGCAGAATGGGTACATGTTCCATGTTTGGAGATGTTCACTTAAACTCTAATGCCTAATTTTGAATATAAATACAAAAAGCCCAGTAGAGCTAAGTTATAAGTGTTTAGCCAAGGGCATCCTAGTGGGTTTTCTGAGGCTGACTTCAATCTTATCATAGTCATATGAGCATGTCACTTTCAGTCTCAGCCCCACCACCTGGATCACTTTTAGTCCTCTTCTTCCTGTATATAAAATTGTTTGCTTCCCGTCTCTGTGAGGCTCCTAGGTTTGTGCAGCAGTCTGTTATTTTCCCCTCTGGCAGATTCAAACTCTGGGAGCAACCTGAGTGTTATTATTTACTCTGATGAAGTACTCTACCTTGGTGGGATGTATTATCTTGTCTTGCTTTCTATAGAAACATGAATTTCACTTAACAAATTAAAGCATCTCAGTTTTTTTGGTGATGATTCACATATTCAGAAGACAGGGCAATAATCCTCCTGAATGTACTGCTTAGTGAACCCCTGCATTGCATTGGAATGAATGTGCTGGATCTTGTAGGACAGCCCAGTGTACAAAAACACAGAGCAACTGAAAAATTTAAAAATATATTTCAGGTGTGTTGGTAAAATAATGGCATGGCAAACAAACTTGAAGAATGTACTGCAACTATGCTGTCCTATGGCATAACAGATGTTGTTTAATTAATATTTACACGAAGATGTTCATCAAAAAGTAGTCAACTAAGAATTAGCTAAAAACAAGGCAAAGAAAACATTATCCTTACAAGTGAACACTTACAGAATTCCTTTTTCTTTATATTTTTGCATTTTTTCCTGAAAAGAAACTTCCAGTGGTTGTGTCAATGAGTTAGGAGGGGAGATTCTTAAGCTTGGAAACATGTTGCAATAGAACTTTCCTGATGTATGTCTGTAACCTTTCCAGAGATATCCTGAATTATCAGTAATATTTCAAGTATCAAATTATACATAAGCCAAATCAGAAAATTATTTTTCAAACTGCATGGACAGGATTATAATATAGCATTCTTTGTTTGGAAGCAAAAAACCCCAAAGTCAAGAAACATTAAGTAATGTTTTAAACTCTGTCTGTTGCGTAAAAGGGTTCCACTTCTTAAATCTAAATCCTTTTCATGGTTTTATTCAATATACAGTCTTTCAAAAGGAACTTTTTTTTAGCGCCTTTATTACTCTTGTTATGAGAATGTACAAGAACATTTCTGTGAAATGTAGACCTTAATTCAATCTGAAAATTGGAAGTTTATATAATTCCAATCAGGTTTCAAAAACTGATTTTTCTGACCATCACTAAGAAACCTGATCCTCATAAAAGAGTAAATCACACTGATAAAGCCTTTATATGCAATGCATTATTATATCCAAGCCTGTAGATAGTGGAGCTATGTCCAGAGAGGGTTTGAGCTCTGTAGTGTACACAGAGCCAAGCCAAAACAGATGCTGCCTTTCTGCAGTGGTACCTTTATGGCCTTCAGTTTGGTTGCCAGTGGTGAGGGAAAGTTCTCAGACACCTCTTCTGTGATCAGGAAGGACTATGATAAGCCAAAGCAAACAATAGAGGCAATAGTAAGACCTGGCATCCCTAATGTATATATGATGAGCCTCTCTTTCCCCTTGGAGCTCCAGATAACTCCTACCCACCTCCTTACTTAGTCCAGCAAAATTCCCAATTTCTGCCCTAACAAGACAGAGAGCAGCTGCATTGGTATTTCAGAGATCGTGTGCTAGCAACAGGTCTAAAAATCTTCATGGTCTGTCTGTAGCCCACAAAAAAAAAATTACAGACAGATATAAGGATGCCTTCTGGAAATTCTAAGTAGCAGAAGATTGTCCACAGTGATTGCTAGGACATTGTGCCAGTGGATGTAAACTTTCAGGTGTGTAATTTCATGCAAGTAAAGCCATAAATCCCTCTTTGATTACTGGAATAGCCAGAGAAAGAAGACAGAAGTAAGAGAATAAAGATATAAATAGTTGATATTAACTAATTACTAATTTAGGTTTAATTCACAGAATCATAGAATATCTCAAGTTGGAAGTGATTCATAAGGATCATTGAATCTAACTCCCATACTATTTCTGTTGGAAGAACTGGAAAGGAGAACTTGAAAATTGTAACTGCTTTATTCAGCACTTTCCAAAAAGAATCCTGCAGGCTTTTTGTTTCAAATTATGCTTTAGAGGGAAAATTTGTGTAATTTTATAGGCAATCTCCCAGTAATGAAACTGATTGTTTTTTTCTATTCTATATAAACTAAAATGTATTTTTATTTTTGTAATTCTAATATTTAGACACCGAACTATGAATTTCACTGTGTTCTAAGACTGTTCCTCTAGAACCAACATGCCTATCATCTGTACATCTCTGCACTGTTGTCCATAAAGGAAACAGAAGTGTATCCCAGATGACAGGGGTTATGGGGCTTGTGTGGCAGTCAGAACACTGGTGAATCTCACACAGTCCTGCACTGATCTCCTTTGGTGAAATACAATTTCAGTAACTTTAAGAGCTTAGCAACCACTTAGAAGTTGTCTGATATCCTGTGCAAACTTTTCTGCTACCCCATCACCCATAAAGAGATACAACCTCTTGCTTTGGTGCTTCAGTAAATAAGGTGCAAAGACTGGATTTTCACTGTTTTTCTCATAACCTGCCTCCTTTCTTGTCTGCTTTGCACTGTAATCCTTAGAGAAAACATCAAGTAAAGTGTGCTACTGTGAAAAAAAAATAGCAGGATATTATATGGAAATAAATTAATTGCAATATGCAAAGTATTTTGAAAGACAAAAGTCAGAGACAGAAATTAATTTTAAGAAAGCTTTATGGTCAGCAGTTTTTGCAGTCTGAGTTCAATTTGATTAGCCTGCTGAGATGCTGGTCTTGAAGAAGAGCAGAGATGTGGTAGCTAATGTATAATGGTTTTGCATTCTCCATACATTCCATTTAATGAGATGGAAGATTAACATATACTTACTGAGATTGTGGTTATCCTTTTTTTGTCTCTCCTTTGCCATTGCTCTTGTATCTGCTTCTGACAGAAAGTAACATTTATTAAAATAGTCCTTAAGATGCAATTCCAGTACTTCTTTCATCTTTTGAAAATGGCCTCTTGTCACAAAGACCAGACTCCCAGTCCTTTTACTGCATTACTTTTTTTATTATTAAAACAGATTATAGGCAAATCTTTATTCTACCAGTACTAAATTTTGAGCAAGTCTGGCAGGTTGCTTAGCATTTTTATGGCACTTTTTTTTTAAATTTAAGAATGTGGAAATGATGTGGAGGGGTATTTTTCTCCAATTTCCTGTATTTTACATCAGGATAAAACTCACAATACACTAAGGTGAATATGGATTTTCTATATCCCATAATGCAAGAGTTAATCAGATTTGTAAGATACTGAATAAACTCACTGTTTCCTCTGAGTGACATTAATAAACTGTACACGATTTTTAGCATTCTTTGGATTAATTGAATGTAACTTTTAAAGTTCTTAATCCACTAATATAGCTTTACCCTGAATAGCCTTATTGTAAAGTTTTAAAAGAAGTATTTGTTCTACCCTGGAACAAATTTAATGGATGATAATTTATTTATATTGTTGGTCAGATGCCAATGTGTAGAAGAATATACTGTTTTCTAAAATATTGAGGTTTTTTAGAAGCATGATGTTCATAAAAACAGGGGACAAACATGGTTTCTGAATTTCTAAAGAGAAGAACAGAAAGAAAATATTTCTCCTTGATCTTTGTTCTTTTCCTTAAATGAAACCACAAACCGAAAATTCTCAGGAATTTAATTACAGATATCTTTTTCATGGATAAGATCTATTCAATTTTTAAGACACACACCATCACTTATGCAGTTATATACTAAAATCTCAGAGTTCTTTTACCTGTGAGCTCCCTTTTTACTGGTAGATTAGCTGGGCAAGAAGCATTTGTGAGACCCATATTAGCTGGTGCCATTCCCTGGTCACTGTTATATATATCCAAAATGCTGCTAGATAGCTTGAGGGGTCGGGAAGGAAAGAAGAATAAGGACAAAAATTAAAATAAGTAAAATACTTAAAATATATTAAAAAAAAAAAAACCAACAACAAAAAAAACATGCATGCAAGGAGCAAATATCTTTGGATGTGAGTCTGATGTTCTTTAAAAGGAGTATATGTACATATATCTAAAGGGAAGGTTTCCTGTTACAAAAATTATCAATATTAACTAAAATTAAAAGCAAAGAGTCACTGTCTGCCATTTTTCTACAGGTGCCATTTGTGTGGGCTTTCAGATCTACAGTGATGGCAAGATATGAGCCACAGTGTCTGTTTTTCAACTGCTTATACATTATATTTTCTAAATCCAGTGTTGCCATGTCTGCACTTCAAAGAGGCATTAGGTTGAAAGTCAACTTTACCATGCTGATTTTGACCATAATCCCCAGTATGATTTTTTAGTCACAAATCTAAACTCTGAATTGGTACTTCATATGGGGCCTGGTCTAGCAGTATATTCAGGGACCTAGTTATAGGTAATAGTTAAACCTAGAGTGGACAGAACATCAGAATATGCACTGAGGAAAGGAAATGTGCTGTTGTCAGGACAGACCAGGTAACCTAATGGTTATAACATGCATAACTTATAACTATGCATACCAGTATCCTTATTCCCTTAAAAATATAATATAATATTATTTAAATTAGCCCATAGACTGCACTCCAAGAAAAGTAAGGCTAAAGTATGTGGATTTCAGGTAATTGCACAAATTACCTTTACTTGAATAACTTTACATATATGAAATAACTGTAAAATATGCAAAAGTTTACTGAAGAACTGTTCAAGTTTTGCTTGATTTCTATGACCCTATGACCAACTTTTCAGCATTGATCCTTTGCAGTAAAAGAAAAACTTTTTTGTTTATTTTATCATGCATGTAAAATTTGTGCTGACATCTTTCAGGTTTTTTTGTGGTCAACACTCAAGGATTTAGAAACTGAGTGTGGGTCCACATGGCCAAGATAACATAAAATAAACCCAAAAGTAAACAAAAGAAAAACACCAAAAATCCCAAAAGGATTAAAAAGTGGGTGAAAAAATGTAGATACAACCACTGACTTGAGAAAGAAAAGCAAGAAAGGAAATTAAGAGTTATTTAAGAAAATTGTTTTCATAGACAAATGTGTTGTTACAGATTTGCCTGTCACCTATGGATCCTGAAACAACCTGGAATTTTCCAGGCAGGTCATAGAGACACCAACCATAGATCTGCTGGAAACTAGCTTTTTTCAGACTCTTGTAATTTCTCTTTTTGTAGAGACTGTGAGCTTCATTACAAGTTACTTTGAATGGAGACAATTTTCCCAATTACTTGCTCAGTGTGAAGTTGTTCCATGGCAGTGCTTCCTATATTTTATGTTAAAACTGAAATTATAAATTAGTTTTATTTTTAAATAATGATTTTATTATACTAACTAATAACTTTGCTAGATCATCTGAGAATCTAGGCTGAATCTCCCAGTTCTATTACATACTATGAAATTAAACTAGCTGAATCTAGTTTGAAGGTCCCAGTTCTATTACATACTATGAAATGAAACAATCAGAATTCTTACTGAACACACATAAATAACATGCTCATTTATGAACTAGGGCTTCATTACTTAGGAAAACTGAAAATTCTTGAATACCATTAGAAATCACAACACCAAGTCAGTTTTGAAAATCTGCTTATACATTTGATGTCTCAATGAAAATACTTTTTAAAAGAATGTTTGGAATTCAGATGAGTATTACTCAGAACAAGCTATGTTTAATATGCAGGATTTGAATGCTAAGAGCATTCTCACGTTATGTACCTTTGTTTCATTCAAGGGGTAAACTGACAAGTTTTCACTGCAAGAATTCACTGCAGTTTTACCTTTGCATTTTCTTTGTTCCAGTGATAGGATAACTACATTACAAGAGTGAACTCATATTAGCTCTCGTCATATTTAATTACTTTTTTATTTATATGCTTATTTATTAATTACATATTTAATTACTTCATTCAAATACTACATATTTAATTACATTCATGTAAATGAATTTGGTTTATTCAAATGAGATGAAAACAGAATGACAAAAAATTGAGAGTCAATGTGACTTGTACACTCCTACACGTCCAGGTTCCAGTGGACTTAGGCAATGTTATATGATTTAGGCTACTGTTTTTGTGAAATGCTAGGAAATAATAACCACTGAAAATAATATAATCTAAAAAATGAGAAATAGATATCCATCATTCTTTACATAGTTCACACAGCTGTCTACGCAAGTTCAATAATTTGCATGAAACTGGTGGCAGTCTTTAATTTAGTAGATTATCAATGCCATTAATAAAAAAACCAGGCTTGTAAACCACAGTTTGACACAAACATGAGATACTTAATTGATTACTTCTAATTTTCAAACAGAAATTCACATTTATCTTTGAAGGATAGTTAAATTTCTATAGTCTATTCACAAAGGTGCGAATTTAAAAGACAATGTCCAAATCCAAGAGCAGAGTTCATGAATGGCCAATTTAGCTGGCAAGGAAAAAATAATACCAACACACCTCAAAGTTCAAAATTGTGTGACAGTTCAAAAGAGCATGAGTAAATTCAACCTAAAACCACAGGTAGACATTTCAGCTGAATTTATTACACAGTTGGTGAAGGCAATTCCATATAACTGCTGGACAATCCCCTCCTTTGCCCCCCAGAACATGCTTGGCCCTCCTGGCTGCCAGGGCACTGCTGATTCAAATTCAACTTGCCATTGACCAGGACCCTCAGGCCCCTTTCTGTGGCCCTGCCTTCCAGCATCTCATCACTTTGTACATGCATGCAGGGTTGCCCCATCCCAGGTGCAGAATCCAAGACTTGTCTTTGTTAAACTTGAGTCAGTGACTGTCCAGCCCTCTAATTTGTCTAATTCTCTTTGCAAAACAGCTCTGCCAAATGTACCATATCACCTTTGTTTCATGCAGATGCTCTCCAGCATTCTTCCCCTCGTCATTTCACTATTTTTACTAGCCATTAGGAAAACAGAATCACCACTCCATATGGAAATTATGAAAATGAAGCCCAAACCCAAGTCATTCAACTAGTGATGACTACAATCCTATCATCTCACTAATTAGGAGGATTCACACAAATGTTACTCCAGAAGGGATGGGCAGGGAAGCAGAGACAGTGGGGTAGCTCTGTATTTTAGGGAGTGTTTTTATTGTCTAGAGCTTAATGATGGGGATTAAGGTTGAATGCTTATGGGTAAGAACCAGGGGGAAGGCCAGCAAGTCAGTTTTCCTAGTTGGACTTTGTTATAGACCACCCAACCAGGATGAAGAGGCAACTGGAGTATTCTACAAGCAGCTGAGAGAAGTCTTGGGATTGCTGGCCCTTGTTCCCGAGGGGGACTTCAACTTACCAGATGTTGTCTGGAAGTACAACAGCCTAGAGGAAACAGTGCAGAAGGTCCCTGGACTGTGTGACAGCTAACTTCGTCACACAGCTGGTGAGCAAACCCAGGGAAAGTGACCGATGGATCTGCTGTTTGTGAACAGAAAAGCACTCGTACAGATGTGACAGCTGGAGGCCACCTTGGGCACAGCGATCCTGAAACAGTAACGGTTTTGAGTCTTGGGGAAGTGAGGAGAGGGATCAGCAAGACTTGGATTTTCAGAGGGCAGACCTTCGCCTGTTTAGGAGACTGGTTGAGAGACTCCCTTGGGAGGCAGTCCTGAAGGGGAAGGCTGGACCATGAAGGAAATGCTAAAGGTGCGGGAGCAAGACATCTTCATGTGTGAAAAGATGAGCCAGTGAGGAAGACTGGCCTGGCTGAACAGAGAGCTTTGGCTGGAACTGAGGGAAAAAAGCATAGTGGAAGAGACAGGCAACTCAAGAGGACAGCAACAATGTTGTGAGCTTATGCAGGGAGAAAATTACAAGCCCCAAAACCTAATTAGAACTTAATCTGACAACTGCTGTAAAAGACAATGAAAAATGTTTCTATAAACAAATCAGCAACAAAAAGAGGAGTAAGAAGAATCTCCCTGTTTGTATTGGATATGGGAGAAAACACAGTGACAAAGGATGAGGAAAAGGCTGATGTACTTAATGCCTTCTTTGCCTCAGTCTTTAAGAGTAGTACTGCTTGTTCCTTAGGTACCCAGCCAACTGACCTGGGAGACAGAGCAGAATGAAGACCTCACAATCCAAAGGAAATGGTCAGTGACCTGCTATGCCACTTAGGCACACACAGGTTCATGAAGCCAGACGGGATGCACCTGAGGGCCCTGAGGGACCTGGCAGAAGAGCTCACCGAGCCATCTTGAGTCATTTATCAGAAGTCCTGACTAACTGAGGAGGTCACAGTTGCTGGAGTAAATGTGATGCCCATTTGCAAGGTGGACCAGAAGGAAGATGGAGGAACTACAGGCCTGCCATCTTGACCTAGGTGACAAGAAATGTTGTGGAAAATTAGTGCCAATTGCACTATCAACTGTCTCTTTCTTCTGTGAATTTAGTAGAAATCTCAATTATATTGCAATGGCTACTATGATAGATAAGTGGCTTTGTGCATACGGCCACTGGTGGTCTCCCTTTGACACACTGTCTTCATTCACAGTCAGCACAAAAAATCTGCTATGAATTAGCGTGCAAGGAATAATTCTCAGTGTCAGGATTCAGGATCAGGAGAAGAAATAGAGAGTGATTAATGTGACCTGGTTTGGACACTTGAATGTGTCCAAATGAACTGAATGATCTCTGTCTCTTATTCTTGACTCTGAAGAAAGTTTGGGGTGAATGTTGCTGGCCTCTCATGTGTACCTTCTCAGGAAATCTCACTGGGCTCCTAATGTGAAAATTTCCAAATAAACTCTTACTTTAAAAATCACATAAGAAAGACTTCCTTTAAAATTAATCGGTTTTTTTATTACCAGAGACTTTTATAATATACAGTCAAAATATGTCAAAGTATTTTGTTGAAACTGTCTACCTGAATTTGCTCTGCATTGATATCAAGCATAGAAAATTCCAAGGAATTCTTTTGCTAATGTTACTGAACACTGAGAGCAATCTTAGAGTAGAAATAGGCAGATTTTGATACAACATGAGGAAACATACTTTTTGTCTGACAAAACAGGAAGTTCTTTTAGAAATGTAGACATCTGTAAGCCACTAATTTTGAAATTATAAAATCAAAATATATAGCACAATATATTATAGAAATTGTGAATCAAAATACATCTAGTGGTTTTACATCTAGATGTGTACCAAAACTCCATACATTGTAATGCAATTTATTGCTTATAGCGTCATTTAAGCAGGGAAAGTTTTTTTGCAGTACTGAGGCTCCAAAGATCTTCCAGGCCTACATTAAAAGATAAGTTTATATATATACACACACACACACATAATTTCACAAAAATTCATCCAAATGTTAATAAAGGTACAAATCACTTAAAATGGCACAATTGTACAATATGTGTACAATGATGATTTTACAATTCTATAGCACTGTGAAACCTGATGAATCCCAAAACACTTTAAAAATCCAGCTGATTCCACCATATCAAAAGCATGTTCTTGTTTTCAACTCAGATGTGGAAACACAGACATTTGGGTATGAAAATACGTATGTACCAGCAAATCATTTATCTTGCAGGTGTCATACTGGTTTACACCTGTGTTGTTCTGAGAAGTCCTTGGAAGTCACATAATTTCCAAACCTTGTATTCATGACACTTATATTTATGTATACATATCTAGGAACTTAAATGCAAGTGGCTCATAAGGAATGAGAACAGAAATATTAAAAATAGCAGAATATAATACGCCATCTTTCCCACTTCTGAAATACAGCCAGCTTTGGACAAAAGATCAACCACCTTTAGCATAGCAAATGGTTAACTGGGAATAACCAGTGACAATGTAGTACAGGAAGAGAATAATACAATTTCTAATTAAAACTTCAAGGAGCATTGAAGAAAGCAGGCTGTAATTAACAAAGTTAGCATTTGGCAAGGACACTGGGGTTAACATTCCTCTTTTTGTATAAAGTGTCATGGGATCTTCAATGCCTGTGTGCAAAGACTGGAACCTGAGAATTTCCATTCATGGGGCTCAGTCCTGAAAGATACCCAACTTTGAAGCTTAGACCAATTATAAAAGCAAACTTCAGCTGGGCTACCTGAGTGAATACACCTCACAGGCACCTGTGACCTTGTGCTTGCTGGCACCATCCAAGGGAAGTGCTGTGGAGGTCTAATCGCGGGAAGATCACCATGTTCAATACTTGAGTCTGATCTGCTGTGCAGGCAGGATTGTGTACCAAACACTAAGGGTTTATTAACAGCATGGATGACTAGCTATGGACAGCTTTGATCACAATTTGCAGTCTCCAATACCAAGTTTGGGGAGTTTTATATAGGAAAACATTACATGAAAGACATTGCCTTATGAAAGGCAATTATGTGGTATTCCAAATCTTAAAGCATGATAGCTGTTAGTAAATATAATTTAATTTTAGGGAAGACTTATAAAGTCTTAAACCAATAGTGTTTCTATATCTTCCAAGGGAAAGATTCTGAATGCAGTAATAAAATGTATGAAAACAGGTTGTCTGTGCCTATTCACTTGTAGGTCCTAAACAGGTCTATGTCACAACAGTGTTCACTTGCATGATCACTTTATTATTTAAGTATTTTTCCATTTTGGCTAATCATTATGTGCTTGCCTTACAGTAAAAGTCAAGTCTGTAAGGATCATGATTGTATCACAATCAGTGTTGCACATCTAGAAAATAACAGCCCAACCCTTTTCCAAAGCTAGAATTTTCTTAATTTAAGAATTCTGCTGAAAATGGTAATGCCCAGTCTGGACTAGAAAGCACTTCCTGGACATTGAGTTCATTTACCATATCATTACATAATCTAGTTCATGAGCCAATAATGCTCTGCCTAAAATCAATTACGTTTCACAATTTCACATCCCCAATACTTTTATTTGGAGTATGCTAAAAAAGTTGAATGATCACAAATTATTGTCAAAAAGCTTATCTTTTATTTCCATTTGTAGACAAATTTTATTTTGTTTTGTGTTCTGTTAACACATATGCCATTGTTTAACATCCCCAGGTGACTAGTGGGAGTGAACATAGCTCCCTTATAACTTTATTTTGCTAAACTGGACAGGCCAATTCTTTAGACAGACTTCCCATGCAGTGATATGTTCTAACGAGAACCTCTCTGTACATTTCCTGCTTTGAATTCGTTTTTCTGAAGGGTGGACACCTTTTTTTTGCCTATAGCATTCAAGGAGTTTCGTGCCCAGTGAATCCCACTGGGATATTTCCTCATGTCTCTTGCAAATCAGTCTCATGATGGATACTGAGATCATATTTATCTCCTTTATGCAGTCCTATCATTTTGATGGCTTGTAGTTATCCTCTGAACAGCTAATGTAACTAGATCTTTTTCTGTCATCTCCAGTTAATGAGTTCTCAGCTTACTGCAGACATTCCTGTTATTAGTATTTAAATGAATGACCTTCCACTCAGTACTATTACATTCCTTCCATTTAGACCATTCTGTCATTGCAGTCATATAATTCTTCCTCTATGATATCCTCATCCTTCTTTGTATTGGCAATATTTTTACTTTTGCTACCTCAGTAAGTTTCATCAGCATAAATGTATTTTTTTGTTCCAAGATCACTAACGAAAATATTAAGGAAACTGATATCAAGGATTGGTTATTGGTGCACTTCATTAATAGCTTTTTATTTTAAATAAAAAAAAAACTTCATTGTGTCTTTAGCTTGCTCCTTAGCCTAAAAGCAATTCTGTTCAGTTATTTTTTAATTCTAAATAACTTGTACTGCATTTTACTAAAATGTGTTCATACACAAGGTTGTCAACAGCAAACCTTGGATATGCAGAACTAGCTAAAAAAGATCAATTCCAGTAGGAAACAGCTCTCCATACACCCAAAGGATGTCACTGCTCAAGGATGATGGAGGGTGTGTACATCTTTAAAAAGCGGACACCTGACATGTCCTAGTTTGTCTAAAATAGCTAAACCCTAGGATATCAAGAGCTCTTCATCAAAGGTATCTGGACTGTCCTGACAGGTCAAAACAGTTCATCAGCTGGCCTGCTTTCCCTTGAGGGAGCTGCAAACAGACAACAGGGTAGACTGTCCTGTTATCCAGTTACCATTTCTCCCAGGGGTTTACTTCCTCACAGTGGCACTCACAAGCCCAAGTGTGATTAGCAAGGTCGAGATGTCCCCAGAGAAGACAGAGGTCAGGACCAGACTGCCTCTAACACACATCTTCATTCCGCCTGCATCAGAAGTGCTCATGAAAAGAGGCAAGTTGAAGGAATAGTCCTGCTAGCAGGAACTCCCTTTGCTACCCTTTTTTCCAGGGTTAATAACTGCAGGCAAGCAACACACCAAGTGTGCCTGTTTCCTGCAGTAACAGTGTGTGGCATGTTTCCACAGCAGCTGCTGTGCTGTGCAGACCACTCTGAGGATCACTGACCCTATTACACATGGTCAGACTGCCTGTACTGCACCTGCAGACTCGGCAGGCTTAACAGGGAACCACAACACGTGTGGCTTTACCTGTCACAAGAAGAGAGACACTACGTAGCTGCCTAACCTGAAAGGTTGAGTACTGTATCTGCAAGAAAAAATTTGTTTTGGTTCTTGGTAAAAATTGGTACTTGCTCAGACTGCATCTAAAACAAAAGGCTAGTGCAATATTTTATCATTTCCCATCCCTAAATATATCCCACTTAAATAATGTTTTCACGAGCTTAATTGATAGCAACACTTCAAGGAACAGTTTTGTAAAATGAGGCTACTTCTTCTTACCCACAAAAAACTTTAGCACCCATCTATTTCAATGTGTTTCTTGCTTATTCATTTTAATTAAAGAAAAAAAGAAAAAACCAAAAGTAGGAATTTTGCGCAATGTTTACATCATTATCCCATATATGCATCACAAATACAAAAATCTCAATATGGAATTGTGTCCACAGTTCATTTCACATATCCCATAAAAGTTTGCTTTTGTGTTACTGGGGTACCAAACATAAAAACACAGTTGATTTCTTGTCATGCCTTTACAGTTTCTTCATGACAGGTAAACAAAACTTTTTTTCAGTCTCTCAAGTTCACAGATTGACATCAAAATGTGCACATAATTCGGCCAAATAGTGAGTTATCAATAAATGTATATTAACACATGTTAACAAATCTATTTTCTAAATAACAATACCTGGTATAATGGGTCTTTGCAGGTTTTGACAAGGGGAAAACTGGGGCAGTTCTTGTATTTTCAATGTGTGTTTTAATAAATTGTGACTTTTCATATTTTCAAATTTATTGCAGACAGGATGCATAATCTTGTCAATACAAGTACTGTGCTTGAAAGACTAGGGTTCAGCTTTCTTTTTAAATTGCTGTGCTGCTTGAAGGAAGTTGAACATAAGCTGTATTATCTTTTTAATTTGTAAGGATGTGTTTGCACTATCAATTGCCAAAGAAGTTGTAGCATACTGTTTTCAGAATCTAGAAGATCCCATTTACAGCTAAATTTTCTTGGTCCTTTTGTAATTGCAATACAAAATACTTATATTTGAGTACAAATGGTCTTCAGGAATAACAATTCAAAAATGTTCCAGTTTCTCTTTTTATTATGTAAAGAGACTAGCAGAAAACACTATCCTTCTCAGATTTGTTTTCATCCGAACAAATTGTATCTCCTCCTATATTTATCTTTAACATGCTTCATAATTACACAATTCTCAACCAGGGACTTAACGTTCAGATATATTATATCAGATATTATATATTATGCATGAAAACTGGTTCATTTTTTATCTTCCAATAATGATCATCAAGATAGTTCATTATTCATCAGAGAAAAATGAACTCTCTTCATATTCCAGTCATAGTACATTTCTGCCCTGATCATATACATAGAAGTCCATTGTCTAGATAAATGTCTAATCAAATATGACCAAGCAAAGGAACTTTCTGGAGAATCAACCCTTTGCAAGATGTATATGCTCTTTCAATTACTATCTTTTAATTGTATGTTTTTAGCTCTTTTTGTCTTTTCTGGTCACAAAATTAACAGACACAGTCCAGAAGTGAAGTGATGCTCTGATGTCATCATCCAACTTGCAGCTGGAAATCAAGTCACAAGAGTACTGCCCACTAAACCCCAGGTTCTGAAAACCAGAGATGCCAATTAAATGATAGATCTGTTAGCTATTTTACTATTATTTCACAAGCAACACCAGCTAATGTACTAATTCCTGGTTCCACCTTACTTCAATTTTGTTGGACACAGCATGTAAATGAATATTTCAAATCATTCAAATTCTTCCTCTAAAAACAATGAATAGCACAAAAACAAGTGGAAAAATTGAGGCTGAGGGAGAAGTGAAAACCACATTTTTTTATATCATATACTCTATATATTTTATGCTTTATATTATGTCCTCTGAGATGTCATCTAACACTTAAGTCTCTGAACATATTATAGTAAGGTTTCTGTGTAGTAGTGTGTTCACATGGGTGTACCATGCAGAATTTCATTTTGGTTGCAAATCCTTTCTGTAGTGTTTGATTTCAGACAAATTCACAAAGGCATATTTCTAGTGTAAATATAAATATGTATAAATATAAATTTATATATAGTGTAAATAGTCAGCTACTTAATAAACTACTTTACACATATATTAAAGGTCATTGAAGGCCTAGGCTGATGGAAAAGGAAGTGCTAAGATGGTCAGTTGTACTTTTGGAAGTGTATTTATCAAAATGGACTTCAAGAAGTCCTTGTTTTCCACAAGCTAGTTTTGTCTTGCAGTAGAAACCTTGACTGCACCTGGAGAATGAAGTTGCCTCTGAGCTCACAAGTCTTTTATTCAACCTATGTAAATGCCATTGATGGAAACTCGTAAAGTTTCTCTCCAGAAGGCATCATAACCTGTATGCTGCAGGCAGCAGTGAGCTTAATATAATCTTCTTTATGGCCTGTCACGTCCTAAGGACTTCAAGTCTTGCATTGCTGTAAACAGACAACAACACAAGATGCAGCAGAGGCTTTGGGATAAAACAAAATCTTGATGGCCCCAAACAGCAGGAATTTGCTGGCAGATCCTGCTGCACAGGGCCTTGGAATTAATAAGGAATGAATACTGGGAGAATTAGAAACCTTTTTTAACTATCCTTTTCTCTTACTACTGTTAAACAAATTTTAAGGTCTGAGATAAAGACCATGTTTGTAAAAGGTACTTGCATACAAACAACTGTATATTTTTGAATAATACTTTCATTTCTGTCTATTTACCTTTTAGAAAGAGGAAACCAGAGAGGAAAAAGGAAATTTTCCCTTAGTTTCAAAGTTATGGAAAATTTACTACAGTTGCATGAAGATTGAGTCTTTTGGCTCCCTTTAGCTAGAGTTCTACCCCCAAAATACAGAAGGATTAGTAGACATTGGTCTGTTAGCATGCTAGAGACAGAGCTGAACTTTTTGGTCATTTTGCACAGCTTTTGAATGCTGCAGCTATGTAAAAGTAGATCACAGTTCTTCTCCTGACCCAAAGTAATGCATGCTCTGTTCTAGGAAGACCTTTTCTACAGCATGAGGTAAATTGTGCTGTGAGGGCTGTACACTGCCCATTTCCACCTCAAACTACTAAATTGTGTGAAATACCAAAAGCAAACGTTCATCTGACATTTGTATGACATTCAAAACAGCAGTGGCAGTGATAACAAAAGATACTTCCAGCTGCAGGAAACAGGCCTGAGGAGTTCTGAATTTGTGCTTTTCATAGTTAGTTTTTTTGCAACTGAAGCAACTGAAAGACACAATTTCCTACCTAACACTTTTATAATATTGAAGGAAGACAAAGAAAATATTTGCTCACCAGTTTTATTTTCGAGGCGTCTATTATTTCCTCAATAGCTACTGACTGTTCCTTCTTCATTTTTCTTTTTCGTTAAACTTGTAAATGATACCAGAGAGTGCTAGACAGAAGTTTATATACTTAGGTGAACTTTGATTCTTCCTTGGACTTTAAGACTAATCTTGTGTAGAATGTGATTGACAAAGCATTTTCATTGATGTTATGCAGCCTTTTCAAGTTAGCCAACCTAAGCAAATGAGGTTGTTAATGTTTACTCTGGCCCTTTCTCTAAAATGGTTTTGAACTTTAGCAGATTTTATCAACTTATAAGGGTTACCAAATTACATCAGTATTCACTAAATAAAAAGTACTCGTGATTATGCAGCAGGGGGCTGCCTAGATCAGCAACGCTACGTGCACCTCTAATGGAAAGCTGGCTTTACTTCATGACTGAATAATTGCAGCACTTATTGAATAAAATACTTTGGAGCATTTGAACTTCTTCCTTCTGTATGACTTCTGAGAATGGGACAGAGCACAGCTTTTGCAATCCATCCAGATGGTCACCATCAATATTTAACAAATAATTAATACAAATACAAATTATTAATGTCATGGTGAGAAACTGTGACCTCAAAGACCTTGTAATAGCAGTGAGATTTTGCAGACAGAGTGAACTATGCTTTTACTAATAAATAGTGTCTCCCTAAAATCAAATGCAGAGTTAACAGATTTAATCAGAACTTTGTACCAGCTGTAGTTAATAGAATCCTAAAAATTAAAGAAGGAAAACATCTATCCGTCCTGTCCTGATCTAACTTCTACTCCATACCTGTATAACACAAGATCTTTTACAAATGGCAAAGGAGCAAAACAAATACAAGCAAGCCCTGCAGCCCCTGAGGATTTTCTCCACAAGCTCTTTTCCTGCAAGAGTGGTGGAAGTGAAGCAATCCCCCTGACTTGACTCCCAAGCAGACTGGAAATAGACAGTAGCTCCCAATCTTGGTAAAATAGTGAGCTGTGAGTATATGAAATGAAAGTGAAGCAGTGAAGCCTCAGAAGATCCCTGAAGAGGTGATCCATTGCAAGGCACCACCTTTACAGAGTATTGCCACCTTTCCCCTGCCCAGCTGTTTCCCCAGCTGGCACAACCCCTGACTTCCAGCATGCCCAGGTGCTTTGGCTTCCCTTCTCTGGTACTGGTTTAATTCTTTTCTCAACGTTCTTGCTGCTAAGGTCATCCAAGGGGATAGTTAAAGAAAACATTTCTTAAATATTACAAATTAATCATAGTATCATAGAAAGTTAATGTGTTGGTATGTTCCTTAAAGACCACACAGTCCCAACCTTCCCTGCCATAGGCAGGGACACCTCCCACCAAACCAGGTTGCTCAAGGCCTTAATCAAGCCTGGCTTTGAACACTGCTGGAGTTGGGACATTCACAACTTCCCTGGGCAACCTCTTCCAGTGTCTCACCACTCTCACAGTAAATAATTTCTTCCCATATCAACATGGAAACATTTTTTTTCTTGCCTTTATTTGGTACCAGACATGAAAAAAAAATTCAATTAAAAAGTTTTCCATGAAGTAGCTTTCAATTTTCTTCCAATCTGAAAGAAACTGCTCCTTTTAGTTTAGTCATTTGGTATTGACTACTCCAGCAACATGGAGCTGAACTGATTCAACATACCAGAAGCTGGGCCTCTCCTGGTGACATTTTGAAATCCCATTTCATGGCAGTGCCTGAAGCATTGCTCTGCAACTACTTCTTAGCTCTCATTGCCAGCCATCTAACAGCTACAGAGCCTCTCTCCCCAGGCTTCTTCAAAAATAGTGCTGAAAGCTCATGTTTTCTTGTGCACCAGAAAAAAAGACAACTTAGAATCCTTGAAAATGTTCACAAGATTAAATTATTTTTCTTGCTGGTCCCACCCAGGTCTGTGCAAGAGAGGCCCATCCTATTGCAAAACATTAGCTTCTTCTCACTTCATTCTCATTCCAAGCCAGTCAATCTCTTAATGCTTATGACATAAGTTTTAGTAGACTGCATGTCAAACAGAGAGCATTATCCCAGTTGTACAGTGATTATTTGGACTGCAACAGTTATTTCTGAATGAAAGTACTGGTAAATTGCCAACTGTTTCCATACAGATCTCCACAGTGATTGCTAGATAACTGGGTTTACTGGTGAATCCTAGGGCTGTATATGTATATTATCAGAACAAAACAACTTTTAGTACAAAGTGATTCATAAGATCACACACTGTTAAATCACACCCTGAAAAGCAGAGATCCTATTTTTAAACTCTGCTCTTTCCTCTCTTCACTGTGATTAATGCTCTCCACATCTGCAATATTGTTTCTTAAATTTTTCTCTTTGCTGATATTAGAAGCAATGTAGAGAAGGGTTTTTTCCTACCTGCCCTAAACTGTTAATGATGGTGCAATATATGCTTTGTATTAACAGACCTAAACACCTACACTTCCTGTGTTCTGAACATTTGGAAGTACTAATATACTTTAAATTCACTACATAATGCTAAAGAGACTGTAAGGATTATGAATTAGCATGAACTTCTGACAAAAATGGAAAGTATTTACTATTCAAATGTCTGTTGCCATATCTGACCTACATGACAGTAGTTCACTTCTAAAACTCACTCATATATTATTTGCTTCATTTTTTTAATGATTCTTACATGGTCAGGAACAAACCTGTTGCTTTTAATATGATACTTAGAGAAAAAATATTTTCTTATAATAAATAAATATTCTGCTGTCTCTTAATTAAAATTTCATAAAACTAAATTATTACAACAAGGAAAAATTATTTTAAATTGGTGCCATCTTCAATGGTGTCTTTTTTTTATTAAATCTTACCTTCTCCATAATGAACAAACAGTTGTCATTAAATGATTGTTCCTAAGAATAGTTATGATTTTATTTCAGTTATGCTTTATGGACAAAGATTTGGTTTACAAATTCTTTCAGAAGAATCAAGACCTCTTGCATGTAGGGAGGGCCTAGTCCTACATTTTAACTGAACTTCTACAAGATTGTTATAAAAAAGTGGGTTTCTGCCATTAGAGTACTCTGAAGAGCAATAGAAGCACAGCCAGAAAATTCCCTAGTTTAAGCAATTCTTAAGTGACCACCCAAAACCAGAGCGTTTCATGAAATTATGAATTTAGGTCCAAACACAATAAAAGCCAGATAATCCACTCCTCAGAAACTGTAATTATTTTAATGAGAGATGGAGGAATGTTCTTATTTTCACTTCTCTGATTCTACTAATACATAACTGTAATTCATTAATTCAGGGTCAGACAATGAGTCTTTGAGCAATTATCCACATGAGTGGTCTCACAGAATTCAATGTCTTCATTTAATGTGCCATTAAAATGCTGCATGGGTATGTTTAACTAAAGCAAACATTAGTTCACTGCTGCACACAACAGGTTGCACCATAAAAAGTGGAAAGATTACTTGGCCGCTATCCATTGAGAACACTGAGACAGGAAAATGGCATAATGAATTTATCTTTTTCAATAAAAGGTTTCACTGAAAAAAACACCTGAGCCTTTTACCACATTCTGAAAACCAAGTCAGTCCATTTCAGAATTTCAGAGATTACTCTGCACAGTTTGCAAAATCAAGACAATCCCAAGTAAGGAAAGTATAAAAAGAAATTCTAGAAATACTTAGGCATTATGGTGGAAAATTTTAAAGAGAAAGCCAATGAAGAATCAGCCAGATACAGAGGCAACACAGTCTCACCTGTAATCTCACTTACTCTGTGTTTGTGTCGGCCACCACAGCAAGGCACCTTGTGCAGATGTCAGACCTACTATGGGTCCTTGCTGAAGTACAGCACAAACCCAGCACATCTCAGGGAAATTAAATGTTCTCTCATTCTTGATCATGC
Source organism: Leptocoma aspasia (assembly GCA_013399835.1). Taxonomy (NCBI): domain Eukaryota; kingdom Metazoa; phylum Chordata; class Aves; order Passeriformes; family Nectariniidae; genus Leptocoma; species Leptocoma aspasia. The sequence goes on along the minus strand of VXAX01004650.1, from coordinate 113,628 downwards.
CTCCTAGTCCAATACTCTTGTAATACATACATGTTTGGCTCAGATAAAGAAATTTCATTATTTTTAATATGATAATGAAAAGCTGGATATAAAAAATTATTTTCTACCTGTGTCTCTATCTTTCTCTATTGCACAGCTTATGACCAAATTTTTGCTGGCAGATTTAGGATGTTGTCTGAAAGATGGCATGAAACCAAGTGGCATAAGCTAAATGCCTGAGATCATCTCCATATGCCCAATTCTTTTGTATATTTTTGAAGTACACAATGCTAGAAGACAAGAAGCAGAGACATGGCTCAGTTTCCTCACAGCAATGCAGATTGGCTGCCTTATTGAAGGCAGGCTTTATTTTGCCACAGTATTGACCAGAGCGATTTAGAAATGTGTGCTACTCCCTGGCTTACCTAGCAGCCTGCTGACTTCCTCAGCACAAATGAAAATCCAAATACTATTACTTGTCTCAGAGGCACTTCAAGAGTCCCAAATCTTTGCAAGTACAATACCATCAAGGTCTAAAAGACATTTCATATTTCTTTCCTCATCAAGAGTAGGTTAGTCAATAAATTTTAGAGACAAAGTAGCCCCAGTAATAACACTCTATGTGCTTTTGTGTCCTTCAAGGCTGAAGATAAAGGCTAATGAATCTGGAATTAACACAGATTAACATCACCCAATTTTAAAAGGTTTTGAGGGAGTATGACTTCAACCCAAAACCCAGAATTCATGCCTCTCATCACCATCCCACACTATCATACCTGAAATTATCCTCCCCTGCCTCATATTAATTTGAGCCAAAATATTAATTCACTCCTCAGGGACCATTTCTTTGCTGTGTTCTGTACAGAGATATGTGTAAATCAGTCCAGCTGCATTAGCTCTGTAGTTTGCATGCAAATATCAGGTGTTCATGGAAATGTTAATTGGCATTAATGCTGGACTGTATAGTGGGCAACACAGAAGAACTGAGGTCTTGTCTCCTACGGTATTTTTGAAGCCAGTGAAGTTCTCTAAGTTGGAAAAAGATGTTCCTCCAGAGGGTGATAAAGAGTGAGCACCTGGCTATTCTGATGTGACCTTGGTAGTTTGTCAAAGCCTGTGAAAATCCTTCTGCCTTCATCAGGGGGAAGTTCACCTTTATCTGTGTACAGTTTAAAGCCCTGAGGACAGACAGTTCTGGACATAAGCTAGGGTAGGGAGGACAACATACATCCTTCTGTAAAGTGCATTACAGTTATTGATATGTATTACTTTCATAAATAATAACACTCTACGTGTTTTTGTGTCCGGTAAAGCTCCATCCTTCCTCTTCAAATATATAACATATGTGGAAACATAAATAGCCTTTGTTAGTCCTTTCACATTTATTTACAAAGAGACATCATAAAATTGAAGTTTGTTACATTAATGCTTGTGAAGTCACATTCCTCTTATTTGTCCTTGAAATAATTCAACTAAATGCAACTTCTCTGTATGAAAATCCAGAACTAGAGCCTTGCTTCAGGATAAGACACTGGAGAAACCACTCTTCTGTAGAAACTATTACATGGGGAAGTTTTGACTTTTTTTTTAGTTGAGGTAGAAGGATCTTTAAGCAAGTCCTTAAAAGACCTTCTAGGGTCCAGAGACTTTTATTATTTTAGCACTGCGCAGAAATTAATAACTCCAATGGGTTATGCACCAGAAATTTTGTTGGGCTAGAACCCCAAATGCTATTCAGACCACTTAAAACAACTGTGTCTCACCACACTGGTGCCCTTTTCTGTAATATTTATTGACAAAAAGGCAGTCAACTTAGGAGAAAGGAGAACAGTCCTTTGGTCCTCTGGTACTATTCCTTAGTCTCTGAACTGTCATGCGCTTGAATCACTCGTTTAAGTTGTCTGGTATACAAAGCAAGATGAAATTCAACAAAATACTTACAGTTCTTTGCATTAATAACGGCGTTTCAGAACAACCTATCCCTTCATCATTAAAATTTGATTCCATATTGATTATGTCTTCAATAACTTCTTCCATCTGATAAAATAATATTTTAAGATAAATCACTACAAATAATAATGGAAAAAAGTTCTTTTTAAAATACAGAGGAATTAATCTTTAATATATATTACAGCAATAAAAGTGAATTTCAAAAGTTTATATCTTAAAATTCAAACCATTTCAAACACGTCTATAGAATATTCCCATTTTTTACCTCTTGTGAAAACAGTTGTGGTTTAGCAAGATACATTTTTCTCTTAAACACCAGCCCACTATTTTGACCCCTTACTGCAGCACTACTGTCAGATGACAGGAGTGCATTGCTAAGCTGTAACTGCGACCTGTCATCTTGATCAAATGTGTCATATCCACAGTGCATTGCTGCACTGGTGCAGGAAGATTGAAAGGAACCTGTGGTTCTGCAACTGTGTACAGTTGTCACTGGAGAGTCACTCAAGGTTTGGTGTTACATGCTGCCCTCTTTGGCAGGTAGAGGTTTTTTTGTTTAGCAATACACTTTTCCAGATACTTTTCCAGACAGCCTTCTGGTCTCACTTTTGATCTAATCTGATCCACAAACTGTTGAGGCAGATGGAATAGCTCAATAATTACTTGTGATGAAACAATGAATACTTTGAAGGCCTATAGATGCATATAGATTTGGACAAAGTACAGCACGAGTTTTCAATTATAATTATGGTCTGGTTCCATTCACAATATAATTCTGGGAGAGATCCCATGATGAGCATATCACTTTTAACTCTACTATCTGCAGTTCTTGGGTGCTGAAGGAATTGTAGATGGTCCTGTGTAATGAAAGTATCACACAGACACGGGACCTTTCAACACAGACTTTTAGGCCACATAGCCCAGCACAGCTCATACATGCATTCCTCTCCCTCTCTAAAACCAGAGAAGTACTGTGCCAGGAGTTATCTAGGAAAGCACCATCAGGGCCAAAAGGATACCAAGAAATGCTGGCAATTAAACAATATGAAGGAATGAAGTTTAGTGCACCAACCTGGGTGTTGGCTCTGTATTATTTACTAATATATCCATAGCCTACTCTCAACCACAGGGCACACCCACATTAAGAAATTACACTGTAACAGTCACCCCCTGAGTCTGAGATGAGATTATCCAAACCATTGCAGAACTGACAGGATCTTGCCAGTGCCAGCTATCACCCTCCCAGTCTTCACCAGTAGCTCTCTTGCTCACCAGGACAGAGAGTGGTACAGGGCAGGCTCCTGATCAGAGCCAAAATGCCTGAGAACAGCTTCAGCACAATGCTCTTTGCCAGCACAGAGGTGGTCACATAGGTGCCCACAAAGGCCATTTAATATAGCATTTTAAAGCAGCCCCAGTAATCCATAAACCTGACTTAAAATGTCAGTTGTCAATGCAGAAGGAATGGAGAGGTCCCAGGTGAGCTCTCCAGGAAGGTTTATGAGCTCCCTCATGCTTAGCTATGTTACACCCAAATGCTCGAATGAGTCATGGTGTATTTGTAAGATTCTTCTGTTCTATTAAAGTCCAAGACATGATACAGCATCTCCATTTCTCATTTCTGTAGGAATTCCCCTTTTACCTAATAAACAGTCTTTTTGGAAATCTATTGAAGTATTAAAAGCCGTAATGACCTACATCTCACACTGGCTAAGAATCTGATACTGTATTATAGCTGAACCACTATTAAACTCAATGGTGGCACTAAAGTTAGCATATCTTTGCCAATTTACTCAAGATAACCCATATAAAATTATAACAGCTAACTGAAAAATGAATTAGTTATTTTTTCAGTTATGTATTGAAGGTAATCCGTATTTAACTTTTTTTATGCAGCTAGGTTAATATCTTTAGACAGAAACAATTCCCATCTGAAAAAAGGATGTTTTTCTTTGCAAAGTGCATATTTAGAAAATGTACAGCAACACATGATGCGTATGTAAAAAGATGCAACAGTACATTTTATCTGGCATCAGTCTAAAAGCGTGATCCTACGGTAAGCTATTCACAGGCACACAAGGGAATGACCCACATAATTCAAAAGGATCCAGAAAGCAAGTGCCATAACCAAAGGCTCCTTGAAAGTTAAGAAAGTCATGTCTTGCCCTCTTCTAGTACAAGGTGGGTCATGTAAAGTTGTTGTAGAAGTAGACAAAGCCCAGTTCCCCCTTCCTTCACCCAGCTCCACCCTACCGCATTTTCGTGTTCGGCTCCAAGGGCCAGCAGCTTGGTGACAGGGCTGTCCTGAGTGCCAGCGCTGCTCACTGGAGGCATGTGTCCGTTCCGTAGAATGGAGGTCACTCCCACAGGCTGGATTGTGTGGGAGTGGGACAGGGACAGTGTCTGGCTGGACAGCTTCGTATCAAGGGTCAGGTACTGCTTCACCTGGTGCCTCTGGCTCTGCTGTATGTGGTATCTAGACTGATTTTCCAAGTGTGTTTGTACCTGGGAAGGAACGGAAATAATTGCTGAAGTTTCAAGTTGCTAGTATCAGTATTTATACATATGCTCACTCAAAAATACTTCAAATCAATAGATTCAGCTTTAATAACACTTTGATAGAGTTGTTAAGATTTTTTTCAGTTTTACACACCTACACATTTTTATTTGCTTACCATTTTCCCCTTACACAGCTGAACAAACACTCTGAATAATTATAGTGAAAAACAGAATTAGAAAGGATAACCATGATCCTGAGAAAAGACCAGAAATATGCTACACACTTTTCTCAATTAAAAGTTATCTCTTTTGAGATCACTGCAATCAAATCTACATTCATATATGAACTCTAAAATTAATATTTATTCTTTTGTACATGAGAGAGTAAATAAATGCACAAAGAGAAATATCATCCAACCAATTTTAAATAATAACACAGTAGACATTCATTCACACCTCAATCCACAATTGTCTCACCTTGTAATAAGTACAGTCACTAAAATGAGGCATTGCTGTACTTTTGTAACAGAATCCAAGCTATAGTTCTGAATGACTGCTCACTATCCACAAGCTGTGCAGAGTTCTTGAAGTGCCTCTTGAGGACAGATCACTTTTTTAGTGGATTGGGCTTTATAAACTGAGTGGTCATGCCAAAATGGCTGATTGAGTAAGACTTTGGGCCATCCTTTGATTATAGAGATTGACAGTTGCTACTTCAAACAGCTCCCATTTCAGGTCAATGTCAAATTCCTGCAATTTAACTACCAGAGAAGCACTGCATACACAAACCCTACTGTTGTTTCAGCCCTGTGGCTCTCTTCTCTTCCTACAGCATGACTGGTCACAAATGTTTTGTAATAAATTTTTCTCAAGTGGCCTCTGTAAGCATGATTAATATTTGTTAAATAATAGCAAGAGTTGCTTTGAAGGGTTTGAAGCCTTTTTTCTCAAAAAATATTTAGTCATTTAAGCAAACTTTTTTGATTGTCCTAAATACATAAGCAGAGATAGATAGCCATAAAAGCAGTTTGCATTTGAAGAAGGTATATTTTTGTACAATATTGCAGTACCTACTTTATTTTTAATCATTATAGTAGAATTTTAATTATTTTTCTTTAAACTAATTTTCCATTCATATAAAAAAGACTAAGCCATGCAGTAATGAATATGAGATCAATTATTTTTATGTAAACCCTGAAGTTATTAAATAATATTCCATTAAGATATTGGTATAAAATCTTAAATACACTGTTTGGAATTTCCCCTGGTTATGTTAGGAAGGTATGCATAATATATAAGGTTGCTAAAATTTCATGTGTATTTGGGATTTACTTACATCATTATTTGTCTTAACTTAGATTTTTGTGATAGTTTTAGAAAGTGCATGATGCACTGTTAGTTTAAGCTCTGATTTATCATGTGTAAGGATACATGTAAATTCATAACAAATAATTCAGATACTTTTGTATCTATTTAGTCTTTCATACTTAAACTCATATTGAAATTAGATACTCAAGCATTTTCTAAAATGATAATCCAATGAAATCTTTCACGTGTCAGTTTAACCATAGTATTGTTTTTGGGGAAAATCAAATATATTAAGGGAAAAAAAATATGTCTCATTGGATGGCTGGAGCAAGGATTCTCTAGGTACCCTCACTTTCTGCTGCTCTTTCAGAAGCATCCATGGACAATTAATGATTATGCTGGACTCTATGCTCACTGACTGAATCCACACAAAGTGACCACTACCCAGAGCCTTGCAGTACCTAAACTGATGAAGATCTCTTTCCAGCAGTGCAGAACTCTGCAATCAACAGCTTTGAAAACACAGATTCTTTACGTGGCATAAAAAATGGGAGTTGGATCAACACATAGGCGACAATTGCATTTACTTCATTTCACCCCTACTTATTTTTTATCTTAAATGAAGCTGATGAACCCTCTGTAATGAGCAATGAATTTCTGCCTTAGAATTTCTTCAGGCCTACCTGAAGCATAAAATCATGAATATCATATACCTTCAAATTAAATGGAAAATATAAGAAAATTGCAGCATCCAAGACCTATACTACCTTGTTTTAAAGGTGTTTTTAATAAGGAATTTTTATAGGTCTGCTACAAGAAAACTACTGGAAAGTCAATGGCTTGCTTTTTTTTTTTCCTCTGGGCCTCAAATTGCTAGTGGCAGACCAAAATCTCTGTGCATCTAGTCTTCTTAGTGAACCACCACAGGGCCATCCCACTAGGCAAAGGGAAGATCTGCAAAAGACATTCAGCTAACTACTGATTAGGTAAAAAACAGTTTATCAGAAGTGCTTATTTAGTATGATAATCTTTCAGTGCTTATATCCTGTCCAGAACTTACACAGGCAGAAAAATAATTAAAACTTTGCTGACAGGATCTATGTTGCCGTGGTTTTGCAAACCTCTCCACCCCTTTACCATGCCAGTTACAGTCATTACAAAGCAGAATCTTTGAGGTTAAAAATGGATCTATGCCCTGATTTTTATCTTTATATATTCTAAATAAGTCTTAGTACTCACTCCTAAAGCAAAGTACTTTTTAAAATCAAACCACAATGTAAAGACAAAGCAGAATGGGAAACTTATTTTTATAATCATATTGTTAATGGACAATAAAAGTGGGGTGGGGGGAGGGGAAATTCATACTACGAGAAAGGAATATTGAGATTGCAAGTCCAGCTCTCTAAACATAGAACTTATTTTTAAAACTGTGCATGTAATATGTGTGAACTAGGAGTAAAAACTCAAATCCTCATAATTTTATAAAACCAGATACTCCAGTAACTCATTCGAAGTATGACTGATTTATTCTCCATTGGGATGTTGCATGACTTCTGTTATCTTTTATCAGTGGTATGAAGGTAAGTTTCAAATTAGATTTTCTGAATATTGCAGGTGACTTTAACTCTTTTAAGTATTGCCAAAATTGCAAATGTTAAACTTTGACTTGATTTAGAGCTTCATTTTAATGATGCACAAGGAGCAGTCAAGCACTGGAACAAGTGGCCCCAAGAGGCTGTGGAATCTCCATCTTTGGAGATTTTCAACACTTTTCTGGACAAGGCCCTGAGAACCTGAAGAAACAAAAGAAATCTAAAAACAGACAGGGAAATTTGAATTGATAGTCTACATATGGAAACTCTCAATAACCATTATCAAGTCTGGTGAAAAAAGAATGGTGTCAGGTTAGAAGTTCAGTAAAATAAATGCAAAAAAGCAAAAGACTGAAAGATCAGTTCCACATAAAGTAATCTCACAAATAAAATAACCAAGATGGACTTAGCTGCTTAGAGACCTTAATCATGGGCATGTTTTATATCCACAAAACACAATCCTCCTCAAAAAAAAATATGGGGGAAAAGAAAGATTTTCCAGAGTTGAAGAATTTTTTTTCCCCAATAATCCTAATATGGTGTCCTCCAGCAGTGCCAGGAGACCAATTTTTCAATTCAGAAGCTTTTGAGGAATTCCCATAATCTGTGACACTATTTTACCACAGCCTATGTGGAATTTTAAGATTCAAATGTTAATGCTGATGCACCTTTTACTGCCACAACAGTCTGAATATAGGGTTACCTTCTTTTTTTTGTCCCTGTGGGTCAACAAATATTTAATCCTTTGTTTAAAGCAGAAAATCATGAAGGAAGACCTGAAATGGCTTTCAGGATAGTGCATCCAATAATTTGGCATGTCTGTGGAACCTGGATTCACATCTCTGACAAAAATTAAGCAGTGTGATTTGATAAAGCTTAACTTCTAGCTCTCAGCAGACCATTTTCTATTAAATGTCTTTCTGCCATCCTATTGTTTTGTGAGATGGATGGCCTTGCTTGTTGGTATAGCTGATTTCTAGGAATCTCTAGCAAAAAATAGGCATTCAGTGACCACCTAATGATCCAGATCCCGACTGAGACAAACCTCAGGCACAGCCCAGGACTTAGTGTTGTTCTACTGGTACATCTGCTCTAGCCCCCAGTATAGTCACTCACCTGGCCCTTCCTGCCAAGTGCTCCTGATATCACATGAGCAAAGTGTAACAAGGTGATGAATTTGTGCAGATGAAGTGCTGGTTCTCCTCACAGACATTCACTTGCAGCAGCTGTAGCCATGTACTTTAAATGCTAATTATCCCAGATTATTTGAGGAATGAAGGGCAGCATAAAATCTAACAGTTAATAGATTATCCACTCGCTTCTAGGCACTGCTTTTATTTAATATCTGGCTTTCCCAAACACAGTGAATTTAAAGTCTACTCAGAACCAGAAATTTCTAGCATGAAGGGAATCAAAAGCATCCAACACAAATGCCAGTATTATAACTCCACCAGTTCCACAAACCCGAAACAGAAATGAAAACTTTGAGATGGATTTTGTAATCCAGAAAAAGAGCCCAATGCACAGGAAATTGACTGTACCTATTTCTATTTTATATCTCACTGACAAGCTTCTTCTGGGAACAAGAACATAGCAGCCTTGCAGAATTACAAATGCATATTCAGACTTCTTCAATTGCTCTTTCTAATTTGAGCACATATCATCATGTTGTAACACTACAGTACAGTTGTGTAACATCTTTTCCCATATTCACACTACTTTGCTTTTATTTCTAATACATTGCACAATGGCATAGCTAGACTTTTGTAGTAAATAAACTACATAAACTGTTTTACTTCACAATTTACTGATGGAATTTTTCTTCTGCTAGTAAATGAATATATAGATTGTCAAAATCAAGAAAAAAAAACCTATTTAGGGGACCTAAAGAAGGAATGAACAATGCCACTGAAATTCCATTAAGCAGCAGTGCTACATCTTTCTTGGTGTTTCACTAAGAGCAAGCAGGTGACATCTGTATTCCCAGGCTGCTTAGCCCAACATCATTCCCGAGAGAAATAATAGGAAAACCGAAAAGAGATTCAATTAATAAATTATTAAAATATAGGAATATAATTAATTTTAGTCAACATAGTTCTGTGCAAAATAAGCCTTGTCAAACAAATCTACTTCTGCTCTTTGATGAGATTTTAAGTTAGGTTGCCAAAGGTAACGATATAGGTATAATACACTTCAACTTTTGTGTGCCTTTTGACTTAGTATCACTCAATATTCTAATTAAAAATATAGCACTGCACAGTATCAATAAAGCATGTTTTAACTGGATTAAGCATTGGCTAACATGTGTAAGAGAGTGATCAGCAAAGGCTTGGCATCAGAAACAGGGGCTGTTCAGTCTTGTATTACTCAATTTTACCATCAGTGATTTGCGACTAATGAAAAATAAAACAAACTAAAAAGCATAAAAATTTTTAGACTAGTGTTCCCAGTCAAAGTAATACAAATCTACATGTACTGAAGAAAGAAAGAAATACAATTAAGTGTTTCAATGAAGTAAACACCTCAAGCAATGAGTCTGTAAAGAATTTGGGGTCATAACAAGCCAGCAGCTCAGCAGGAGTGTCCCACTGATGCTATAAGAAGAAAGAAAAAATGGCATAAAGAAGGCAGTGAATAGGAGCCTGGCTTTACTCTGCTCTTATTTATGGCTCAGGAGAGATAAATAATGGAAGCCTAAAAATATTTCTACCCTAAATATTTTTGAAACACTGTTGAAAAATAGAAAGTATGTAGAAAAGAACTATGAAAGTAATTGAAGACTGAGGAAAAGGTATTTCAATGAAAGCTTAAGGAAGCTCAGTTATGTTCTTGTTGTCAGCTTGTGAAAAAAAATTGTGAAATTCATGGGACACATTGAATGTGAAAGCCAGCACAAAAAGCATGTTAAGAGCTGTTAGGCACAAACTGAAGTGAGACATAGCAGAAATGGTGTACATAAACAGCAAAGTACTCAAAAGGAAGTGCTCTAACTACTGTTTTCTTCAAACAAACCATTGATGACTTTCTGGAAGAGATAGAGTATCCAAATCCAAGGTATACTTTTATCAAACATGTTCTTGGACTCAAAGCTGAGTACTAAGGTAATAACTGAATGCAATACAAAAGGCCGTGATTTTAGAGGAATTAGAATGAGGGGTCTAATAATTCTTGCTGTGTTTAGATTTTATGGGATTTTAGACCTGAGAACTGGCTATTTTAATGGCAACCTTTGATGTAAATTCACTCTGAATTTAACAAATGCTTAAGTCTCTGCTACAAAATAATATGCTTAAAAATGATCATAGTATACTGGACAGAACTCAGCAGACTTCACTAAAGTTTTCCATTTCTGGTGGATATTCATTTGTTTCAGTGTTTTTAATAGCTTTTGAAGAAAAATTTTTCACCCTGATAGGATTGCATCATTTATCATCAACTCTGAGCACAACACCTCTCTGCAAATGAGTGATGGGACTTCATGTTCTTTTCAGCCACTGTACTAGAAAATAAGCATTTAATTATCCACTCTTAATTATTAAAATGTTCCATAAGTACCCAGAAATTTTAATTCCATTTTAAGATAAGAAACACAGTCACAACACAGACTATTTTTGCTCTGTATCTTAGGACTTTCAAATGTATTTTAAGGGTTAGGAAAAAAAGGCATTTTTAGTTATGAAATAATCCTTTTTAACATCTATTACAAATGAGTATCAGTTGTTTGTTTCTCCTGCTCTCTTTATTAAACTTTTTGAGGAAAGACTATTTGTAAAATTATTTCATAATAATACGAAAATTCAATTTAACTTAGGAATTATACACTTCTGTTCTATCCTAAAGACTATCACCAAATACTGTAGCTGTTCACTTTAATGTTTAGTTTATAAAAGCATGCGTGATTATGACAATTAATTACTTAAGCTAAACACAGTAATTAATTTTTAAATGTGAATATTTTTCCTATAGGAACTTTGATCTGACTAGATGAGACCTTCCCATTAATATGCATAAGAAAGAATACAACAGACATGTAGTCTGGAAACTTACAGCTGTGTTTAGTTGATGCCTTACAGTAGCTTTCAAGTTAAGAAAAAATTCTCATGTGACTCTAATGCACTATTTTTCATCTTATTTAACCTTTGACATCATATTCATCAGGAACTTGTGAATATTCTTTCAAGGGTGAAGGGACTGAAGAAGAAACATTTAGAAGTTCATTGACAAAGACCACGTCTTCAACAATGACTACTTCTTGTGTATTTTGGTATCTCAACATCTAAAAATAGCTGATAAATGTGGGGTAGGATGGGAGTAATTGGAAATTCTCCATCACACTTCCAAGTATTATGAAAAGCAAGAGGAATATGGGAGCAAAACAACAGCAAAATAGACTTTTCAGAAATCAGTGCTGGGTAAGAAAACTTTATTTGCACAGCATAGGCAGCAGAACAGTTTCTCTCAGGAGGAGAAAGGCAGCAGAGTTCTCAGGGCTGTGGCTAATAGAAGCTAGATCTAGTCAGGAAGCTAACCATTTCCTGACAAATCCCTGTGCAGGCGCTGGGATTTTGATAACATCTCCCCATTGTGGTGTTCTCTAGCACTCACTGAACATTGATGGAGCTCAGTCCTTTCAGGTATTCCTCTGTGCTAACCTCCTTGTGCAATCAGAAATGAGTTGGGGGAAGCCAACTACCTGCACTGAGCAACTACAGAGGCATTATCAAAGAGAGCACTGCCATTTGCACCCCTGTACCTGAGACACTCTTGGCTTCTTAATTGAACTCCTGCAGATAAGATACACACAGCTCTGATGGCTCCTTATCCATCACCAGTTTGACTTCTGAAGAAAGGATCCCTAAGGTCTTAAGGCCAGCTTGTCATGTTTTAAAATAACAATGAGTCTCGATGACTTTGTGGTCTTCACTGGTAGAAAAGAATCAAGTTTTAACATTGCACTATAAAAACATCTTATAAAGTTAAGCAAAGCAAACTACAGGAAGTATTTTTACAAAACCATCCCTTTGATTTAACTTGGAATTTAAGCTGAAAACCTAAACTGTGAATAAAACCAACCACTACAGGTAATAGGCCACACAAGCATAACAATGGCTCACAATCAAATTAAGAAACCCCAGCTAATATCCTTACTTTGACTCTGCACGGTGACCCTGTCCGTGCTCTCACTGATTCATGAAATCTGTGAATATAATAAACCTTTACTGTTCCAGTTCCTCTTTACTGTTGGTGTTATTACAGGACAGTGAATATGACTATTGCATTTCAAGAATGTAAAGAAACTTTTTGTGTGGCTAGCTACATTTAAAGAGCTAGGTCCTGATACCTTTATTTAACTACTTGTCTCTGCCTCCAGAAGTTATTCAAATTAAGTCAGTTCCTAAGCTGCTATTAAATGGAGAAGAGCATACCACAACCAGATTCAAGGAAAATCAGTTTTGAATATAGAAAGCACAATCATCTCCTTTTAAATTAAAAATGTTAGTGTCAGTGAATTTCCCTCAGGGTGGGTTGTTCAGTCCTTGCAGGAGGAACTGTAAGAGTAGAACTGTGAGAGTACTGTAAGAGTACAAAACAGTATTTTCACATTTGAGTATATGTCTGAGGGAGGGGTATGTCTTTTTGTCCTTACTTCCTCATTCCTTTGGACTCCATTGTTTTGGCAGCGAGAGCTGAAGAAAATTTCAAAGCCTGAATGCAGTAAACCTACCTCTGGTGTGCTATTCTTCCACAAAAATAAAGTTTAAAAAGTTTAGTGATTTTGGAGAAAATTACTGGTTTTGCCTGTCTCTAATATGAAAGATTTATGAATGTATGCCAAGGGGACTACATCAACATCCTCAAAAAAAAAAAGAAGCTATTGGTTGAAAAGCATGGTCAGTTTGCTAAAAGTGGTAACAATTTCACCACCAGATGACAGCACTGCTTATTACTACCCCTTTTTTGTGTGTTTCAGTCCTCCCTCATTTTGAAAACAAACTGTAAAGAAATATGCACCCCCCAGCCCATGCACTGCAAGAACAGAGGAAATAAAGCCAGTGCCATAAGGTGGTTTGGTGAGACAGTCACATCAGGGAGGCTAATCTGTTGGACAAGATATTTAAAGCTTGTGAAGGGTTATAGCTTCTGTAAAGGCACAGTCAAAAGTAGCTTCAGTCTGAGAAATGTGACTTCTATTTCTACTTCCTCAGCCTCAGAATGATAAAGAGGGCAAGGGGGGAAGCTTTCAAAGTAGGCATCTTAGGTTCAGCTTCACAACATGATTTTTGTGAAGTCAAGGCAGCAACATCATTTTGAGCCAGCTTAGGATCTGGCTAGAGTGTGCTTTCATACAAAGCGAGCAGATTGGGTTAGCTGACAGCAGTAGGTGATGCTTGCGTCAAAAACAGGAACAGCACTTCAAGGATAGCTATATGAGAAAAAAGTAAAAAGAAAAAAAATTTCATATCAGCTGGTAAAAGCATTTTTCAAAAATCTACCTGGCCTATTTTGTGTCCAAATATGTTGTCTTCTGGCTGTAAGTGGCAATGAGTCTGAGCATGTTCATGCCTCCAGGATGCTGCTGACATGCTGTTCATGGGGTTAGCAAATATTACCAACATTACCTGAACATCAGCCAGAAATCTGTGTACTCTTTTGGCAATACACTTCCACTTACAGACTGAGAGTAAACTGTAAAGCAGTGGCTTTACAATACATTAAGCATGTGACCCTGGAAATATTTTAATATCTTCAAGGAATTTGTTTGTCACTATTCTTAAAAATAAGAGTTAAATAAAGAACCTAGCTGTAAGTGAAAAAACACCTAGTATTTCCAGAAATGGTCATGAACATAAATGTTCCCTTAAAATATGTAATTGATTTTGAAGAATATTTTCTGAACTATAATTTTGTATGTTTGCATCAGAAAACATGCATTTCAGACTAATACTGATGAGCATCTGCTGAAGACAAGGCAAGCAACAAATTTATTCAGGGAGCACTTACAGCATGCAAAGCTCCAAACACTTAAGTTTTGCTGTGCTCTGCAGTTGACAGGAAAGCTCACAAAAATAGCATAATTGGTACTTTCAGTACTGAACTGAGAAAGCAGTCTTGCCTTTTGGTGTGTATTTAAACTAATCTTAGTTCACAATATGTTCCATTCAGCACTAACTCAATTAGTTAAAAAAAAAAGATAAAATGTTAATACCATTTCTAACATGCAACAGATCAAAATTCAGCCGTTACATTCTGAAATCAGCCTTTAAAAAAAACTTAGAACCAGAACTGCTGTAAAAACACCAAAGATAGAATCAAAAGTCAGCCTAGCAGAAACAACCACATGTACTTCACTGTTAGAGCTGTACTCTACAGCATTTCCATCTCAATTTAGGTACAACAAACCTTTTTCCACTCAGACACTATAGAATAGGAGTTGGAGGAGTGATATTAGGCTAAGCTCAAACTACTTAACTGTTTCCAACTAATAGCCACTAAATAAAAATGTTAATTAACAAAAGATGATTGATTTTACTGGGATTAATCAAGAGAAACTCCCACTTAGTTTAAATGAGAATTCTGTGTGAATATGGAATTAAAGCTTACTACTGGTAAGCCACTATTAAGAGCATTATTTATAAGCTGTATTGTACAGAACAAGACTTTCAAATTAAACGATCCTAATGTGGAAAGGAATGTACAGCTTAAAAAGAAGTTGTTAGAGTTGCCTAGAAAAATTATTCTGATATCTATGTATCTGTGTGAAATATTTTTAGTTGAAAAAAAGAATATTTAATAACGATAGCTATTATAAAGAGTCCTTAGTACTTTGCCACAGAACTTTCAGCAGGAAAACGTCAGAGTGTTTGCACAGCAACAAAGCACTGTGCTGTGAATGTTAATGCTAAGATTTAGTAACTGAGTTTATTAGTATTAACAATAAACTCAGTTACTAAAACAAATTTATTTAATTACCAAGTGAGTTAATTAGCATTTTGCAGCATAATCTGTAGGCCATGTTACAGAGAGAAGGCAAATGCTAGTCTCTGTGGTCTGGCTTAAGAAGCTGGCAGATAAAACTGTGATTTCATCACATGCACAAAATAAAGTATTAATCAATTAGCCTGCTTTTTCTCAGGAAGCTAAAAGTACAGAAATATTGACTGGCCAGCATCATCACCTACCTGCAGTGCCTGGACTTCAAGCAGTTTTATCACCTCTACACAATAGCATTGCCCCAGAGCCTGGGTACCCAAACACAGAATGGCAAACAAGAAAAGACTAGTACAAATCTGGCCATGAATAATGTATATCTATGTATATCCAGTCAGTTTGAGGGGAAGAAAGAAGAAATGGTTCGTAAGGGCATTTCCTTAACTCTGGTTGAAATTTCAGTTAAAGAAGAAGAAATTATACAAACTTTAAAGGAAAGAAACTTCCTATCTGTGTCTTAAATGTGTTATTAGCTGAAGAATATGTGCTAGAAGAAATCAATAGCATAAGAGTATGGCCGTGTTAGCAGTTTCCTTCAATCTTTTTTGTCATTCTGTCATCACTGTTGCCGTTCAAAAGCCCACAAAACCTAAATGCTTTATGACACAGAACTTTTCCTATTGTAGTCTTTTGTTATTGTAATCTGGAATGAAATAATTATCTTCAACTTAAAACACTAGAGTTATTCTCAACCCAGTTCACAACCACAGTTCATTCAGCACTGTCTCAAAGTAGTTTAACACAATTCACTGAGATTTACTCAGGCTCATCACATTTTTGTCAGCTGGATGCAGAGTATATACATAAGACAGTTAAATTTTGGTTATGCTCTTATTTTTCTCACTCAAGTCAAGATCTTATCCTTATATTAGTGGGCCTCAGGACCATCCCACTGAATTAACAGACTGTGTTATAATAAGTGCTTCTCAGAGTGAGGAAGGCTTTCTTACAGAAAACTAGCACAAAGTACAGCATAGGTAAACATAGCTTCAGACTATAACTGTGCTGGTCTCTCAGATTTTCTTTTTACTGCTTCTTTGACCACACATAGATGAGTGCACAGCCCACAATTAGTCAGGATGATCTCTTTATTAGGCAGGAGTGTCCTTCTCTAAAGATTACAAAATCCCACTACTTGAAGTGTAAAATTGCTGTCCTTCCTCACAGCTGGATTTCCAGCAGAAGAATTTAGCTTGTCACTTTAATCCATTATTCTCCAGCCCAGCTAATTTAACCTACATTTTCAATGATTTTCATATAGACTACTAAAGTTTCATATTCACGTCCAAAATACATTTTAAACTATTGTTGATTTTCTCTCTTCAAAAACATTTATAGTGCAGTTCAGAGGAAATTTACATTTAACAAGGTAAATGAAAAGGTCCTTTTCAGTAATGTCAGCAAACACCTTTTCCCCTGTATGGTCAATGTAAACCTTGAATTAGAAACTAAATATAGTAGTATCAACAAAGAATACTCAGATCACCTGAGATTTGCAGATGGCATTATCTTACTATTTACTAGAAAGCTTTGAGGCAATGTTCAGAGTAGCTGGAAGAGGAGGATACCCTGACTCAAGATGAGGAGCCACAAAACAAGAACTGGGTTTAATACAATTACGAAAGAGGAAAACACTATGACCATTTAAAAATGGAAAATTTAGACCATCTGGATTAAGCTGATAATGTAAGCAGAAAAAAAATAGGCCTTCATAAAAAGTTATCAGAATACAAAGCAATAGAAAAAACATTAAGATCACTTTCTACCTAGAAGGTATTTTGGGTGTCCCTCTATTCCTAACCATAATACTTGAGACCAAAAATAAAGCCCTTGAAAAGAAAATAAGTGGAATAAAACAAGTGTCGTGGCTACAATTGAGATAATTTTCTTCTCAGTAGCTGGTACAGTGCTGTGTTTTGGATTTAGTATGAGGATAATGTTGATAATACACAGATGTTTTAGTTGTTGCTGAGTAGTAGCTACTCTAAGTCAGGGACTTTTCAATGACTCATGTTCTGCCGTGAGGAGCTGCACAAGAAGCTGGAGGGAGTATGTCCAGGACAGCTGACATGAAATGGCCAAATGAATATTCCATGCCACAAAACACCGTGCCCAATATATAAACTGCGGAGATTTACCTGCAGGGGAGAGCCAGAGACAGCATCATTCAGCAGGTGGTGAGCAACTGTATTGTGCATCACTTGTCTTGGGTTTTATCTCCCTCTTTCCCTCTCCTTTCTTTAACAATTATTAGAAGTAGTATTAGTATTGTTGTTCTTGATGTGGTTATTATCTTTTATTTGCTTCAATTACTAAACTTTATTTGTGTCAACCCATGAGTTGTGTTTTCTTTTCTTTTCTTTCCTTTCTGATTTTCCTCCCCTTCCCATCACTGGGTGGCAGGGGAAGGGGAAGTGAGCAAGCAGCTACGCGGTATTTAGTTGCCTGCTGGGGTTAAACCACAGCAACTGTAAAGGAAAAGAAAGATTAGTCTGTCATCATAATGAAAACTAAACAGCCTTAAGAGAATAAAAGGAAAACTTGGGAAGAGAAGACTTCTGTGTATTTGTACAGAGCAAAGGGTCCTGATGTTAGACATGAATCTCAAGACACCACAGGAGTATATCAGCCAGAAAGTTCTTCGCCAGCATGAGCTGGGAATCATACAAAAGACTACCAGCAAAACAAGAAACAGATGTATTCCCAGTAGGAGTTTTGATCATCTTATGGATCCAAACAATGTGGTTGTTTTGTTGCTAAGGTTTTCTTCAAGGTGGTAAATTTTGGCCAGACAGAGGATGGGCAGGCAAATAATTTTAAGCTTTTATTGAGTCATTAAAGCAAATTGCAGCCTATCTGTCTCACAAACAAGACAGTACTAGCAGCATGACTTCACTGTTAAGAGGATGCACAGAGAAACTTACTTGAAACAGATTTTATTTCAAAGTGTGAAAGGTGTGTGTAAAAACTACTGTGTATTGGAGGGGAATAGTGTCTCATGGAAGAAAAGTCTTGGGCAGCAACTATTTTTTTTTACTAACTATACTTCAAATACTGAGCAGTAAGGGACCTGGGAAGTTGATTTTTTTGTTGTTGTTGAGGACTCATTAAGAGTCAGAGAAAATTCCAGTTAACATTTTTAATCTTGATTCCTGTTTACAGATCTCAATTTCAGTGTATGTCCAGTAGTCCTAGGATTTAGACTACAGTAAAGAGAAGTATGTGTTAGAAAAGAGGTGAACATGGGTATTAATTTGCTAAACCTACTTTTAAAAGTCCACCATTTGGGAGGCCTGATATAAGGCACTCTGGGATTCCCTTGATGTGACAGACAGAGAAAAAAATCTGCACAGCAGCAAGACAAGTTAAAATGATTCATAGTGTCCGTGGCTGCTGTACAGTAAAATTCTAAGCCATTTTACTGTAGGCTTCAGATATGGACACTGTCTCTGAAGATAATGTGTGAAAGGTAAGCAAAAGAGAAAGGCTGGTAGGAAGAGAATTGCGGCAAGAAGTGTCCTGCACAGCCGCAGGAAAGAGAAATCTACATATAATCCTTCAACATATAGAGATTGTTTACAGCCTGATCAATGACACAAAGTACATGTTCTGTTTTATAGCTGAACAGTAAAATCAGTCAGCATTAAAACAGAGTATATACAGTATTGCAGACGAAAAATGGAGGGGGAGAGGTTAGGGGCTCTCTACTAGTGATCAACAGATGTTGAAGTCCTCAGGCCACGTCTCCTTCCTCCTATGTCTGAACCTAATAGCTTTAGGAACACAGAGAACACAGAAGGTGGACACAAAAGCAGTAAGTGATTTGTAGAAGGGTAAGAAATAGATGTATTTAATAAATATTAATTCTCAGTTTTTCTTTGCATTTTTCTGCTCCTCTAGAACTTTTTATAATTGCATAATTTTTGATTCCACAGATAAACAGGAGGGGATTTTTTACCTACTTATTTCCAATTCCCAAATTTCCCTGTTAAGTAGCAGCTTACTTTTTTTCCATCCATCTCATTGGAGGTGGGATGGTTAAAGTGTTTGTTTCAGTTTTATCATTGCTGATTGGTAGAAGATGTCATTATCCTTGCTAATGTCTTTCTAGGCCCTGATCCTGCAACTAACTAGAGTTTTCCATTGTATCCTGTGAAAGGCTTCCACTGATTTCCACTGATATGGACAGTTGCTTGTAGGACTGGAGCTTTAATCAGTAATAGTCCAGAGCATCCTGCATTAGTGAGCTATGAAAAAAGTCTTTAAGAAGTGTACCATGCTTCAGTTGTGTGAAAAAGAATATTCTATCCCTATTTATATTGCTGAAAATTGATCATGAAACTTTGAATAACCAAACAATATGTATGTCTTGGAAAAAGTAAGACAACTGGCATTTCTTGGCTTAAGTTAACATTTTTTAATCACCAGACCATGATGTGGCTCCACTACACTAGGTTCTTCTTGAATGCAGCAAAACAGTCATGCCATTCACAGGAAAATCACTCTTTCCACATTACTTGCCAGTAATTTAAATTACGGCGGATTGGCACTCAAGAGTGCTGTGTATTCCCTGCCCTTGCTACCTTTTCTCTATATGGCCTTGACCAAGACTTTGAATCTATTTTCCTTGATATATTTCAATAACTGTATCTATTTAACACTATCAGTATCTTTCTCATCTTGGAAAATTCTGAGGGCAACAATGATTCCAGTCCCCTTGGGACAATGTCACCACCCCTTCACTGGGATCTTGAGTTGAAACATTTCTTATTCTTCTACAACTATTACTACTACTATGACCACCGCCAATAATAATAATACCTTACTTATTTGCAGTTAAAAAAAAATCAGATTATGCAACTTTATTTTTCAAAATACAATGTAAGATTTTGAGACTAAATATAAAAATTCAGTCTTTTCTCTTGCATAATAAACTATAAATCCCTGTTAAGAAATTGGTAGTTTATAGACAAGAACAGATAGGCAGATAGGCAAATACTTTCTTGCCATTGTAAGATTTATCCTTCCAGTTTATTAGAAAATTAATTATGTCACAAGAAAATTCACAGCAGACAAGATTTTTTTTCATTTTTAACTAATGAAATATTATCATATTTTCTTTAAAATATTTACCATATTTTCATCTATAAAAGAGTATATAAAACTCTAGATACAGCTTGTCGTTTTGTCCTTTTATTGATAGAACATGATGTTTCTATCCTTAACTAGAAATGTCTTCTCTGCTCATGTTTATGCAAAACAGATTTTTTGGAAGAGAAGAAAAAAAGAGGTGCTGTAACATCAGAAGGAAACATCAAAGAGCTAGTGGCAACATCTTAAGGCTTTTATCAAAGTAGTGAGGGAATGCATTAAAGCAACAATATATGTAGCGTACAAATGATAGGTCTGTCAAATTCAACAGTATGTCTGATGAATATAGAGGACACATTTTTACATGCATTCTTTGTTTTAAATGAAAGAGTTTATCAGTGGTTTTCTTTCAAAACCATGAGAGGAAAAAAAAATATTTATACATGGGTCTTTAGGTTGTGTCATCTAATGCAGCTGCAGTGGAGCCACAGGCAGCCAAGCCTACTTACACATGATGACAAGTTACACTTCTTATATTTTTCAAAGCCTGTGTCTTCAACACACACAAAAGATGTATTTTGGGCTTTTTATTCCCTTTCACTTTTGTACCTATATGAGAGCTATGTAAGAAACTACTGGGACTTGGCCTAATGAGTAAGTGTAGATAGTAGCTCAGAACAAGTCTGTTATGAAATAGTGGGGCATGTCTACAAAATACCTTTCTGGCAATTGTTTCCCAAAAAATGTTTCAAGAGTCTCTAAGTTGGCTTCACTTATCAGAGAAATGTTGTTCTTTTTTTCCTATTTTACCCTAAAACTTAAATTTAAAAGCTTTGTTTATACAAGCAGCACCACCACGTGATAAATTCCACAACTAAATTGTAGCCTCACCTTGACCCCTAACCTCTGTGCAGGGCACAGCTGCCTCTTGAGTTCAAATTCTAGTGTTTTGCAGCCTACTGTAGGAAAAAATATAGGTTATGAATCTACCCCAGGAAGACATGGCTCCACTCCCAATCCTTGCAGCAGTAGTCAGATTCAAGTCCCAGACAAGCCCAGCATCCAACACCACAGCTTTTGGTCCCAGCAAGTCCATCAAATGCTCCTAATATTTCACTAATGCTGCCATTACTATGCAAAAATGCTCAGTGCATTGATGGATAATAAACATTTACAAGTTTTACAACTAAAATAAGAATTTCTACACAGCTAGTTCAGATACAGTTAAGATTAAAGCCTAGTTCTATGTGTGTGTGTATACACCCATACATGCATATATATATGTATCTGTGTATGAATGTATGTATTTTAAAAGCCTAATCTTAGTCATGTGTCAAGAATTTAGCAGTAAGCTTGCCCTTCATAGCAGCAATAGCAGCCAGACAATATATAGGGAGGCACGAGAACAAATAATTTCCTTAATAAGACACTTGTACATTTAGTTTACATCCATGTAAAAAAGTGTTCTAGGTCTAGTTCTGGCAAATTATTCCTGCTTGAATCATCATTAGCACAGTTGTGTTTTCTAGGATCCTTGAAGCCTGGTCAAGAAGAACCAGGAATAGCTAACAAATGTTCAATATCACTAAACTACCTCTGCATGTCTGCTTGACCCCCCACTGATGTGCCATGAGTGTGTTGCTCTGGGTAGGGTGCTGTAGGGATGCTAAGCAGTTGATTTCTATTGATTTGCAGCTTTTACAACATATTCTATGGATCTGTAAGCTGAAAATTCACAGGCAGATGCTAGTCCACATGGAGGTAAAAAGCAGTGGATTAAAATTAGCATAGGGATTTGGAAATTACAAACCTCAGCTGCTGCAGTTTTACTGCAAAGTATAGAACTAAAAAAGCAATCTGATGATTCACCTTCACTGTGTTATTTTTATTTGCTTTTAATAAGGGCACTCTCTTTTTCATTATAAGATGTGACAGAGTTAGGGTATATTTGAGGCTGGCAGCAGTGCCTGTATAGCCAGATACCAGAAGGTTTTTCTGGGGTAAGAAGCTAAAATTCAGGAATTACTTATTATTCTTGAAAGCATAACAAGTTCATGGGGAAATCAGGATATTTGCTTATATGCATCAGATATCCAGACTGATGAATGCTCACAACAACAGGAATTTATGGACCTTCCTTTCTCATACTTCTTCTGTGAGCCCAATACAGGATGATTTTTTGCACATCATAACTTATCATAAGTTCTCTACCCATTTATACTACTTCAAAATATCAGCAGGCAAAATCTGTCCATTAGAGCTTATTATTATTTATGTATTGCCTTATAGCAGCACAAAGCAGTAGTGGAGCACACAAAAGGAATGAAATGTGGTTCCAACCCATCATGCCACTTACACCTACTTTCAGGCATCTTGGCAGCCCAGTACCTGCCACCTCCTTGATCCATACAGCTGCACCCCTCAGTAGCCATGTTACTCCTGAAATCTTGTGATATGTCAGAAACCCTTCACATTATACATTTTGCAAACTTGGAAGAGAATTTCAGGCTCTGTCCCGCATCACAGGTTGCTCAGGAGGCATAATCAGCCAATAGTTATAACCACCATGTGGTGGTAATACAGTGTGTCAGATTTCCTGCTTTTTTGAATGTGCTGGAATATTTGGGGCTCTTATAGTGAAATTCTGATTTTGGAATAAATTCTGATACTTGTTTCTGTAATGCTGGTAAAAATCCAGTATATAAAAACCTCTTTGTTAAAACTGAGGAACTCAAAAGGGATGAGAAATTTAACAAACACCCATTTCTGTCTTTTGGAGTGCTTAACTGGGGCCTTACACATTTATGAAAGATGCAATAATAAATACAACTCTGAACTAACAAGAGAACAGAAACAGTCTGGGAATACACATTTCATGCCTATTAATTGCCTTGCTATATGGTTCTCTGTGCTTGTGGGAAGTCACATTTTAAAAACATTCATGGAGATATCTAGCAGAGAACATGATATTCTTTCCAGTAGGCTTACTCGTAGACCGGCAACAGCTAATGAAATAATGTCAACTTTTTACGAACATTCAGAGCTCTTTTGTTAATAAAAAAAAAGAAGGCATTATAATATCCAGCCATTATGTAGGTTGGCACCAACTGTTCAACTTTTCTAACAGAAAAAAATAATAGTGTGCAAATTGTTTTGCTCATGAAAGTGAGGCAGATGTAGGAAGAGGTCAGGCAGACACCACAACACTTTCATCCCACCTCAGGCTCCACCTGGAACACCAGTTACTCAATTACCAGGGCTGACCTCTACAATCCACACAACTTTATGCAGCTTTGCACAGTGGGGTTATGTGGATAATGGTTAACATAGGCAGACAATTTTTCACAACTGCAGCATGCTTGTAGACCCTCATCTTTCAATGGAGGAATGTTGAAACAATAGTACTCAATAAGGTTGAAACTAAAAAAACTAATATTGTCCACTTATGGGTTAGTTTAGATTCAAAATTTTATGTGAAGTTTTACATTCCCAGAACAAGTTTATCAACAAGTTTGCAGTTTTTAAATGTATCTAAGAGGTATGATAAACATACAAAGAACACAAGGATTCCTACTTAGTGTGGCTTCCTCTCTTCTAGAAAAAAGAGTGGATAAGCTGCTATTTATGAAATAAAGCTGTCACTGGCAGTCCTACTTTCCCTGCAAAGAGTGATTTTCATTTTTAGATGAGGGAATTCTGAATTTGCATACATAAATGGATGTAGTTGTCTTAACAGCTGATCAGGCAGTGCCTAGCTTGAAGACATCTGCTACTTCTTCCCTCACCATCCTCCCTTCCAAATGAGAGCTCTGCCCCTGAGTACAGAGCAAAGACAGACAGATATTTCACTTAAATTCATTCATTCAAATATTCATTTAAATTTTTTATTCTGACTGAAAATCAGTAGTAGTAAAATAGGAAGTTCAAAATAAGAGTTCTCTGAACTTATTTTACTTTATTGTTCCATAACATTTAGTTATGAATATTCCTCACTTGCACAAATTCTGCACATCTGTAGGCATATTAAGTGAAGCTCAAAAAACTTGAATAACAATATTTATATGATATTTTTAATTTCTTTGATGCTTTTCCTTGTACTGTTTGACAAAAATGAGCAAAACAACAATGGTGCACCCAGACTTTCAGTAGCTGCCAAAGATGTATATATTGAAGCTATCTTATTGAATTTCATCTAATAAATTTGTTGACATTTTACAGATATGAAATCATGACTGTCCTCAGTGACACACAGGGTTTTTTGGCAGTATCAGGCACAGTTTGCTGACATAAAAACTGAACATAGCTTAAAATAAAATCTAATTGAAATGGTATAAATTCAAAAATAGCAATGTGGAGAAAAATAATGAACCAATGGAATTAACTTGTAAGATCTTTAAACATAAAGTCCTTTGAAAAAAACTGATAGAAGAAATGTTTGTGCATTAAAAATAGTCAGCTTAAACAATATTCAAACAAACAGAAAATAAATAGTTTCAATTATTTTCTGACATAATTAATTATGGTAATTCCAAAAATTGAATTTACAAGAATAAAGTTTTATCATTATGTATGAAGAAATTACATTATTAAATATAACAGGAAATCTACACTTTGACTTTAACCCTGTAGAAAGTCTTTTTATCATTTAAATATAATTTGAATGAGGGGAGGTTTCTCCTGCAGGTTTCTGTGTTCTATTTAATCTTTAATTTAACCCTTTGAGCATTTTGCAGAATGAACAGGATTCATGTGCATCAAAGAAAAAGATAATTTTGATTAATTCAGTTTGGTTAAAAAGTAGGAGTATTTTAACGTGCTATCATGTTAGTAATTATAAAGATAAGCTAAATTCTTGTTGGTGTTTATAACTGGTTGGACACCTTTTTTCAAAAACTTCACTATAAAGCAAGAGAAGCTGCAGACCTGATCAAACATCTGTAGGCACTAATGTAACACACACACTCCCTTTACCTCTGGGAGCACAGGCTCTCTCAAAATTATTTACTCCTGGGAGGAGAAAGACAGTATTTTGGTTCTGTCTTTTCTCAGGGCTTATTTTCAGAAAGAGTAACTTTCTTTCCAGTTGTTGAACAGCTCATGGGTGCCCTGAGCAGCAACCAGATCGTCCACTGAGAGGGAGCAGAAAGCACCCAAAGACATTAGACAGGCATGTGGCAGAGTCAATCTCAGGTGCCTGCAGTTCCCTAAAGAGAACAGAAAACTCTCACTGTGTACCAGCTTCACCCACCTCAAGACATTTCTACTTGAGGAGGTCTTAAGCAGCCAGATAACAGCAGCAGGAATTATGTTACCCTAAAGGTCCTGCAATATTTCTGGAAACAGAACTTGAAAATTTCCCACACTGCAGTGGAAAGGTTTTAGTTTGTCATCATTAAATATATTAATGATGTTGAGCTACAGATGCTGTCAATTACATGGTTCTGGAGTTATCTCATATGAGTAAGGTAAATGACCACCCTTATTTTGCATGCTGGTCACATTGTCTGAGATCATGACTTATTATAACTCATTTAATTAAATACTGAGATACAGTAGCTGAGCATCTGAACCTCTTTAATTAAAGTTTCTATGGCATCATAATTTATACAACAAAAATTTGAGCTGTCTTTACCAAAGTTCTGCCAGAAAGATAGCCTAGTATTAGAAACCAAAACTGAACAGAGTCCATCCTTATTTTGAGCTAACAGTGGACTCTAAGAAAAAGTAGTCTGAGTCATGCCGTTATTGCTCAAAGTCATTATACTTCATTTTTCTATTTTTAGTCCTTTTTTTAAAATAGATGTCAAGCCCAGAGACTGAAGATTTAGGAACATTGAGACGAAAAAGAAGATTGACTTCTTTTATTAGAAGATTCACTTTAGAACAGGAAGGCAAAATATACTTGATTCACAGGTCAAATTGTTTGTAAGTAAACATCTGGACTACAGATGTTTTTAAATTTTATTAACATCTTTGCTTTTTATTCATCACATCATTCCTAGTTCTCATCTTTTAAGTCTGCCATCTCATTCATGTTTCTGTCAGGTGGTGAACTGCCTGGTTTCTAAACTATTCTCATGTTATTTCTGTATTCTGTCCTTTTTTCCCCTGGTGTGAAGCACATCTCATGTTGAATGTTGTCAATGCAGTCCTCTGACAGCTTGTATTTACATTTGCATTTATGATGCTGCTAAAGCAATTGCAGTTCTGCAAAAAACAGCAGAAATTATAAAAGAATATTTCATGGTTCTCAGACATATTGATTACATTTATGGGATTTGTGAGAAGAAATGGAAGCTATGTTGTCAACGGAATGGAAGTTATGAAAAGAAAAAGTGCAGAGTGATATCAAAGGTATTTCCACATTTTCAGTCCATAAACTGTGCGGTAGAGATTCTGAATCTCCACTTACAACACTGCCATGATCAATTCATATAATAATCAGAAAAAAACCAAATTTTCCTGTTTATTTGGCCATTTTCAAATCAGTATAACTGAGAGCATATGAAGTAAAATCTGTTGCTGAACTGGTTCACCGTAGAATTGTGTTTGGCTCACTGCTTCCCTTAAACACTCTCTGAAATTCATTGTAAAACACAATGAACTTTTTTTTTTTTGAAGGCCTGATTGTCTTGCAAAATATCCTGCACTTCCTTTTCCAGAATAGGCTGAAAAGGCTGACAAGTCTCATCTCATGCTTTGTTCTCCCCATCCCAAACTTTCAGCTATTGCTTAAGACTGTGACTTAACAAGGAAGTTCAGAGCGGTATGACAGAATCAATAACACACACTCGATTAAAATTGATCCCAGAACTTCAAGGTGAAGAACTTTATCTTAGGACAGTGAGGGTGTATTCCCATGCAGTGACTGAGGGACTGGATCCTTCTGGCAGATGAAGTGCCTCTAACACAGCTTGTGTATCCATTTAGACTTGATAAATCTCTAAGCAAAATTTTATCTGCGTTTGGTTGGACTTACTTTAATTGAACAGAATTACTCTTCATTTCAAAGTCACAATTCATTAAACACCCAAAAAAAAGGGGAAAATCATTTTGCACTATAATTTATCACTCATCCCCTAAAGACTTTGTAGCACATCCAGCCATTGCAGGGAGTTGAAGAGGGGGATCCCACTTGTGGAAAAGCAAACAGCTGGACTGAACACCCTCTGAGGAAGCAAGGCTTTGAAACATTCTGTGGAACTAAGGAAAACAATAAGTACTTCCTACAAGATGCCTAGCCTGAGACTTGAGAAGCAGCTTCCCCTATTCTAACTTAATTTTTCCTGAAATAAACATCAAACCAACAGGTTTTGAACACATCTATATAGGCTCTGCTAAGATGAAAAGTTAATGGATCCCAACAGGTATGGCTGCTTGATTATATTGTGCTTCACTTTGCTGGGCTTTGCAAGTGCTCCTTTACTGAACTGTGGTATAATTATCGCTTGCAGAAGAGTTTGTTCAGTTCCCAGCCTTGTGCTGACAGCAGCCTGCAGCCCTGTGCTTTCACAGCTCAGCAGAATCTGTCCCATTGGAACAAGGCCAGTGACAGGCAGGTGTAACCACAATATCGACCAGCCCTGCCTACCTACCATCTAGATGGGCAACATACTGGTACAGTTCCAAGAAGCCTCCCAGCGTAAAAGAATGAATGTGAAACAAATCCTGGTCCCTCGCTCGCTTGCTCCTCACTTACTGCTTCAAGGCAGCATCACAGCACAACCCTCCTATGCCTTTTTGCCAAAGGATCACCCTCACAGTGCTCCTGTAGCTTTTGGTGCAGGGAACACAACTGCCTGGGAAAGCTCACTGTCTCGTGTGCTGGCAATATAACTCTGTCAAAGTGAAGCAGCTGAGAGCGGTGGATTAAAACAAAGCACACCAAGACAGCACACAGCTCAAGAGAAACTTTGCCTTTTACCAACCTGATTTAGAAATTTCTGATTTGCGCCTTTGTTTTCTTAAATACATTACATTTACAATTATGTACACCCTCACACCTGCATTCACCCAACATAACCAGTTACTTTGGAGAGAATACAGAAATGTGTCTCTAGTAAGCAAGTGTTATTCCTCACAGCTCCTGGTCACATTTGTCATCTCCTGCTCAGCAGAGGTGTTGGGTGTTCCTGACCTTGGGGAAGTCATAGCAGGTCAACATGAAGAGAAAATAATGCTTCAAATACAACATTGTTGCCTTTTTTTTTTTTTTTTGCTATGTTTCTTCCATGCAAATTCATGTCAGTTCCAGAATGCAAGTTTTGGGTTTTAAAATAAATTAGGGAGTTGTGTCCTGATTATGTCTAAAATAGGTAGGTGAATTGCTCTGTGTTAGATTTTGCTTCTCCATGACAACTGGCTCAACCCACACGTTAATCTTTAAGAATTACACAGATTAGATGAGCTAACTAGAAGCAGCTTTATTGTATTACTTGAGATAAATAACTGTGGATTTTTTAAGTTAATCTTGATTTAAAATTAGGTATCTAAATTAGTACTCAGTCCTGTCAGTTGCCACAGTAATGCCAAAATACCTTTATGTATAGCTCTCCAAAAGTCAGTTGCTCTGCTCAGCATTTCATACTGACTTTGATGTGAAAGTATACATTCAGGATATTCTTGTGAGAACCACAAAAGTGACTAAAGAATGCCAGTCTCCACTGATGTTATTGTAGACCATGCTCTTAAATCACCCTCAGGCCTTGAAAATTCATTTACATTTTGGACATCTAAATCTGAGAGATTTGTCCATGACTGTGGAGCCAAAAGACCAAGTATCATTAAATTTTTAGATACTAAATTGTAATTATAAGTTAGGGGGACAGAGGGGCATTATTAAGGGTTTTTTTAGATCAGTGGGTTTTATTTTCCTTTCCCTTGTGGACAAATTGCCTATATTTAAAATCAAGTTTTTTGTGGTGGAGAGTTTAGCTGCGAATGAATATAGCTGTCTATACATCCATAAACATGGTCTTAACATCTCTACATACAATCATTAAAGTCACTATAGTTCTAAAAATTATTTAATAATTAAATAAAAAATGGATCAGCAAAAAGAGTAAACTGCCCAATGAAAAGGTGTGCTGTCATGCGAATATTATTTGAATAGTCTTGCTCTGAATGAACCAGCAAAACTTCCACTGAACTCCACAGAAACTCTGTGTAAATAAGCCGTGAAAATAACATACTCTTTTCTGTAGTACAACAAGTTTAATTTTATAGAACACTGAAATCAAATCTTCTTGTCTCCTCAGGAAGCAGTTTATTAAGTTAATGGTCTAACTTAAACCCCGTTAGCTATGGTGCAACACTATGGCTATATAAATACAATAATTTAAATGTAATGTGGTCCAAATACAGAAGGCATTGAAATATCTTTTAAGTTCCTGCCAAAAAAATACACTGCAGCATCAGTGGCAGTTAAGATGCAAGCATTAAAATTGATTGTTAATGACTCCACAGTTGAGCCCTGTTGTGCAGTTGCTGCTCTCACACACACTTGCTCAACAGGCTGCCTGCCAGGGATGGAGGGATTCTTGGGCTCTCCCCAGAGAGAGGGGAGAGGTCCTGCAAGGTCCTGCATCCTCTCCTGCAGTCCCTGAACCTAGGTTAGTTCCTGCCAGCTGGTTTTCCCCAACACCAAGAAGGAGAATAATCCCTAGAAGCGAGTAGCTGCCTCTCCCAGTACTCACCCTAGCTCCTCAGCCGTAGCACGGGTGGCAGACATGACCATACAGCTGGAGGTCAGTAATGCCAGGAGAAGCAAGCACAGGGGTTTCACAGCTCCTGCTTCCCTTCCCATGAAGGGTGGGGACAAAGTTTGCTTCTTAAGGAACTACTAGAAACTTGCTTCTGTATTTGACTTTCATAGGCTGTTATAGACAGGGCAGAGTTTGCATAACACCAACTTCTCACAAACAAACATTTTTTTCAGAGGGAGGAGGAAGTTTAATGTATTACTTTAACAGTTTAAAATTCTCAAAAATATATGAGAAAACCTGCCCCAGAAGCTATAGCATAATAATATTCATAATATATACATATCTAGACAAAATTAATACAAGATGAGATGACACTTTCATCACAGCAGGGAGACTCAAGAAAAGAACTTGAATACGGATCAAGGCTTTCTGTATTTAATAGAGAAACTCAGGTTTATATGGTGTTGAAGACTTGTTTACCTCAGATTGGGATTAAAACTTTCTGTGATCAGGATAGGCTCATATAATGCAATTAATTCCTCCAAATTAGGAATAACTAGAAATCATGCTAAGACCCCTAAGCTTTTTTTTTTTTTTTTATTCTCACAGTAGTGGTTATATACTAGAGCCTTAAGGGAGGCACTTTTGCCTCTTGAAAGCCTAGTTTTAATACTGTTGTAAGTGCTATTGGGCATATTTGAATCTTCACATTCAAATATTTTCAAATGTGGGAGTTGCATCCACAAGTCCTGTTTGGGGAACATGCATTTTCTCTCACACCATATTATTATCTGTGTAATATTAAAGGATTAATAACCTAACCCTTCATGAGAGGCGAGTATTGGAGGTCACCAGTAATGACAGATGACCTACAATTAGCATGGCATTTTCCTGGTTTAATTGTTCTTTACTTACTTGAAAGCGACAAAAATACTTCTAAAGTTCTCACAAACAAGTTTTTATTGCATTGCACAAAACCAAATGAAAGGAGGCTGAGGTTCAAACAGCAGTTCACAATATTTAGCAACAACACTGGGAGAAGTTAATAGTGCTTCAGATATCACCAAGCAAGGAAGAGATCTAATATACCAAAAGCTGTTCAGAACAAAAACTTCAGACAGACACTGACAAAGATGTAGGCAGTGAAACAGAGCTGCCTTTTTAAGTGCTGAAGATGTCATTGCTACCCTCACAGCACTGCAAAACTTAAAAAGAGATAATAGGACATGCACTTGCCTTCCCCTGAGCTCTACTCTTGACAGGGACAGCCTAGCTCCCCACAGGGCACTTGAAAATCTT
Source organism: Leptocoma aspasia (assembly GCA_013399835.1). Classification (NCBI taxonomy): domain Eukaryota; kingdom Metazoa; phylum Chordata; class Aves; order Passeriformes; family Nectariniidae; genus Leptocoma; species Leptocoma aspasia. The sequence goes on along the minus strand of VXAX01004650.1, from coordinate 82,217 downwards.
AGATGGATTCAAAGGTCTATAAACAAGACAACATTCTCAGAAGTTTGTTTTTTTCCATGAGAAAACTTGTTTGAACCTCCTGCCAGAAAAAATTCTGGCAAGTGATACAAAAACCATCATGGAAGAGACTAGGAGGCAAAGAGCACAAAAAATTGAGAGCCTGGCCCTAGGGCAGAGGGGGGAGATGGGCTAGTCACACTCCGCTGGTTTGGGCAAGACACAGCAGCAGATCTAATATCTAAAACTTTCTCCTCAATTGTTCCCCATTTCTGTCTTCCACCTCAGTAATTTCCATGAGAAGTGGCTTTTTTCAGCATCCTTATGCCCTTCCACATCCTGCCATCCTTTTCCCTGAGATCCAGACATGATTTTCTTATTCTTTTGTATAAGCAACACACTTTGCAAGGAGGTACAAACATTATTGATTACTGAGGTCAGCTCTCTTCCAAAGCTATAAACATTTCCTTTAATCACTGTTAGAGAAATAATTAAATTTAAATGCCATTTTCATAGTATTTTCCTGCTATATAAACCTTTTACCCAATGATCTTAGAGGGCTTTGTCATGGTGAATATTGTTATCTTTGGAAGAATTGGTAATAAATTTGTTATATGAAAGTTTAGGAATAAAACTTAGAAATACAGATTGTAGTCCCTGAGTCTAGTTACTGCCATCCTATGCTTTTCCCTTTTTGGTGACTAAAAATTTAAGAAAAAAATATTATTTTCTCTTCCAGACCAGTTCAGCCCATATTTTGCTAATAGTTCATGTAAGGCACTGTGCAGTGGATATCAGGTCAAAAGAAACCATACCAAGTTAAGATAAAAATATTACAGCAAAGGTGAGTTCAGAATTTGCAAAATTTACAGCCTTTGAGATTTTCAAACGCATAATATCAGCCAAATGAAGACCCTGCTTCAGAAAGTATCCGGATCTTAGTCAAAGACACCTAAGGTTGCACTGAAATGCCTTTTCTTTCAGGGAACAGCGATTTGAACGGAAGCTCAGCACTTCCCTGACCGCAGGCCAGCATGAATCCAGCCCCTGGGTCCCTTCCTATGGGAACACTAGGCAGAGAGACCCTTTTCAAAGGAGGTCAGCCTTTGAAACATGAACTGACCTTCAGCAACCAAGACTCCCTTCTCTTTTGCAGGCTTTGTGCACTCTCTACCAGAAAGCAATGCCATGAGTTATGTTTTAATTCTCATCTGCTAAACGTCCTTAAAAGTCTGCAGTTGTTCCTGTTCTCACTAAAAGACAGGAACTGAGCATGTTTGAGAGACACAACTGTCCCTCAGCTCCTCTTCTTCTGCATTTCCCATTTACAGTTAGTTCTGCTACCAAACCAAATCCATTTTTAGTACATGAGAGTAATTTTGATAATCAGAAGTAGAAAGTATCAGCTCCCTGTGTGTTTCAGGGAAACATTCTGTGGTCCAAGAGGATCCAGGCTGCTGCACACTCACATGCAGCTTTCTGCCATTTCTCTGGTGTGCAGCTACTTGCAGGAGTGGGAGAGCAGGGAATAGGCTTCTACTGTTGTCACTTCCATCACAGAGAAGAAAAGCAGAGGGTACCTGATGGAAAGGATGCCCTCGAGGAAGTCCAGGTCCCACAGTCCAGCCTAGGGTCCAGACTTGTATCCAGCTGCTACAGTCAAAACTCCAACCCTAAATAAATATAGTCTTTCTTTCCTAGTCACATAAAGGGGAGCTGTTTAGTTAAGCCCCACATCATAAACGCATTGTGATATCCAAAGTGAGAATAGCACTTTTCCCTGCGAGAGCATCTCCTTTTTTATGGAGGCTGATGGGTGAGAAAATGGAAAAGTTTTCCAATTCATTTAAAATTGAGCAACGGAGCTTTCTAAATCAATATTGGTGCCCTCATATCTCAGACAAAAAAAAATCTGTCAAAGGAAGAGAATGACTGTACTCATCATTCTAGCCATCAAAGTTATTTTGATCAAGTCTGTGTGTATTTTTAATAATGATTTTTCTTCTCCCCCAAAGTCTTGTTATTCACTTGAAGGCAAAATTATACAAAAAGAGGAGCAACTTTCTGAAAAAGTGTAAGAACCTCTGAGACAAGATCAATCAGTATTTTGTCAACTCAGGATCCTGAAATATATGTCTGACAGAAGGCACTTGGAGCATGGCTCTTCACAATACAAGTAGTTTTTAAATATTTATTTTAACAACATATAACAGTGGCAAGACTAAAAAATCCCAGTTTACTCTTTCTTTGCCATCCTTAAAAGTTATTATTGTGAAGATATATTCATATATATTCATGGCATTCATGTCCTAGTGTGAACAGACGGAAAAGACTTCCTCAGTGCTATGAAAAGCCTCAGAAAGAACTACATTTTGAACTTAACAATTCTGAAATACTCTCAAAGTGTTTATGTATCATCTAAGTAATGCTGAGATTTTCACAAGAAACCTCTGCCAAAACCACTTGGAATCACAAAGAGTGGAGAGCAAACATTCTGACTAACAGCTTTGTCACACTAGGCTTGGAGCACTGTTCCCAGTGCGAAGCAGTGTTTTAAAACAAACATTTAAAACTCTTTCAAATTCTAAGTGTTGCTTAGAATTTATTAAAAGATAATGATTGAACTTAGAATACACACTAATAAAGCCTTTCCAAAACTGCAGTACTTTTGCCTGTAGCACAAGCAAAGCTATTGATAAGGCACGTGTTCTAATGGAGGAACCCGCGTAATAGAAGACAACAACAAAGAACTACTCACAGATCAGTGACATCATTATTTCAAACAGTATGGCTGCACTTAAAGGGTTGAGGTTGTTGGTCATCACATTGCTGCATTTATAGCTGCATTTATACACTGGTAATTTATATATGTATTTTAATATTTAATACATAATTACTATTCTCTGAAATATGACTAAAATGAAAATGAAATACCACAAGTTGTATCAGAAACTTTTTATCTAGCTTTATTATTACTCAAGAATCTACTGTATGATTTCACAATCATAAAACATAGTCCTCTTGAAATTAAATTCTGCATAAAGTTCACTCAAGCTCTTTCAGGTCAACAGTGGAATCTGATCTGTAAGACTTAGACAGAAAATATTTACAGATTATCTCCTCACAGACTGTCAAAGGAAATGGGAAGTTTTTATGTTGCAGTGTATGAGAATAAGGAACAGTTTGCTATTTAAAATATTTACACCATTTTGTGTATTTGCTATGAACCTAAATTCAGAATAACATCATTAACTGAGAAGAAAAATCATTTTATACTCATATCTGCTTATAAGTAAACTTAAATTTAAACTGCTTCTCAAATTTCTCAAATACTAAACCAAAAGGGCAGTTTTTAGCTATAGTGCCGTACAGATTTTAACCAAAAATACAATTGTGTTTACTGCGATGGTTAGAAAATAACAATATTTACTAGGGAGAAATGACCATGGCAAAAAGACAGCAGAGAAAAAATACACATCATTCACTCTTTGAAGATGACTGCTCTAATATCCTGCTTCTTCTTCTTCTTCTGCTGTTCTTTATCAAAAGCCAATCCAATTAATTAAGTACGTCCTCAACAGTTATATCAACCTTTTACAACAGCATTTACACTACAAACAAACACAGCAGTGGAGATTCTACTTCTGATTACAGAAAACAAACAAACAAACAAAAAACCCAAAAAAACCTCAGACCCTCATGTAAAATCTTGCAGATCAGAAAGATATTTATATGGATTCAAAACAATATTTTTTCCCTTTACCGCAATGCCACCAAAACAGGGAGAGAAAAGTCTCTAAACTGCCTCCATTAGTATGCAAATAATGTCATGTACATGTGACACATGATGTCAGGAATTCTATTTCATTTCTTACAGCTGAAGGAACAGAATATAGCTGTTGCTACAATGACAGTGTTTGAAGCAGAGTTGTACATACCTGCCCGTACCAGCTGTATTCCAGCATCGTAACCTCAGCGAACAACAACTCTTGGAAAACTCAGAGCAAATTCGTGAGTACCAACTGTTTCATGTAAGACAAAGCCTGTGACTATGCTGCTACTTTCCCTTTCAAGGGAGTGTGCTACACTCTACAACTTTTGCTTAGCCACCAGCACTGCTACAATCATAGCTTTGTTGAAGTGTTGTGCTCTTGCAGCTAAAACCTGTTGATAATGAACCTGAACCCATTATTTTGAGTCAATGAATTGAAAGAAATAGGGCAAAGAATGAAAGCCACAGGGCCAATTACCAGCATTCTTTGATGTATTACTTGCTAGCACCCACCAAATCACTTTGTGTCTTTGTCTTGATCCCCTCTGTTATTCATTAATTATTCTGTAAGGGTTAGAGTTCAGATAGCTAATTGCACAGACAGTCTTACTTGGTGGGGATTCTCCCTACACTGACACTTTCCCCAGCTGTGCCCAGCCACCTTGCATTATGCCAATTAATCCAATTCTTGGCATTTTTGTACAGTCCTCCAGGTTCTTTTAAAGCTTTGCCGAAAATGTTTTTCTCAGGCTTGTAAACAGAGACTGAAGAAGGTCTGTGAACTGGACAGATAATGTTTACAACTGTCTTGTTCATTCTTTGTGGAGGTCACTGGCCCTAGTGACCCTGTTTTCCTCCCCATGTGCCTGTTGCTTTATTTACAAGCATGGTGTCTACTACTCTTTCTGCATTTGTAGAAATAAGAATTATTTTACAATACTTCATTTTCATTTTTTCCCTGCCCTTACCCACTCTTCACTTTTGTCAGAAGTGATCTTTGTTACGTTGAGAAGTAGATATCACTTTACATGTTAAGAGACAATTTCTAGGAGAAGAGTCTTTTAGTTAACAAAAGGAAAATACCTAATTTCTTTGTTGATCTTAGTGCTAAGAATATTTCCATGTACAAAATTTTGTAAGAAAGAAGGAATTAATTTTAATAATGAAAATACAAAAAAGCTGGAAATAAAAGCTTCTGTTCTGTGAGGTCAAAGCTCGGGCTCCTGTTCACAAACTCAGAACTGTTGATGGGCTTCAAATTTCAGAAAACGCAACTTAGGACTCCTCATTTTCACCCAAAATGGGAAAGATCATGTCCATTTCCTCGGTTTGGTCACTCATTACATGTTTGTTATTCCCCTGCTACAGATACCCACATTCCTGCTCCTACAACCATAGAAAATTGGTAAGTTGGGACTACAGTTTGGGGGCACAAATCAGAAGGGCCAGAATTAGGACCAAGCCTATTGAAAATTAGATAAACCCTATTTTTAAGGCAGCTACACTGCAGGCAATTTTAGGTCCTCATAGACACTTCCATGTGCCTGGGAACTGTGTAATCAATGGCTTTACCTGAAAAGTTGGAATGTAAAGAAAAGAGGTAAAACTAGGTCCTCAGAGAGTACTGTGAGCTGAAGTATGCACAGGCAAGTCGTTTAAGAACGCAGTCACTGAAATAACCAGGAAAGAGCAGCCACAAAGAACACCCTCTAATTATCTTAAATTATTATTAGCAGTACCTAAGTAATTATCCAACTATGTAATTATTCTCTTTCAGAGACACCAGTTAGCTAATAAAATTGTACTGGAGACCTTAAAGAGCATAATAAAAATTTATCCCAGGAATGTCATCCTCAAATTACCCTGAACAGATAATACAATGAGTGAAATGTGAATGCTGAGGTTCAAGGTAGGGAGGAAAAATAAGATTTTGTAATAAATCTGTTTTAAAAAATTAGCAGTGTTTTAGCACTTCAGGTGATCTGACTGCTAATCTCCATTTGCAGATAAGAGAAATCCAATATCCTTCAAGCAACCAGGTCAAAAGAACAGTTCAATAATTACAGGAGTCTTACATTAGAATCTGTAAAACACCCAGGAGCATAGGTTAGCTGAGGAAGATTAAAGAAAGAAAGTTTGTTTATAGATTTCATTTTTCTGCCACAAGAATCTAAATAAGCTTAAGATGGTGCTTCTTCCCCTGTACAAAGTCCAAAGAGAAAATTATTAACCACCGCTCTGTATGACAAGTTATATTTTACATACATATTCAGAACCACTCAAGCTCCATCTTCAGGTGAGCAATGTGCAAAATATTTCTGTTAGTCTAAACAAAATGCAGTCTCTGACCACACTCCATAGACTGACCTGCTGACTGGACTAATGCAAAACTTATCATCCATGAATTCAGACTTATTAAGTGTTCCATTTAAAGTTGGTTTTCATTAGCTCTTTTAGCATCAAAACTAAAAACCAGAGAGATCTGTGAAGTAATTTATTTTTCATAGTTGTGTCCATGCAGAAAATATGGAATTTTCGCACTCCATGAATTGACTTTTTCCTCATTAAATATAGCCTGAACATATGGTTTAGTCTCATTAATGTGTAATTCAGGTAAAGCAGGTATAAATTCATTTCTCTTGAAAGAACTGTAATTTTTAACATCTGCAAATTAGGATAGTTTATGCAAATAGGAGAATGCTATCTAACTCTAAAGCAGAAGAGTACTTTACATCAGTGGTGCAGAGCTGGGCTTGTGATACTATAGTCAAAAATTCAACAGACTAAAACATTCCCAAATAATCATTCCTTAAAAGACAGATTTATGCTAAATCCATAAACTGCCAAAATTGCTTTTGTAAAATCCAGCCTCCAAATTCTGAATCCCTTGATAATGCTGAGTATATCACCTAAAAGAGGGAGCCACCACATATTGTGTTACCAGGAGCTGTGCTGAGCAGCATTTTCACCAGGCAGAGGGTAGGAAGGCCTCTGGTCCTCTGGGATCTTACCTCAGGATGCTGCTCAAAGAAGACTAGACACATTCCAGCATGTGGCTGCTCTCTCCCAGGAGTTTCTCTTCTCTCACTTGAAAAACGTATCTAGCACGATTACTTACAATGCTGTTAAATTGAGGCAATATTTTAAGGGGCATCTGACCACACAAGCTGACACCTCACTCAGCTGGAACCCGTCACAGCATTTAAATCAGAGACAAAATAACCTGTTCTGGGCAAGACAGTGGAGAATTTGCAGTTTCAGTGCACAAGATAATTTCTATATGTCAGTTTTCTAAATTTCTAAGTATTGCTTTTCTGCACTGAAGAAGCCAATTAAATTTACTTTGTACAGAGTCCTAACTTTTCAGGTTGATTTCATTTTTACAGGAATATTTCAGGACTTTCCAGAACCCCCAACGCCACTCATTGAAGTGGTCCCCAGAGACAAGAATGGCTCTTTATTTCAGAGAGCTGAGAACATTTTGTTTCAGATATAGCTCCAAATATATTTTAATGCAGAAAAGTAAAATATCAGCAACAGTATTTAAACAAACATGCAACTTCAGTATCTGCATTGAATGACTACTGCTATCCTTTCCACTTTTATTCTATACTGCTGGATTTGACATTGAAACTTTTAAAGTTTAAGATGTGCTTTCTGTCAATAAAGTCTTTCAAAGCTGTAAGGCCCTTAAGGAAGTAGTTTGCTATGTCTGTATAATGTTTTGCACACTGGGGCACTGATTTGGTGGAACAAATCAGAATTATCCAATAACCTCTGACTACAACCTCTTTCAGTCACAGTAGAGGCTTCTGAAAATGCTCTGCTGCTGAGGTCAATATCAGTTCCTTACAACTTCCACAGGAGCAGCCCAGTGCAAAGGTCTGTCAGAAGTCTCATATCGTGTGTGGTAGCTAAGTTTGGAAGTCTTCTAGATTCCTTTGTCTATGTCCAAACCTCTATGAAATGTAAATTATTTTCTCCCTGAGTAATCAGGAGGAACAGGAACTCATATTATTATAGCTTACAGATTAATATTCAACTTCTACATCAGAACACTAATAAAAGCCCACCAAGAACCATGAGATAACCTGAATTTGCACTAGATATGGAATACAGCAGGGAACAGAAATAGGAGTTGATTGCCTACAAGAACTATTGATTTGAGCTTGAAAGAGAGCACTAACAGCAACAAAACTGCTGAGAGAAAAAGTAGCTATTCTCAACTAGATTCTTAACTGTATGTAAAATATGTTGCCCAGGCAGACTAAAACCTGAACATCTGAACCCTGTAAGAACTGAACATCATTAGGCTAAAAAACACCTGTTTTTCCAAAGCGGAAACAAAGTAGATCTCTTGTCAGTAATGTGATAAATAAAAAGGGTTCTATCAAACTACTTTTTAATTTCATTTAAAATGCTGCAGTCCAAGGACAGCTGTGTGTTAAATACAGCAAGACTGATTTTGAAATTAGTCACATTATTATTCTTTCTACTTTCAGTAAAGCAATTCAGAAATTGAGCTTTTTTCCCTAGGAATTGCATCTTATTTTAGATCCTCTCTTTTCTAGTAACCAGGATATTTTTTTTAAACAGTAGAAAAAGCTTATTGTTCTCATTTTAAATTATTGGTATTGATTAGGAGCTTTGCCTGAATAATAAATACAGGAATGATGATGATGATGATGATGATGATCCTCCTCATCATCATCATCATCAATATTATACATTTTCCATTAGCTTTTCTGCGCTGAACAGGACTTCACTGAAGCAGATAAGGGACCTCAAATGTTCAGATGAAAAGGGTATCTATTGGAATACTGTAAGCTTAGCAAAAAATACAAAACCTGCTTCAAAATTCAACACACCGGTCAAAAGCATTGATTTGTTACGCTACCTTAAAAACCTGTGGTGCAGAAATAGACACAGGATCAGCCTTAAAATGAGTGTGAGCTGAAGAAGTATGATAAATAAAATATTGCAGTCGTGTCTCTTATCGTGAGAATTTTACATATACACAGTATAATTTGAATGTTCTATATGAGCAAGCTCTTCCATGAGTAGTGAGACCAATAAACTGCTGTTTCCTGTAGATTTCCATAATGTTTCCCCTAAAGTTTTCTCTCCAAGCCTCCAAGTTACCCAGTTTTGGATTGTTTTTTATGATCACTGCTCTGCACTATCTAAGAGGTGATCACATCTCCTGCCAGGGAAGGGAGCTTTCAGCTCCTGAGCCCACATAAACCCAAGCATCCCCACTCATCTGCTGCCCTTGCTCATTACTCTGCAGACTCGTTAAGAGCTATCTTTTCCCATTGTACAGTTCATGCTTTTTTTCCTTATCTGCCTGTGGATTTCCATGACACCTCAAGGCAGTTCTATTGAAGCTGGACTGCAGGATCAAAAACATCAAGGTGGAAGGAAAGGAAGGTTTATGAGAAGCAAACAGATGGCAACAGCCATCAAAACATGCCACATTTCTTTAGGAAGCTATGCTAAAAATGATCAAATATTGATGCCTTGGGAAATTGATGGATGTCACTTTGAAACTGAACCTGGACTACTGCTTCATTCTGAGGCATACTCAAAAGGTTTTTATTTATTGAATACAGAACAACCTAAGGAAGCATTCAGTCTATAGGAGATAACAAGAAAATCTAGATTTCTATAGTATACCCCCTTATTAGAACAAAAATCAAATATAGTTATTGAATCTGAGTTTGCAGGAATTTTAGGAGGTTTTACCCAAAATCCAAAACTCTCAACTGATTTTAGAGAAGTTACAAAGTGACAATGATATCCTTTGAATCCCAGAAAAACTACAAGACCTCGCATCTACAATGATACAAAGACAAGACAATACGGAAGGAATAATGCTCTTGCACTTTCGACAAATATTATTTTTAAAAAGTATTGTATTTTCTCATAATGTGAAGAACTCTTGTGAAACAACTCTCCAATTTTAATATTGATTGAAAGGTAGAAAACAGATATGAGAGGGAATATAACTTCATTGGGTTTAATACGTAGTAAATAGCACATATCAAAGGTAGAAAACGATTTAAATAAGGGCATGTACAGGAGAAAAAAATCTGGTGCAGTAAAACTGATATTAAAAATACTGGAGGGGAAAAAAATATATAACCTTTTGAAAATCAGACCTGAATCAGTCTACACTAAAGTGGATTTCAAGCAGGTGAACAGAAGCTCCAATCATTTTCTTTAAGTTTCTGAAGTCTTAGGATTTTCTCAAATTGTACCATCAGTGCCTTGTATGATCTAGTTCCTTACTAATATCTCATAATTGAAATTGCAGTGACTTGCATACTGAAAGACATTGAATTAAAAATGTATATTGTATTTGTCAAAGTCTTGAAGAGCACCATTAAATAGTTCACCTGGGCATATTCCCTTTTTCAGTAAGTATTTCAGAAATACTTTCTGAAAGAACTAATACACATTATGAATTTAAGAGCCACAAAGTAATCCAGTGAACTGAATCACTGCATACAGCCAACATTGGAAGCTACATAAAAGAATTCACTTCTATTTGGAGGAACACCATGAAGCTATAAAGAAAATCCACATTCATCTTCCAACTGTCAAGTAATTGTAGAAAAAATAATTGGTAGTGTACTTCAGATTAAGTAGATGAGTATCATTGACACTTTGGTGAGTTTAGGTATTATTGATGAAAAGCAAAAATTGTATATTCACCTGTTTGCTATATAATTTGGTACTCACTAATTAACTGAAATCATGGAGACTGCATTTCCTAGTCATAAAGGCATTTTTGGGAATATCAGCTTAATGTGCCTCATCTAAGCACCTGATCTAGTGCAAACGTAATAAACAGTGTATCACAGCTACCTCAACAGCAATCATAGGCTGCTTGTCTGTTTGATTACCAGGTGCTTATTTCTGTAATGAAACTGTTGATCCATTATGAATAAGAGATTAGACTCTTAGGGAGCAAGCATTTGGAGCACTAGTTCAGTGCTCATATGCATATTTATGGTGTTGTATTCAGTGGAGGGACAATGGACCACTCCTCACAGCTTTTAACCTTTATATACACTTCCACACACACATACAGAATGCATTCTCAGCAGGTATATCTATGCTTACAGGGAGTCATAGTTATATTTATATACTAAGTATACCAAATTATCAGGGAAAAAAATGGTTGAAAAGGGCCTACTCCTTCTAGTAGATTCTCTTTTTATTTTTGAGAATAAAGTCCAGTTAAGCCTCATTTCTTCCAAGTCTGTGTTCCACGGATAAGGTTTTAGTATGTTTTTTTTTAATCAATGGACATAATGCAGAAAAAGATGTTTCTATCTGCAGCAGATCATCACATTTTTAGAAGCAATTCTGCTGCTATCACGAGTGGCCCATTAACTGGAGCACAGCAGTGAGGGAATCACTTCTGAAATGTCATCAGCAGTTCTTTTGGTAGAAACTGTGCTTAAAATAGCCCTGTACACACTGAGGCCTGACTTGATATAAAGATTTGAAATAAGAGCACAGAAAGGGTTCGTGGTTTTGTTTGGGGGTTTTTCATTTTACATGTGTTCAATTTTATTCAAAAATTACACAGGGTTCTAATGAGATGGATTCCCCTTAAGTTTTATTGCCTATGATCCAAAATAATACTTTCCATAGCACATTTTTTTAATAACGTTTTAAGTACAAATCAGTGGAGTGTCTGGTCAGACCAAGTCTCTTGAAAGCATCACTGGCTCAAATGCTTTAAAAATGTTTTCAAGCTATTTTTCAATCTGAACACAGAATAATTCTCCATGTAACCCTAAAAATTCTGATTTTGTAGACTGAAAGTAAAGCTCAATAAAGTCAAAAAGCCTTCAGTGGGCTTTGAAATTGGACCCAGGTCCTTTGGCTTGCAGGTGGCAATCCTTAGCCAGCCTGCAGGGAAGTGATATTTGTTTTACTGCAGAACTACTGTAGAAAATTTTTACATTGTGGATACTCCAGATAGTTAACACACAACATCTAATATGAAATATTTTTGTTAGGTGATCAGAAGACATCACATTACCAATTCACCTTGTCCTACTTCTACCAGTGGTCAGTGTAAGATGAGCACAATGTCAGGCAGGTCATAAAGTTGTCTGTATCACTATCCTAAAAGATGCTTTGGCATCTCACAGTCATTTGTAGAGTAGTATCTGTTGTAATCCTGCTGTGAAAGAATAAAATGCACATCACTGACTTGAAGGGGAGAAAAGACTTCATGCTTCACTTGGCTATAAGAGAAGTGGACTCAGTCTCTAGAGGAAGATCATCTGGGTTGCAAGAAGAATAGTTCCGTGGTTACCTGTTACACAAAGACATTAAAGACTCAGGTCCAATTTCCTACCTGAACTTGAGTCCCTGGATAATTTTGAGCATTCATCACAAGTGACATTCATCTCTAAGAGGTAGTTTTCTAATCTATGTTATGAAAAAGTCGATATTTTGGACAATAGCAAGAGAAAGGATCTCCAGAAAGTGAATCACTTTCAGGTACCCCTGGGAGACTTCATATAAAAGCAAGAATTTTTTTTTAATTTTCTTTTTCTTTTTTTTTTCATTCCTTTGGACATGCTCCTCTCTTATGGTTCATCACAGAAGGAGACTTGGGCAACTAACTTTAATTAGATGCCTATTATTTATATGACTTTATTTATATAAAAAGCTGGATCCATGTAGGCATTTATATGTCATAGTATAAGCTAAACATTATACTATGAGGAAACAAATTTGTGTCTCTGCAACTTAAATTTTTACCTGCAAAATGTGACTCCTTCCTCACAGTTGGACTGTGGGGGGTGAAACATTACAATTTGTATGATATTGTCAAAATGTCAGTGGAGCCCAGAAAACTGCTTAACATAAATATATAGAAAAGGATGCTGGAGTCAATGACCCCCGACCCCCAACCCCCAAAAGGTACAAACTGAATGCTAGTATTCAAATCTTGTTGGCATTTTTACTAACTGAAGAAAAAATTTAGAGAGGGTTTTAATTTTGGAGTTTAAATGAACTAGATGATTCTTCAAGCACTATGTATGAAATATATTTTAACTATCAATATTATCACTTAAGCCAAAAAATCCACATTTTTTGTACAAAGTGGATGACAATGCTTATTTGTATACAGTTCCATTTAATTTTTCAAGGCAAAACTCTCACTAAGTCAGTTGGAGGTTGTAGTAGCAACATTTTTTTTTCATTCTCTATGTGTTAGATACCATAGCTTATCTCAAGACCCAATGCAATCTATTTTTTAATCATTCACACCCTTTATTCTGTAATTATGGTCTGCCTCTTTCAATACTAAAAAGGCAGGACACAGTTCAATTATTAATGGTCCAGATATGAACATAAAGTGGAATTTGGTCTTTAGAAATATATCTATGATTTGTAACAGCACTAATGAGAGTTATAAGCTTATATTTATCATGTAGTTCCAACCCAGTATTAGTTTCATATTCTTATAATCTTCTGCTAGAAAAAAAAAAAAAAAGAAAAAATAAAAAAGAATAAGAAACCTTTTGTTTGCTTTAGACAGCAATTGAGTTTTCTTCTGCATAAGGAATTGACTGCAATTACAGTTGTGTCAATGCACCTCACAAAGTTACTGGGCCTTCATGGAGCCCACTATTAGTCTGAACTTGCAAGGTCTTTGAATGTAACAAACTCTGAAGTAAATTAATATAAAGTAATAATGGAGAAAAATTGCAAATAAATAAAAAAAGTTTTGATTACCTGTTGATTTGTCTGAAATCATAGTACACAGAGCAAGTGTTTAGAATCAAATATCTCACTTTGGAAACAGATTTGCTACCATTCCTATTTATACATTTTGGTCAAATGACCGGTGTAGACTATATTCAACGTTCATATGATGGAAAACACTTTCAACAGAAAAAATAATCAATTTTTATCACATTTTGTCATCTCTAATGTAAAGTGAGTGGTGGAAATGTAGTATTTCGAGCTCTGTCCACTTTGCTCTGCTGTTTTCAGTGTTGTTCTCTCTAATTTTTCATCTCTTCTTTGCTTTCTTTCCATGTTTTGATCTCTTTGCTTGTTTACTCTGACTTCCAATGATGCCTCAGGTTTTAGCTTTTTTATTTTTCAGATTCTGTACTGCTTTAGTGTGTACTTCTGAGCTTCATATTAGGGGATAGTAAGCTCTCTTCAGACAGTAGGTAGACAAAAGAATTCATTCTCTAGCTGGGGACCAAGGACAAATGATCCAAATTTCTGGCCCAAGAGCATAAACAACGTGGACTGAAGAGAGAAAAACAAGAAGGATGGGACTTCATGGGCTGAAGTTGTAATTGGACAACTAGCTCCAATTGGCTAATGGACCAAAACTTATAATAGTGTAAGACCCCGCGACCAGCTGTCCATTTTGTGACCATTTTGGTTCATCTTGGATGTAGCCCTGGCTGGGCTCTTGTACTGCCCAAGGTGTGTCCATTGAGGCCTCCTAATAAATACCTACTTTATTCTTTAGCTCTGTCTAGCCTCTGTTCTATGTCAGCCTTCACAAAGCATCACCAACATTACCTCTTATCATTTTTCTTCTTCTCAAACACCTTTTTTTCCCATGATTTTTGTGATATTTCAACAAGATACAGTTCTGAAATGATTTCTTCATTCTGGTCTCCATCCAGTTTGATCTCAAATGATTGATTATAGCAGTCTCAAGGGTAAAATAGTGAACATGCTCTATGGGTATGATTAAAGACAGAGCCTGTAATTCCCAATGCATAAAATTCAGAAAAATAGACAAAATAAAACTTGGAGAAATTCTTCATTAACTGGTGCTCCAAATACTGTTTAGTCAGGGGTAGAAATTATTTCCAAAGCCACCAAATCATTGGCAATTTTTCTTTTAATTTCTTTGACCTTTGAAAAAATTCACCATTTGTGTCTTTGAACAAATTTACAAATAAATGCACTTGATTAGGGATCTGATATCAAAGGGATCATCTTTGTCCTGGGTGGTTGTTGTCCTTATTTTCCATCATAGAGCAATTAATCCATTGTGTGCATATCTTATGAGATATTCTGCTTTAAAAGCACAGTCATTGAAAAAGTACTCAAATTCAAAACATCATCTAAAACTACAGTTATCTGTAAAAGGCTAAACGGAAGATTTGGAACAAAATAGCTCCTGGGTTAGAATCTTGTATGCTGTATTAACCTTGAGCAAAATTTTACAGTGCAGGTACTTAACCTACATGGAAAATTTCATAATGGGAATACTGAGAAACCTGTGGCTATAACCAGTACTACTGGGCCCCAGTATAATATTTAATTTACATTTCTTACAAAGCAATTTTTGTCAATCTTGCTGCATGAATGAAAAATCTCATCCCATAGTCTCCAATTCACTACCCTCATGAACTCATAAAAAGGTCTTTTAACCACTGCTGTGATTTTCAAGTGGAAATAATAAAATGGCAAGAGTTAAATATTAATATTCAGTTCTTACTCTGTGCTTTTCTTTGATACCAATTACAACTTGAACTTCACCTAACTCAAAAAGACTGCAGACTTCTCTCAATTAGCAGTAATAGGATTAATACATAGCTTTGGAATTGAAGATTTAAATAGCAAAAAAAAAAGAAAAAAAACTTGGCAAATGTACACTACATGTACCAAATTAATCTCAAAATAAATATGCAGCCTTGGGTGAAATAAGTGGAATGTGGAATGCTACAGATGTGGGGGTTATTGTGATTTTTCTGCTCTCTTGACAACCTCTGCAGGCAGCATTGCTTTGAAAACTATCATGGCTGTAGAATAACTACCTTTTCTTCCATATGTTTATGGACACTAGAAAGTTGCTGCAATTCACAATAGGTATTCTCCTTTGTAGAGCACCAAAGCTATTTCTGTTTATTAGACTTTTCTCCTTTACCACTTTTTATGGTTCTCAGCTTTGTGAGTTTTAAGCAATCTCAGAGATTCTAATTATTGCATTCAAATAGCTATCTCCTGAGGAAAGATAATATATTAAGTGAAAAGTATTAGTTGGACAGAAGTGTTTCTGCACTACAGAATGAACAGCAGGCAACTGAATTTATTGAAGATAATTCTTGTGTTTCCTTATTCATGTTGAGTTGTTTGTGGTTTATTTTGTATTTGCATTTCATGGGCAATTATTGACTTCATTCTTCTTGCATTTTTAGTAACTACCTCTACATTGTATGATACAATGGCCCAAACTGAAGACGACTCTGTTTTAAGGTGTACAGAGGTGCAATTTGACTTTTTAAAAAAAATTTTAATATCCTAAAATTCCCTGTCAAATCAAAGAATGCTGATGTCAGTTATAAAGAGCTGTTTATATTCTTTTCTCAGAGGAAAATAAGAGATACTTAATCTGTTTTACTGATCAAAGCTCATACAGCAGAACATTTGAAGTGTAACTAAACCAATACAGAATCAGCTGTGAGACAGGAGAGATGGAAGTGACAAGTTTAGTTTTTTATTTCCTTCCAGCTAGTGGAGAAATCAAGACCAAGGTTGACCACAGGTTTCTATTGACAATAACCGTGTGCTTCATTTCTGGAAAAATGCACTTCAGGAAATACCAGAGAATGACGAAGGGCCCCTTTTCAAAATAGTACATTAAGATGCTACAGAGATTTGAAATGAGCATGAGTTGTTGCATATTTCAAAAGTCTGACCCTAGAATAATGACTGATAACAAAAAAAAAAAGGAAAAGGAAGAGTAGTGCCTTCCCACATAAAGTTGATCATCAAGGAGGTTTGCTTTATATTTAAGTCCACTAAGAAAAAATTTTCCTGGGAGTGGATATAGCAGTAATCATTATGAGGACAGACAGTGTAGTCAAGATCACAACAGAGATCAACAAGTGTTTAGAAGAAGGCTGACAATAAAAGGAGCAGAAACACCATGATGGGAAAAGTGTGAGACCTCTTAAATCCTGTTGGTGTCAGCCTCTTTTATTTTGCTGGACTTGCAGGTAACTACAGATAAATCATAACATCTTAACACCATTGCAATCATATTTCAATTTGATTTCAACTACCTGTAGACACTATCTGGAGCTTCCATTCATTTCGATATGTTTGTCTCTCACTCCAACAGAAGAAATTAACCCAAAATCAATTGATCTATACATTGTAAGGATTCAATCTTTTATTTGTAGCTCAAACTTCTAATGTCCCGCCTCCAAAAATAAGCATTACTTTCCCACGTTCTGAAGTACTGGTCTCCACAAGTTCTAGATCTTTGCTCAGAAAGAAATAATATATGGAAGCTAATTCAATTATAATATAGCTATTAATTAACCTAATCTTCTTTGGTACTGCTCAGAAAATAGAATCATCTGCCTCATGGTAAAAACATAGTGAACTTTGGGAGATGGTTGGAAATAGTCTTGAAAGAATGTATGAGATGCATTGCCACTGTTGCAGAGCTAGTAAACGGCAGCTGAGTTAAGCAAAATTCTCCCTCTACACAGATGGATCACAACATAGGCCAGAGGTTTCCAGCACAGCCAAAATAAAAATCTTGCTTAATTCTTCCTAGAGTTTGATTTTGAATTTCCCTAATTCCTCCTTTATAAAGCAGAGAATCACCTAAAAACCTTTTCTGATCTGTCCAGATACAGAAATGGCCAACACGTGAAAAAGATGGACTGTAGAAGTTGATCTGGATAGAAATGAAACTAACAAATTGCACTTTGGTGAGGAGCAGAGAAGGATGGGATGAATGCACAGGCTCCAGCCATTTAGAGATGGTTGTCATTCTTTATGAAGATTAAGGACTTGTAGCTTTGCATTCCTATATTAATCCAAAGGCCAGCCATTGTACAAGCTGCCAGAGTACAGACTTCCAGACACTACCCTTTTGATCAGAGCCTTGAGCAAAATGAAGTCCCATTTCTACACTGTATTTTTCTGGCTTTACTCTGTTAACATTACATGGCAGACATGCAAAACTTACTTTAAATTTCTCTAGAAAACATTTGAGAACAAAAAGAACATAATGAGCACAGTTGAAGAGGACTCTCTCATGTGGCCAGTGGCCAGTTTACTTGTATATTGAAAGAATATAACTATATGAATCCTTTTCAAACTAAGAAAACTTTTATAGTAAAAGGTAAGAGTCATGCACGCATGATTTGCTTAGGAAGATCTACACATGTTTCAGAGCAAATGAAGTAAGGCTCACAGAAGAGTGCATGAGGTTTTTTTTTTTTTTAAATATCTTCATATTGTTGAAAAGAAAACAATTAATCCTGATTTTTCTGGGAAGGTAAGGGAATCGTATACATTACAGGAAATTTTAGCCTAGCATCCAGTGATTTACATAATGTTTTATAAAATCTAGAGTTGGTTTGAAGTCACAAGTAGATCAACCACTGTTAAAATGTCAACTTTTTTCCCTATTATATCCAGGTCTGATCTATGTCATCAGATTCTCACTTCTATGACTAATATAAAATTCAGACACAATTTCCAGTTAAAAAGGAAACTATTTCTGCCATGTCTGCCATGTCTTCTTCCCTTATTTTTTAACTTAGTGACAATTCTGATATCCAAAGTGGCAACTAATTGCCTTGACAATTAAATGGTATTGCCACAGCGCAGCCCTTATGCATTGGTCCTAATAAATGTCAGATGAAGCTCAACTGCTCACTTCAGCAGATGCTAATTTAAGCTGAATACTACCAGCTATTCAGAGAGAGAATTTTTGCTTTAAATAAGATTAATCTCAGAAATTAAGCAGGGGATTCCCTCTTATAAAAAAGGCCATTGGTTATTCATTAAATCTGAATTACTGGTTTAACAAACACTTGTATAAGAATCATTAATATTATATGTTATGTAATTACTAATGACGTGTATAATACTTAATATCTCAACAGTCAGGTCTCTTCAAAATTCAATTACTATAGCCCTTGTCATAGAGACTAGCACTGCTCTTTCAAAGCTCCCATTTTCCCTTGTGACCCTTCAGCTTGACTACTTCTTCCTTGGCTGCCATTTGTCAGTTCAGGAGTAGTATGACTGTCAAGTCAAGTGTAGATTTATATTGGAATCCTAACTCCCATCATGGTCCTCACCTTTCCACTGAAGTCAGTAGGAAGCTGGGAATCCTGTTATTCTTTTAATCCTGGGCCAGCATTTCAAAAAATGCTGATCTCTTGGCAAGTTTCTGGAGCTTCTCTTTGCTGCAGCTGACAGGAAACTGAGTCTCCTTTCATTAACACTGGAAAAGCCTGAACACCCTCAAGGTAGAGATAGCAATGTTTGCACCATTGTTCTCTACTTCACAGTAGTAAAGTCTTAGTTAATTCTGTTTGGGACCTGTTCTTATTCTTCATGAGAAAAAAAAAAAAAAAGCTTATCTCTCGCAAATGAATTCCTCCCCTATTTGCACCACGCATTTTGAAAAACGCATTGAGCAGCACATGGTTGTCAAAAGAAAAGTTTTACAGGACCCTTTCAAGCTGTAATTTCATTCATAAAATTGATGCACTTAGGAATGGTGGTGGATGCTGAGCCTGAAGTCATGGAAGAGTTCATGTTTTTGTCATTGAAGCCTTTGACAGCTAGAAGAATGCAGCTGTTTGCAAAATGCTGATTATGAATTGTCCCAGGACTCTGCAACTTCCAAGCCTCAGTGAGAGGCAGCATTCGTAGGCATAGATTAAAACTGTGCCAGGGACTCTCCAAACAGTAGGACTGCCTGGACTAGACATAGATAAATGTGTCCTAGACATAGTTAAATGTACAAATGTGGATAGAGAGCTCGCTACTGCTCACGGATCTGAGCTGAGAATACATGGGAAGAAATCAGGACACCCTGTGATTAAACCATGACTGGTTCTCTTCTTACATCTGTCTTCCACACTTTGCCTCCTTCTTATCAAGAATCACAACAGCCTTTAAAAAGAACTACCCTTACAATAGACAGCTTCAGGTCTTTAAAATGTTGTTACCTGTAGTTCTGATTTTGAGACAAAAATCAAATTTTGATTCAGCATTAATGCTCTCTCCAACTCTGAAGGCAATGGACTTGCTGAACATAATCTTTGAATCACAGTGACATCAGTGATTTCCATACTACAAGAATTATCACACAGAAGTAGGTTAACAGCTGTGCTCAGATGTGTAGAGTGTGCAAGAATAGACATAGCAAAAATAAAAATGTCTAAAACATGAAAAAAATTATGAGGTATACGGGAGAAAGAATAGAGACTGTGGACTTTAGACACTGTAAGGTTAAAAAGATGAAATCTGTGAAGTGTGAAAAAGAGAAGGAGAGATATTATGAAAGTCTACAAAATAATGAGTGAGCCCAAGGATCTTATACAGACCTCTCTCTTTATTTCCCACTTACTCATCTCTTTCAGTCTCCATTCTGCTCCTCCTCTTTCTAGATCTTCCAAAATGTATTTTGCTCTTTTTCCCAATTCCCTTTTCCCTCTTATTTATGAATCCCTTCACATAATTTTCCACTCTTCCTCTTTTCTATATACTTCTTGTCATGATAGAAATAGTAATACAAAACCCAAGTATTTTCTTAATGTTATTAAATGTATTATTTTAAAAAATAAAAATATTACAGTGCATAGAACTAAAAAGTAACATATTTTAAGTGACTGCCATGAAACAATCTGCAGAGACAGACAGCCCTGCTGCTACAAACTGCTTCAGCAAAAAGTCTGAAGACTTAAAGCATAACAACCTCAATTACTTTACTTGTGGTAATTTAACATAAAATTAAATTTTAACCCTCAGGCATCATCTCATAATTTGAAGTGGAATCAAGAAGTTTTGAGAATGCCATATTTTCTCTGAAGCAAAAACATAGAGGTAGAATTTATTTGACTATGTTTATGACAAAATGCAGATGCCTACACCCAAGCTAATTATCTAGACTTTTTTTCAGTCAACAGGGAGAAAAATACCACTTTGAGGGTGCAATCCATCTTACTTCGAAGTACATGCCTAAGATAAGCCAGATAAGTTGGATCTTAAATGGGTCTGCTTGCCCCAGTGGCTACAAAAATTGCTAAGGCATCTAGTTCAGACGTAGACACCTGTTTTGGAGATAGGCAAGAGCCCAGTGAAGGTATTCTGAAACAGATTAATAAGCTTTATGGACAGCTGATCTATTCTACCTTATTCTACCTATTCTTGTGTTTCTGTGTGCTGCTACTGTCATTTACACAGCAGTTGTGGCCTGGAGCAAAGCCATGTAATGGTATTAGAGAGCCTATGGAGCCAGATGGGATATATACATGGATCTGAAATGGTTCTTCTTGGACACAGAGTGCATTTTCAGGCTTTTAAATGATTTTTTTTTTTTGTGGGAGTAGTAAAAAACTGTCATTCTGTTCTCCCTTTCATAGTGTCTCCTAATCTGTCAAAAATCCTTCCAATTATGTGCCACTCCACTGAAAAAACATATCAGCTTAAGAAAGGGTTTGCATTATTGTATAAAGTGCAGAAGTTGCTGCAATCAAGACAGCACATCTGAAAAAGAAACTGGAAAGATGCCAGTGTAGCAGACACTGGGTAAATGAGACTCCCTACATGGGAGATATAAGGCAGGCAGCACAGGATATTAAAGGTATTTGTGACTTTCAGAATACTTTTAAAAAGCCATGACTTCCTTCCTAGCAATGTCTGGACTGGACCTGTTCTGTCTTTAAATACAAAATTTGCCTGCAGAAAGGTTTCAAAAGAGAAAGTATTAAAATTAAGCCCCAGCAGCTTAGACAATTATTTCCAAAAGAAATATAGCCATTTATAGACAGACATGTTTGTGAGAAGCTTATCTTCAAGCTTCCTTAGTGTCTCAGGTCACTGCAACAGTATTATTCTTCCTAGCCACTCATTGAGAAAATAATAGTAGAATGGGGATTTTAAAATGGTTAACAGGCAGACTCTTATGCAGAGCTTTTCCCAGTATATGCAGTAAAACATTACTCTTTTGTAATTACTCATTGCTCAGGTACCTAAAATCAGCTTCCAATCCCTGCCCGTGGCGTAAGTCTGCTGTGTATATTGGAGAGCATGTTCTCAGTGTTTTGGTATCTCTTAGATGTCAAGGGATTTTTCTGCAAGTTGCCTTTAAATTTTGTTTTGCACTAGTTAAACAGATAATGCTCCCAAAATCTTGCATGGTAATTTAGATCTTTTTTATACTTCAATGATTTACTGGTCTCTGGCTAGTACTCAACTTTCTTCCAGCATCCTACTGGATCTGTGGTAAATTGACACATCATCACATTGACACAGTAATGGATCCAGATCAGCCCCAAATACACAGCCAAATCAATGCCCCTAGTCCTCCTCAATGATTATTTATTTATTTATATGCATTTTTGATATGGAAATTTGGTTTATTATTTTGCTGCAATGTTGCTCATTTCCAGTTGATCAAGGTCTCCGACTCATGTCTTTGACAAAGTTACAGGTTTCCAGCATAAGGAACCCCAAGAAGAAAAGAGGAAATGGCCTCAAGTTGCTCCAGAGGAGATTTAGATTGGGTGTCAGGACAAATTTCTTTGCAGAAAGTGTTGTCAAGCACAGGAACAGACTGCCCAGGGAAGTGGCAAAGTCATCATTCCTGGAGATATCTAGAAAAGGTGTAGACATGGCACTTAGACACAGGGTTTAGTGGTGGACTTGGCAGTGTTAGGTTAACAGTGGACTCAATGTTCTTTAAGGTCTTTTCCAGCCTAAACTGTTTTATTCTATTCAATTTGATCCTATCTTTTTTGTTTGTTTTAACTGATTGCTTGAAGAAAAAAAAGATACTAAAATGTCCGCCAAAACTAATACGTGACAAAAACCATTCCTAGAGAAAACAAATTTTCCTTCAAAGGGTGTTCCTAGTCAGTATTTAAGGTGAACTTCCACTAATATTGTGGAACACTCCTGAGGAAAGGGCAGTAGGGTGTAAACCTTTGTCCAGTGACTAATGGATGGCGTTTCTCACAACATATTGCCTTTCACCTTATCAGGCATTAATCAAGAGCAGAAGTCACTTTTTGAGTTACAAATGGCATCCTACTTTCATCTGGGTTTTCTTTCAAAATCTTTAATTAGGATGTTTTCTTAAGACAAAGCTTCTTATTTTATAGAGCATACATATACTGCAGGGGAAAATCTGGTAGCTCTTTTACTGCCTTGGGTATTTCTACAGGTTAACCTGCCTTCCTGGAGAGCACAGGTCCCTTGATCAACACAGAAATTAATCTGAATCAAGATTTTGTGTCACAAAGAGAGGTCTCAGTCTTCGAACTCTTTCTTAGGCCTTTGCTACTGCTTCTTTTAAAGTACCCAATTAACCCTTTCCTGCTACTTCCCAAATCCTTGATCTCAAAGACAGTGTTCTCAATGGCATTCCATGGTAAATCTTCACTCAAGATGGATTCCCCATTAGTGCTCGCTCTGGGCAATGAAAAACTTCTTTAAGATATTTTTACCACTTGACTGCTATGCAAACATGCTACATCTGTGAACCCAAGAACTTCTGGGTAAAGAGAATTTCAGACTTGCCACAAGTCTCCATCCTTACATGCTGCTAAACCCAAGAGCTCACTTTACATGCTATTGCCCCTCAGAGATTTATAATTCCTCCATTTGTCTCAACAAATAATTTTTATCCTTCCAAACAGCCAACAAAGGCTTTGCTGAGAAACCTCCAGCAGAAAATTTACTCAGTAGTAAGTCTTGCTCTAAGGCAATGACAGTGAGTGTTTAACAGTGTACTGGCACCCCACAAAGGTGAAAAGGAATCATGTCTGGAAGTCAACCTATCTATCAGTATATAACTTAAAACACTACTACTTAATTAGGGATTGGACACAATTTCTTGTCCAAATCCTGAAACCTGCCATGAAAAATACTGATCTTCTTTGAGTCTGCTGATCTTTGAGTTCTTCTGGAGGTGTTGCTTCCTGTCTGCCCAGACTTTGGTTTTCTCTTTTTTGTTCTTCAAGCCTTGCTCTCCAGTAGTATGTGACTTTCCACATTTTTTTTATCTTTTACTTCTTTATCTTTTTCTCTCCTCTTATTTGTTTTCTCAACATTTTTCCTCAGCCCTTCCAGTTTCCCTATCTCCTATTTCTTTCACCATTTCTCTCTCCCATTCCCCCTTGCTTTAATTTTCCTCAGCCCCCTTTTCTCCATCTTTTCCCACTTCTATTTGCATCATTACTTCCAACCTGCAAAGAAATACTATCCTCACAGGCTCTGCAGCACCCTTTGATCACCCTCTAGCCTCTGCAAGCAAGCTCCTCCAGCAGTTCCATGCGCTCCTGCTAACCCAGAGACTCCAACAAGGTTGAGAGGGACTTGGGTTGCAGCAGGAACCAGAGGGGGGTTAGCGTTGCCCTGAAAGGTGAAGAAGAGAGGGTCAGTTTGCCAAAGCAGAGACATTGGCAAGAAAACACGGTGCCAGCCACATGCTTCCTCATTCATGTTCCCCCAGTTAAAGGAGCCTGTAGGGAAAGTAGCATGCCACTGTAGTGCACTGGTGTGCTGACCCCTCTGAGTGCTTGTTAGTGCTCACCATACTCAGCATTTCCTCTCCCTGATTGATAGGACGATATGTGTGTGTATGGCAGAGAGCAGATTCATTACAGCACATTAGCCAGACAGGCAGACAAATGCCCACAGGGGCAGAAAAGCTGTAAGGAATAAATAAAAACTTTATTATTTTTCTAAAACTTCTTTTCCCCAGGCTACAGTGAGGAATACTGGAGGAACAGGAGAGTGGAGAGAGCCCAGAAGAGAAAGGGAGTGGTGAGACCTGGAAGGAAAGTTTATTAGCAGTCAAAGAAAGGTTTAAAACATTCATTGTTGGATTCAGAGTTTGAATCTCTATTTATATTTTTATTTTTGATCCCACTGCTAACTAGAAAAGAAAGGTTCAGTGCATCAGATACCAAGTTATCAGAACATTCCTGATGTAACATGTTTGAAATGTGTTCCCCACTTACTGAAATTTATAATTCCCCAGTTTTAAAAATGAAAAACAAACTAGTACCAGCCTTTATCAACAGCTGCCACCATGTGGTATTTGACATACCACAGTTACTTCCAAATAGAAATATGGTGGCATCATCTAATCTGTTCAGTGATGGGTTTTTAGCCTCCAATCAGTAACTCACAGCTCATTAGAGGTGATGTGGCTGTGGGGCAGCTCTGCACCCCTGCATACAATCTGCTGAGGCCAAGGAGTAGATAGCCTATGCAAAATTGTCCTGGACACTGCAGCCACTCTACCAAATCACTTGCCCATCACCCATCCTTGGAGATGGGGGACCAGACCACAGTCCAGAACTGCCCTAGGCTGTCAACAACAGTGCATGAAAAAAGTGTATTCCCAAATGGCTGGTGCCAAAACCTTTTCTGCCAGGCACAGATTTACCAGGTTGCAGCATCCTCTCTCCCTCTGTCATGAGATGCTGCCTGCTCTGACAAGGGGAAAGAAAGCAAACATGGAGCTGCTGGACTGTTCTCACTGCCCTCTGGCTGGATCTTAGCCTGTGTGCTGTCTGGAAATACATTGTTGTGTTGAAAGAAAGTTCCAGAGACATTCCACTATCCAAGAGGAAGATAGAGTGTAAATTGTCAGCCCTGGACCATTAGAGAGTTGATCCAAAGATTAATGATTTAAAGAACATGATTTGAGGCAGCACAGGCACAAGACCTAGTTAGTTTAATACCTTGGTATTTGCTTGCTTGAGACCTATTTATTTTTTAGAACATGTCAATTCCAGCAGCTTCATCCTCACCTCTCTCCTGATTTCATTATGTGCACTCCAAAATGAGCTAAATGTGTTACAATTAAGAATAGCTTTTGGCAGATAACACAGCATTCTGAAATCTGCTTTGTAAATATCTACAGGTAATATAGGTACCTCTGAGATTGCTGGAGCTTTGTCTGATGAAAAGTGTGTTCCCATTGGAAAAAATCCATTGAAGGCAGGATACTGTGAAACTGGCATATGACACTGTGAATAATGTGCATGGGCTTCTTCTCCAGGGTGCTTGTCTGGCCACTTTTGATCCTGTAGCTTTCCTCTGAGCTGAAACTGTAGTCCAGTAAGTGCCTGCAGCATTGCTTTATTTCTTCCCTTCCCACTATTGGCAAAGCTGAAAAAAATCACTATAAAACACACACACAAAACAGAAGCAGAAATTTAATTTCTTGAACAATGTACATCTACTATTTAAAAACAAAACAAAACAAAACAAAACTTTAGTATAAACCCAAATTAATTTTATGGTTATAGGGCACCCATAAGAACACAATCCCTAATATAGTACTGGGGAAAAAAAAAAAGAAAAAAAAACCAAAAACAAAAAAGGAAAAAAAAAGATGAGAAGAAACAGTTGGCATTCAGTTAACAATCATGTTTGGAGGTTTGTGACTGACTTTGTTATTCCAAGGGAAGCCAGGTACCAGGCTCTTGGGATTAGGTACAAAGGCTAGAAAAAAGTGGACACGTATGAATCTCAAAGGTGACTGCTGGGTTAATAAAACAGTCTGTTTTCTGTTCACCCACTCTTCCTCTCAGTGTGCAAGTACATTAAAATATGTCAAAAGGAAAGCCATTTGCTGAGGAAAAATAATTCAGCTAAAAGTCAAAATTTCCAGCTGGTGTGTTGCCTTGGTGTGTGCAAGTGCGCTAACAAAGTGACCCACACATCTCACTGGATGAAAGTTGGTATCCTCATTAAAGTAGAAACAAACACTTGAAAACAGGAGCAACTGCCAGTTAAAAAAAGGACCACAATTGAAATGAGAAGCCTTCATTTTTCCCCATTCTGTTTCCTACCTGCTCTATAGCAGATACTATATATATATTTAAGTAACTGCTTGAAAAGTAATGAAAGAAAAACTGATTTTGTATGCAGTAACCGTTCCCATTTGCTGGAGGAATTGCATTGCTAACAACCATCCACATTATCATTGTGTGTTTAGAAGAAATATTTTCACAGTCCAGTTTCTAAACTGCCACATGCAACACAACAGTTGGCTCCTGCAAAGAGTCACCCTTTCAAAAGTGAGTAGCTCTGCAGAAGAAAACCTTATATCAGAATTGCTCACACTAGAAAGTGATTGTAGGATCAACCTCCAACCCTTTAAAATAAAAGCACGTTCATAGTGGCATTTACTGCCTTTGCCCCAGGAAACACAATGAGTCTTGAACACAATCACTAATTCACTGCAGTGTGAACATTTTATGTAATATGAACAGCATGAGACATTAGATCTTCCTTGGCCCAGGCCCTGACAGAAAGCATTATTAGATAAACAGAAAGCAAAATGAGGGAAGTGGTACACCACAGTGTGAGCAGCCTTTTGTTTATTGATGACATGATTTTCCCTGGAGGTGAAAAGAAAAAGAAAAAAAAGGAGTAAAGAAGTATTCCAAAATCTCTAATGACCTCAGCAGAGTTTATTATGATGAACCACAGAATCCCTTCATGGGTGAGGCTGGAAAGACCTCTGGGGATCATCTAGTCCAACTGCCCTGCTCAAAGTAGGATCAGCCACAGTATATTGCTCAGGACAGTGTTGAATTTCAAACATCATCAAGGACAGAGATTACACAGCCTCCCCAAGCAAACTATTCCAGTGTTTGATCATGTATACGCTAAAAAAAATTTTCTTATGAGGAATTGAAATTTCGTCCATTTCAGTTTGTGCCTATTGCTTTTGGCCTGTCACTGGGCACCACTGAGACCCTAGCTTCACCGTTGTTCCTCCCCATCCAGTAGGTGTTTACACACATGAAGGTGATCCTGAGCCTTCTGTTCTCCAGGCTGAACAATGGCAGCTCTCTCACCCTCTCACAACTCACAAGTTCCAAGCCCTTCAGCATCTTTGTGGCCCCTTGCTGACTCCAGTATGCCCATGTCCCTTTCACATTGGGCAGCTCAGAACTGGACCCAGCACTCCAGCTGTAGCTCTCCAGGGCTGAGAGGAACAGGACCACCCTCAATGCAATTATGCAGTGTGGTTTCTGATGCACCCAAGGAACAGCTGTTGGAGTTTCTTGTTGAAAGGGTGTGCTGTGGGCTCACAGCTCACCAGAGTCTCCAGGGTCTTCTCTGTAGAAGCTATCTCTATGCTTCCCAGATAGCTGCAGATAGAACAAGGATCTGACTTTTTTTTCAGTGCACCTTCAGTTAAAGCTCTGATGTTACATCCATCACAAAAAACTACAGCACCGCTTCTCACAGCAGCCTCTTCTAATAGATACAAGTAAGAGATCTTCTAATAGATACAAGTAAGAGGGAAAGCTGAGGAACAGTCTGGCTAACACACTTGTGCTGATTCAAAAATAAAATGAAATAAAGTACTGTATCTCATAACTGCTGATGTCATCCCTTAGTTCTTTCATACACAGGCTTTGATCCATTGTGCCTGCATTATTTACCAGCTCTGCAGGCATGTGCATAGCTAGCTCCAGACTAAAGCTCAGCAAAAACTGAAGACTTCCCATGTGCCCAGAAAGTCACCTTGCTCTTGTGCCAGAGCATGCCTTAACCATGAGACTAGCTGCTCTGCAGTGTGAACGATTTCTCTTCCTTACATCCCTGGCCCTCTCTCCCATTTTGGACAGACTACTGCAATGTGAATACCTGTAAAGCTCTAAAATATGAAAAATGAGAAGGTGACTGTACCTGCCCCTTTCTGGTCACCACAGTCTTATCATGCCTGTTTGGTGGTCACACTTGCATACTAAAAACCTAATCTTGCAGTCCTTTTGCAAACTAAACTCCCCATTGACTGATATGTCTTTGTATTAAAAAATTTACTGGATATGCAGAGCAGCAGTTCTGAACAAAGGAACTTAGTCATTTTTCTTTTAGTTTTCCCTTCCAAAAATGCCCTAAGGCAGTCATCTATTTCAGTCAATGGAAGGCTGAAAATGTTCAATCAAAAAAAATCTATTTTTGCACACTAGAAACATAAAAGACATCTAAAAGCCACAAATATTATTTCTGTACACATTGAGGACCAGACGTCTTCACATTTCATTGACCTTTCTGTTTAACTCTTTAGTTGCCAACTTTTTGCCTGGAGCTACTTTTGACAGTGAAGAAATACTTGTTTATTAAGGAATACATACTTAGGATCTTTTAGTTATATTATTGAGGAAAGCAGAGGACAGTTACATACATAAACGTTAAGTATAAAAGATATACAGAAACTTCAACATGCTTCCATTTATAAAATATTCATTTATCTTAGCCATTTTACAATTTAAAAAATAAAAAAATTAAAATAATATTTTGAAACTGAAATCCAACTTAACTTGCATGGTTTGCACAATATCTTACAAGTAGCCAAACTAAGTAAATAGTAAATCTATTAATTTCTACAGTAATTTCAAATACAATTTGCTTTATTTAGAAGTGATCAACTTCTGAAAATTTTTTTTAAATCATGCAATATCTTTTCCTTTTATTGTTTATAGTTATGGGCTTTCAAAATTTTCTAGTCAGATCATCAAGCCAAAGAATTCCAATGGAAACAAAAAAAAAATTGAAAGCTCTGCTAGATTTAAAACTATGTATAAATTATTTCAAAGTAAAAAGTATCATAAGAATTTTGCATGAAGGTTAGGTTCAAGTGAAAGGTAGATATATACTGGTTTGAAAATATTCAAGTATAATATATTATAGCCTTAACTCCAATCTTTAGCAATGGCAAGCAATAAACATGTATTTATGTTGGTAGCAGTTTAGCCCTTGCCACTCCAGTAAAAATAAATTGATGTTTAAAAATTCAATACACTTTATGAAATGCAAAAAGGGTGTGCTGTGGCTGTTCTTTTGGGTTTTCTTTTTCAATTTCTGGCTGCTTTTTTTTTTTTCAATTTCCAGTTTGAGTAAAGTATAAGATGCAGAAATTCTGAAAAAGTAAAGAAGTTTTACACTCTGCAAAGGGCATAGAAAAACAAATAAGATAAGTTCAAATACTAAGTGATGAAGATAATGAGTAAGTTGGGTTTATTGAGAATTGGAAAGATAATTCACTAAAACAGAATTTCAGCATTGTGGAAAAGGTATATTGGTGCAATGAAAGACAGGAATGACAACTGGTCAGACAGCTGCATTAAGTTAAAAGGGAGGACACTAAAGAGATTTGGAAATACAAATCCAGATGCATCACATTATGACTCAGACAAAAGCCCTGCTGCAGAACACTAACACCTAAGAATCACACTTAGAATAATCCAATGAACAATACATACCTTTTTGAGCAGCCTATACCAGAAACATTAATTAAGTGGAAGGAAATTAAATGAAAACAAACAGCAAGTATTAATAAGGGACTTAGGATCTGAGCTATGAAGAAAGCTGAAAACAATTACAAGACAAATACTCCTAGCATATGTATTAACATATATAATTCTAACATATATATGTGCTTCTAACATACATATTATATATGTTAAAATATATATTAAAATATGCATGAAAATAAAGAAACAACTATTACAAGAAGAAAATAAGTTATTCTTGTAATTATGGTGCTATCAAGAATATTAAGTAGAACATCACAACAATTCTTCATAGAAAATATGGAAAAACAGGGATATATTGTTCCCAAGAAAAGAAGTGATATAATCCCCACCACTTGATTTGTTTAAATTGAGACTTGGCAAAACATTAGTGAAGTTATTGTACAGTAGGTCATGATCCTGTATTGGCAGGGGATGGACAGAATGACCTAGCAGGTCTTTTCCCTCTCAATCTTCTTTGATTCTAAAAGGCTCTAAGTCAGATGCTTCCATCATTTGTCTACAAGATCAGCAGAGCTAGAGCTACCACAGGGAGACCAGTAAGGGTGAGGGTGAATGTAGACTGGCTAATAAAATATCAGAAGCCCATAAAAGTCAAAAAATTCTTTCTCTTTTATTGTTATAAATATATAAGTATCTTCTTTTCAGGGTTCAGTGTGAATGACTGCACAGAAAACTAAATTTTAAGACATTGAAAAGCAAAATGCAGAGGGATCAGGCTGGAGCAGCAGCAAAAATGTGCAGTCCCCTGCCATCAACTTTTTGAAAATGCAATTCTCAAAGGTAAGGCAGTAGCAGAATTTCATGCACAAACTTTTTTCATGATCACCATTCTCATGGAAACAAGTTTTTGAAGAAAAGCTCCTACCAATAGTTTCATTGATACCTTTCTATACTATTTCCAGTTTTTCTTTAGCAATCAAAAGTATTAGAAAATAATACTATGTTTGAGAGATAAATGTTTGAGAAATAATCTAGAACCAAAGAAAGCTATTTCATTTGAGGATGTTCAGAAAAAAACTGGTGACCCTGGTGACAATTAGGGTTTCTTGTAATGAAAGCAGGAGGTAGTGACACATGAGAGCAACCACTGGTCATTAAGATGTGTTGTGGCCTGGGTCTCTTGTGAACATAGAGTCTGAGCACCATCCCTGGAATTCCCTGAGGACTTCCTACCTCCACTCTAGGTTAGAAGTGTGTTCAACTGCCTTGGGTGTCAGGCTTACAGTGTGTGAATGGGACACCTAAATATTACTGCTTACATCCCCACTAAGGTTGTGTGTCACTCCTGCAGAAGTGTCCAGATCAATGCACAAGTGTAAAAAGACAGAGAAAGGGTGGCATCAGTAAGTCTCCAGCTAATGACACGCAGAAGTGGAGGTGTCTGTGCATGTGGCCACCCTATTTTGCCTCCTTCTGAAGCTGAAGAGAAAGCCCTGTGATTTGCTGTTACCTTCATCTGAGGTCACTTAGCACATTCATATGAGGAAACAGAGAAGAGCATCTTTATCATATAGGACAGAGTAACAAAGTCTTCTGTAAGGTAACACCTACTGTTTCTCTTTTCCAATGTATAACAACTAGATATTGTCGCCTTTTTAGCCTTATCTCAATGAGAAATAGCCTATACCCACTTGTATTCTATGACATTGTTGGTTTTAGCTTTTTGCTGTGTTTTTCGAATGTCTGCATGCACACTCATGTAAGCACAAGCATATTTCTACCCAAACTAAAATGCATCAGAGCTACCATCAATTTCCAATCTAAATTTATTAGCTAATATATTCTTGCGGTGTCGTTCTAAGGAGAGTGTTTATGTAACAGAAGTCCCATGGCCTTTTGGAATGGCATGTGCTCTTCAGTTAGCAAGGGGATTTGAAAATTCCTCTTCAGCCCATCTTCCTGCCTTCAGCATCAAAGGCAGATTCAGAAATACAGGACATAAAATCCCAGTAATTCATTAAATGAATATTTTAACACAATAACAGACATCAGAGACTATAATACAATTAACAGAGAACCTTGAATCATCAGCTCTAGATACCCTCAGCTGTCACGGTACTTTCAGATATGTGTCCCAGGGTCCTTCATACTAATCCATTCATCAGACTACCAAAAAAGGGAGTATTTTCTGTTTTTTGAATCAAAGACCATTCCATTTCTTATCCTGAAAAACAAACTAAATTGTCAATATTTTCTTTAAAAAAAAAAATTCTCTATATTTTTTCAATTGTATATCTGCATATATGGTAATTTTGCAATAATTGGATTAATTACTCCCTGGTATCCTACAGATTAGCAACAATCCACAGTTCATGACTGTAATACATTGCCTTACAGCACTCAAAGCGGAAATTAGAACTGCACAGGGCCAATTAGTATGTTCATATGCTGATTAGTAATGTCAATTTTGTTAATGAAAGCATTAGGGACTATGAATACTATGTATAGGCATCTCTTTAAAAATAATCCATTTGCCATAAATGATCAGTTTGGATATTGACACAGACTATGTAGTTTGATTTGAAAAGTTCCTTTTCAGCTTGGGACAGCTCTGTTTATATGCTGAGATTTAGGTTTCCAGCTCACAGAGCCAAAACCAGATGTGGTAATTACCAGCACAATGGCAACTCTTCTATGTCAGGGCTTCTGGGAGCAGATGATCCCGCTGTGCTGGGCAGTTCAGCACTGGGGAAGGGGCTCCTAATGGATGGATGAGGGAACAAATTTCATCAGCAATCTGGAGACAAGATGAACAATGTAATTTTCAATTTAGGTGGGGTTGTTTTGTTCCATTTAGATGACCCACTAATCAATACAACTAATTGTGTTCAAAAAGATTAAATCACGAACATTTATAATACAGCTTATAAGGATACATGCTTGAAGCACTGTGTAACTCCATAAAAGAAATTAATACTTTTCACCACCAACATAAAGAAATAAACACAAATCTTTTGATTGGTACACTTGGTACTGTCAAGATACAAGAATCCTGTCCACCCCAAACAGATGGAAGAAGTAAACCTCTCTTTGTCGCACCACATTTGAGCCACTACATCGCACAGTGAAGTTCCTGTCTTAGCAAAGCAGCAGGATTAGTTCACATTAAATGCCTGGGACTGCATATGGACTAGAGATGCAGAGGAAGACTCCATACAGCCCTCTCCATCTTCATTCCCAGAGCTCACTTCACAAGGTACACCCCTTTGCTGACAGTCTGCAGGCATCCTGACCAGAGCTAGGTGTACTGCAAGCACAGTGACACAAGCACTGTGGCATCTCATCACAGTCAAAAGGCACAGCTATGGCACACCCCTTTCCACTTCCACCCAGAAACTTCAGCACCCACATCAGGCTGCTTCCTCACCCAAACTGGGCCTCCTGCAGTCCTTTGGTGTCCCTCCAATAAGAGCCTTAGTACCTCCTAGGCAATGCAATGCAATGTTCTCCATGACTTTTGATAGAATATTTGTCTTTCAGATGAACGAAGAACAAATTCAATTTCCATGGACCCTCTAATGAAAATACATTTTATCCTATACAGAATGCAAATTCAGATAAGATTGACAGTCTCTCCTTATGCAAAGTATATCTAAAACAGTGCTATGAACCCATTGAGCTTAATAATGTACAAAAAGCATGCTATTTCATGAAAAAAATTTTTTTTAAATCATTGTTTGGGTTTAAGCTTCTTAACTATTCTGGTTTTTTTCAGTATCAGAAGAGCCAGAAGCTTTTATTTTTGAAAGACAGAATGCATGAGATAATATTGTATTCATAAAATTTGAGGGAGTGAGACATTAAGAAAAAAAGTACATAATGCTAACAAAAATATTTTCATTGTATGTACGATGACACCACTTGCTATAGGCTGCATATCAGAAGAATACATCTGTTTGTGTTTTTCCTCCAAGTATTAAACTTCTTAAGTTAAGTATTGAAGGAAGAAGTGAAGAGAAAGTAACACATTCGACAAATGGATATATACAGCTGAAAAAAGCTGCCAATGACATGAACATCTATGGCATGATGTCCCAAGGAGGCTTGCACTCTAATACATTAAGTGTGACCTTTCTACAGGAAAAAAATACCAGGTCCTCATGCTCTAGGCCTTGCAACAGCCACCCACACAAATTGAGAGCAAGGCATAATCCTGTCAGTCTTACATTTTCTCAGAGAAGTCTGTAACAATGTGTGCAGCAGACCTGTTACCAGAAGCACAGTTGCTACATATTAAATCAGATGAAAAGCTCAAAAATTCCTCCACAAACAGCCTGAACACACACGTATTCACAGAGAGTGTGAATACCTGCTGGCCAGTTTTAAGTTCCTGATATTTCTCAACTTTTCAATAGGAGACTTTCCTGCTTTTGTGTCCTTCTCCCTGTCCCTGTACCAAGGGGAGTCCTGGAAATGAAGATGAAGCATCTCTTTGATCTTCCTCTTGTGACCTTCAGCAGCCAAAAGATCAGCTGTGCAAAAATTTTTTCTCAATCTCTGCAAATATAAGCTGCAGCAACGTTCAAAGTAATACAAGAGATTTGTTGCTATAGTTTAATGAATCCCAAAAAATTATATGTAATCTACAACTATTGAATCTAATAATATGATATGATGATGATGTCTATTATCATCATCAGCAGCAGCATCATCATCATCATCATCATCATCATTATTATGTTTTACATACACAAGACTTTTCTGATCCTCAGTAGCCTGCTGGGCAAAGGTAAAGTACCATTTTTACCTCATGGTAGCACAATTGTTTTCCCAATAGAAAACTGCAAGAGGTTTTAATGTTGGCCTGGTGTATTTTGTCCATAACCCTGCTCTCAGACGTGCTTTCTATACAGGAACATGCACACAAAAATTTGCCTGGGGCTGTGTCCAGGAAAGAGAACATTTCAACTAAATCAGTCAATAGGTCAGAAACAATCATATGGTTAAAAGTTTAGAGAGTCTAAACAACCGATTCTGTCAGGCACCAAAACACACAGATGTTTTTAAAAATCTTTTAATGCAGCCCAAGTATTCCCTCCTGTATGTTTCAGGATAATTTTCATTCTAATGCAATAACTTCAGTCTTTGAGCATCACTCTTTCAGGGTGCCCTGTACTGAAAAATATATTTACTTGTTATGCCTTCCTTGCTTGCTTGCTCCTCACAGTAGGTGCTGGTATGGTGAGGAACATGGATGGATAGTCTCAGTGCTGAGCTATATTATCAAGTAAATGTTGATATATGTTTCCTACATTCAGAGCTCACTTCTCAGGACAATTGATCTCTCATAATTCTCTTTCAACCTATGATGTTGTAAAAATTATATATGCAATTGTGCAGCTTCCTCGCTAGATAGTTATAATGTCTGCAAAAATTGTCAAACTTTAACCTGGGCAAGATTATAAATTATCATTTTGTAACTACAGAAAACTGCTTTAGAGGGAGGAAAACCTGATAGTTTTGCCTTCTTCCTGTTTCACAGGCTTTATATTTGCCTTCTCAGTTCTAGAAGACCCATGGAATATGAACAGAAATGCCTATCTGCATGGAGCTGAAGGCACTTAGGGGTTGTGGACTCCACACATAATTTCTTATCACTCATATTCAAAACAAGGCTTTACATGCAAGGCACGCCGTTTTAAAACTAGAATATGCGTCTGCAAGTCTGAGACAAAGAGAAACAGAAAGGAGTCTGAAACCTTTTTTCTAATATAAATAGGAAAAATATCTTGCAGTAGACTGGAAAGAAATATAAGCAAATGTCACTTGACTTCTCATACTGGATACTTGATATGATATATGCATGGTACCAGGTAGAACTTTTCTCAACTCATCAGCAATCATGAAATGAAACCCAAAGTGCTAGAGAAAAGGATCAAAGCTTCTGCCTACTCATAGTTATAATATTTAAATGAATCCTGAGTCCTAAGATTAGGATTTTAAATCTCCTTGATTAAGCTTTAATAAATGCCACCACAGATGCATAGTTACAACATTTAAGCTACCAGTTTGAGTAAGAAATTGGCAGCATTAGGCTAATAACACCAGTTATGAGAATCTTTTGCATTCTTTTTGTCTCACTATTTGCTTTCCCTCTGGGTCTTTCTCTTCTCACTCATTTTCCCTGAGTAATATTTTTATGTGCTGGACTTGCAGGGATAACAGGCCAATACTTTTTACTCAGAGTTCCTTTCTTGTTCTTCTGGGATACAGTTTCTTTTCTCATGACTGCCACAAAATGGAAGTTTGGCCTCCTAAATTACTGGATCTCAATGATAAGGCCATTTACCTTCACATATCAGGGCTCCTTCAAGCAACGTGCTGCCCTTGCCTCACTATACTGTGGCTGTCTATTAGGATGCTTCTGTGAAATTTCTGAAAGATTTTCTCCTCTTCTCTTTCACCTTTCAGTCTTTGAGCATGAACCTGCAGGGCTGCATGGAAGGAATGCACAGAGGGCCCTGAGGACAAGAAGAATTACTCTCAAGGGAAGACTAAATGCCATCCCAACCATTCTCTGCTGACAGAACCAAAGATCAGTGCTCCCGTCTTGGCACTCTAGAAACCTTGGACCTAATTAAGTGGTTGATTACATATACACTGTTGTCATACAAACATCTGGGTTAAAACACATATATATGTATATATATATATTAAAAAAAACACTGCTGGAAGAAAGATCAGTTACTGAGTTCTTGAGGATTATTCTATATTTATTACAACTGCTACCTTCTTCAGAATCCTAAAATTTAACTGTTCAACTGTCTCAAGGTACCCATTACTAATGTGTTTTTCATGTAAACACATTTATAATGTGTTTATGTCTCCCATTTAAGTAGAAAGAATTTCCTTCTAAGAAGGTTGCAACCTCTGACACAACAGCTTTTTAAAGATAAAAGAACTGTGCGATAGGTTATGGAGGCAGAAACCCCATGGATGTGTTGCACCTAACAAATCCATTGGAATTCAGTTAGGGTATAGTTCAGCATTCCTCATCCTGCTAGAAGTACCATGGAACATGTGCTGATTGCAATGAAACCCAATGTTAGGGTTTCTTTCATTCCAACAATAATTCAGCAATGTAAAATATCTCACAGCTCCCTATGGCAACACATGTGCAACCTATGTACATTATTACATAATCAGCTAATTGTTTTATTTAAATACTTCCACAGTGGTGTACAGCACCTAGACTCTCCCTCTGTATGTTTTAAACTCATTAAAAAAAACTTTCTTAGGTCCTGACAAGATCATAAAGCATGCACAGCATAATAATGCAGTGCACAATGATACATATATATATATATATATCTTTTTGCCAAGGACCCATCAGGTGTAGGTCACTAGAATGTTCTGTTTTCACTGAGTTAATATTTTAAGGAAAAATCCAGCAAGATGCACTGTGTGTAACCCAGCAATATTAAAACATTGGTGCAGCTACTTCGGTACCAACAGACATTTCCTTTAGTACCAGTAGACATTTAGAGTAGGTTCTTAATAAAAGGTTCTGTGTTAAAACACCATGTTCTAGAACAGAAAAGTCCTGAGAAACCTTTTTTGTTTTATAGGGATTGTCCTCTCTTTTTCGAGATCTGCTGTAATATCTTGCCCAAAATAGCACATAAGTCCACTTCAAAAATATTGCAGACTTTTGTTTACTAAAAAAAGGTTCACACTGAGAACTAAAACTATATGAAATAAAGTTGCAGAAACAATTTCGATACAACAATCAATTCTTTTTCTGTACAATTGACATTTGATAAATATTCGGAAGGGTTATATCAATATACAAATTTTACAAAATATTACTAAAACTTTTAAACAATACATTTATGTAAGCAAATAAAATATTTTTGAAAATGCTCAAATCAAACTACAGTTCATACATTTTGATTAAAAAATAAAATATAGGCAAAAAACCCATAAACTTATTAATACTCACTAATAGAACTACAAATAAATACTCAGCTAATGTCACATAATATACATATATACCATGACACTTCTATAACTTTACAGAAATTTTAGTTTATGAATTATTCCATTTTGAAGATATATATTTTCCATTTAATGAAGAACTTCACTTTATGTAATCAAAAAAATTTAAAATACTTGTTTTGTATGTTATTGTGTATATATGTAACAGATATATTTTTTTCCTAGATTATACCCCTTTATTTTACAACTCTCTCTAAATGTGGGGGGCTTTTTCAAGACTTACATCTCTATGTTGCAAGAAGACATTGGATATCTGTTGCAGTCAATGAAGTTAATAATAGGATTTAATGGCATTCAGTTTAGGAACATTCAGTAGCCTTGTTTTATGACAGTTATATGAAAGTTTCCAAGAGCTGCCCACATTTGCTATCAAAGAATCCTAGAACACTTTTGCTTTAGTCAGAGAATCATTGATACTCTAATTATAAAAGCATACTTACTAGTCAAACTGCTGCAGGATTTCTACATCACAGCTTATTCACTGAATCAAAGAGTCTTTTCTCCTATAATGTTGATTTGTAAAACTCACACTTGCCATTATTGCTCTAGGTGTAGTTTGGGATAATTGAAAGCAGAATTCAGAAATTCAGAATCTCCTTTCCTCCCCTCTCTTTTTAAACATTTATTTTTCAATGCTTTGCTTACAGTCCTGTAACAAATACTGCTACCATGCTGGTTAAAATCTCTATGCATAACAGCTAATTGGCTATCTAAGACATCTTCTTTCAACAAGCAATGGTTATTGAATAGAATACAGTGGTATTCTTGGAAAGGGGAAAAAAAAAGACAAGAATAATGGGCACTAGAATGACTATACAAAAAGAGGAGAAATCTCAGATTAGCCCCAACTCCCAGGCCCTAATCACTGACAGAAGAATCTGGTAAATCAAGGAAAAAGACATCAATCCATTCAAACAGGATTAAAGGTTTAAACTGAAAACCAACAAACTTGTTAGCCTTTGTGGGAAAAATTTGCATCAGGATTTTTTGATATGAAACAGACAACTAAAATATTTCAAACTGCCTCTTTAGTACTTCACATAAAAGACAAGAAAACAATACCACAGAATATAAAATCAATGCTTAAATAAACTGAATGTTGCAGAGTACAATGAGCAGGCAATAAGTAATATTTGAAGCTGTAAGATTTTTGGCATAAAAATAAATATTTCTTACTAAAATGTATTTTTGAATGACTGCATACCTCTGCTAATAGATATATGGGGTTTTTTTAGACTTTCAGTCTTCAGGTTAGAATGACATACTTCATGTGGTGGACATTTACTAGTGCTCTGGAAAAAACTGAGAGAAACTGCTATGATGGAAATTTTTTTTCTGACTACAGAAGACAGTTCCTAAATTTGTTTTACCCCTTTATTTAGCGGAAAAAGAAAAGATAGGTGTTGCTAATTTATGTTATCCTTAACTCTCTTGCCGTAGTGATTATAATTTAAAAGGACATGCAACAAAGGATGAAAATAAAATTTCTGTGCAACATGCAATACCATCTACGCCAGCATTGTTGCTGATGCTTTTCCAAATGAAATTTTATTTCAATCATTCTAAAATTAGAAAGGCTTGTTATACAGCTTTTTCTGTTTTAATGATTAGATAAGTCAATTTTTAGCCAAATGATTAACTATAGTACGTCATTCATGAACCTTATTTTACATATATTTGTATTCTTTCTTAATGTTAGAAACCTTTGAAAAGGAAGGTTAGAAATCATTATTTTAATATCTATTTCTTTCACAGGACCAATTGTTTATCAGGAGTAAAAACTTTTGTCAACCACTAGTTATTTCCTTTTTTCAATAATTATTGGAAATCCTGATGCCATTCCAGTTGTGAGATACCCATAACTTAGAATAATTGTTAGGTTTACCAGTATCTTCTCTTTGCTAATAGTCTCTCTAAATATCCTTAAAGAAGCTTCTTTTACAATAAATGCACGGTAGTACACATCTTATTTATTAAATTTACAGTGGACTTCTTCAATCCCATATACAGTATGCCAGAAATTTAAATAATGACATTCTATGTGGAACTTATTATTGGCCTGGGAATATTTGACCTGGAATGCCATTAACTTATCTTATACATTTTAAAATCATGTTTAAAATGCTGCAAAACTAAGATTGTAGTGAATTTAATTTCAAAGTCATTTTGGATGTCCTTTCAAACTGTATGTGGTAATCCTTGATTTTTGCACTGATGCTAAATGTTAATGAACAGAGCCACAGTGTACCATTTCACCTAGAGCAATGAAAACATTAAAATCTCTTTAGAAGACTGAATAAAACTTTATTTTATAAATATAATCCTTGTTGAAGCTCTATCATTTCACTGTACTTTTGAAATAAGAGCACATGGAAAATATGGAAGAGTTCCTTTGAGATAGCTAACTAAAGCTACAAAATGAGCACGGTACAGTATTTCCAAGGAACACGGTTCAAAAGTTGTACGATTACTACTAAGGTTGTTTTATTCTTTACCACATTTGGAACAGGAAGTCTGTGTTGTTCTTGAAGAATTCTGAAAAGCAATGTCACAGTCTGATGACCTCTTCTCCTCATTAAAACGTTCCCAAAGACAGCTCTCTGCATGATGTTTTGTAGCTTCAGCAGCCATGAACTAATTTGTACCTCTTATTTTGATCATGCACTGGTGAAAGAACCAAACAATATTTTTCTTTAAACACAGAGAGGTCTTTCAACAGCTCAGCATGCACTTCTACCCTCTTTTTAATCTTGGAGCACCTATTTATTTGCTCTTTTCACCACTAAATCTTCTTTGCTCCTTTCTGCCCCCCTGCAAAGCTGCTAGTTAAAATCTTCAGTGTTTTTCCTTCATAGGCTTAAACCATTAGAAGAGTATTACCATAAAAAGGGAGACAAGGACTCACAGACACGGTGCACCAGAATTTGCATTTCTAATTTTTAATCCAATTAAACTAAAATAATATTTATTTAGCTACAACCTTTCTATAATAGGTATAAATTCACTAAAGCTAATGGAAAATTTTCTTCCTGGAGGAAATTAGTTATAGGTGCTCACTGTGATAACTGATTGGTTCTGCATATTGAGTGTCTCCAGATTTTGCATATAGGTAATTAGTATTCAGCTAGCGGATGTGTTTATTTTGCACACCTTTTTTGTGCATGTGCAATTCATTATGCAAGTTGGTTTTTTGCTCTACATAGTGGATTCTGTATATGCAAATTGTTAGAGTGTCTAAGGGCAATAGTTTGTAATACATACCTGGAAAGAAAGGCTGCATGTGTTGGCATATTTGCATTACAACCAAGTGTTGTTTTTTCAGACAGCTACAGAATAAAAAAGCTTCCGGCATTATTACTTGTATTTCCTTTTCAATCAGTACATTTTAATCAGTAATGTATATTTGGTGTACAAAGTATGCCTTTTGTAAATTCAAACACAGAGAGCCTCATTCTACTTCCTTTGATTTTGGCTCAAGTAAAGAAGACAGGCTTTTAGCCTCTCTGGTTTTTTAGTAAGAAGAAATGACAGCAACCACTTGGAGAGAAATACTAAATCTTACCTTTTAAGGGGAGTAAAGCTCTGTGTTCTGACTCATGAGCCCAGGTATAGCTGCAAAATGGGAAATTCCTCGCCCAGAACTTTCCCCTGCACTCCTGTGTCCTGTGTGGGCACGTGTCCACCTCATGCCTGAGCAGACCCCTGTGACAGGGACTGCCAGCATGCTGCCACTGGAGACTGCAAACTGGCATCTGGAAAGATATCCACCCCTCTTGAGGAAAGCCTGCCATAAATCACCATTCTTGCTCTCCCATCCTGACTATCTGATTCCAGAACTTTGTGGTCCAAACTGCTGAGGGTAGTTACAGGCTCTGGGAATGATAGCAAAGACTGTAATAACACCAAAGCAGCATTCCCTGGATCCATAGCTTCCAGTCATGGCTATTCACCTGCAGAAGCATATGGGAGAACTGAGGATGAGCATGTATTTCATACATTTATTTAATATTGTACTGGATATTTTCCTGAAGTATGAACCATTCCATCTTCTGGAGAAAATGAAGCCATAGCCAGTTAACCATTCCTGGTTGCTGCTGTGTATTCTACAAAGCAAGGACACTCATGGTCCAAGGAGATGATGTTCTTATCTAAAAGATTATTTTTGGAATTTTGTTTTGATTTCTTGGGCTTCAGGGAGTTTCTCAAAAGGGCACATTAACAAAACAAACAAAAGCAGTTGTCAGCCAACTCTTGCATTACTCTTGGTGTAAATTTTTCAAATCCAAATAATCTGAAATTTACAGGAAATCTTTCTACCTTGCATTATAAGAGGAACAGACATGCAAATAATAATTAATTTTTCAGAAGTCCAAATAAGTAGGCAGAGTTATATTCACAATTTCCCTACTTAGTTATATGTATCCTGTATGTGCATGTATGGATCAGCAAATTGTCATCAAGTACATTCTTGCTGATACGTGTTGTCCAGTATTTCTACAGAAAAAATAATGTTTTGTTCAGCACTATTCAGAATGAAGTTAAGGTTCTTCTAGCATGTTCCTCAGGAGACAATTTCATATTATAATATGACTCCTCCTACCTTTATATGAATAATCTTTTGTTAGAGGATATAATTTAT
The DNA here is from genome assembly GCA_013399835.1 of Leptocoma aspasia. Lineage (NCBI taxonomy): Eukaryota > Metazoa > Chordata > Aves > Passeriformes > Nectariniidae > Leptocoma > Leptocoma aspasia. The sequence continues at coordinate 39,460 of VXAX01004650.1, read as the reverse complement.
ACATTTTACTTTGAATAGGCTTATGTTTTTCATAAAAGAAATGCCATTGGACTGAATTTTATCAAGGGGTATTTCTGTTTGGTTTTTAAAATTAAGGCTGAAATAAATAATATGACCTACATTAAAGTGAATTCTAGCCAAAAAAAAAGTCTGCTTTGTGAAGACATCTCTAACTGAAAATGGGCTGTACACCATTAGACTGGTTCCCCATCACACTCTGGCAACTCATGGCATTTTTCTGGAGCAACAAGACTTGCCCTTGTTGGAGAAGGATCAGCCTAGGGAACATTTAAAACACATAGATGCATGTGACTTAGTAGCACATCATCTGTGAAGCCTCTCTTGATTACCTTTCCTAGAAGAAAACAAATGTAAACCTCAGAGGTGGGCAAGAAGGAAGATACAGGGAAAAACAGACATAACCAGGCTTACTGAAGGTATTAAGGCAGAAGACCATGATGATGAGATGGATGAAGAGGCTGAAAGGGCTGGGACTAGTCAGCCTAGAGCAGTCTAAATCCCTGATGGCAGGGAGTAAAAAAATAGAGCCAAACTTCTCAGTAGTTCCCAGGGACAGGCCCAAGAGACAGTGGGCAGAAACTGAAATATAGGAAATTCCAATTAAATGTAAGAAAAAACATTTTTTTACTGTTCAAACACTGGAGCAGGTTGCCTGAGGAGGTTGTGGAGTCACCATCCTTGGAGATACTCAAAAGTAAACTGCACACATCCATGGGCAGTGTGCTATAGCTCACCTTGTTCTGAGCAGAGAAACTGGACTAGGTGATTGCCAGAGGTCCTTCAAATTAACCATTCAGTGACTCTGTTTTTTTCAGTGCAAGTGAATCAGAGACACCATGAACAACTTCTGACACAGTGATAAGGGCTCTGAATTTGTTTCCATAATCATGCAATAATCCCAGGGAAGCTCTGTAGCTGTCATCCCCTGTTGTTTGGATTAAAACTATTTACCAGACAGGGAGATGTTGTATTTTCCATCACGAAATTATAAAAAGCCCTTGCAGTGTTGAGAAGGATGATGTCAGGATTGGTATGGCTTGTTCATAGCAATCCAAATAACCCCTACTAGGTTAGAGAGATGCACCAATTTTATGAGCATTTCTGTAGCTTTGGGAATAAATTTGCTCACAACTAAAGAGAGCCTACTGCAGCAGCAATAGGCTGGAATTTTGAAAAGAAAAAAACAAGCCCACTCCGCTGGAAAATTCCCATGCCTTCCTCACCTAAAATCTGGTGTTTATAATACAATCCCTGTTTATTATAAGATCTTCTGACCAGATCCACACCAGTTAGGTCTAGATTTAAGGATGGAATATTCACCACAATTGTATATGGTATAAATAATTAAAGGGGTTTTTGCTCCATAAACTCATTTTCCAACTTTACTAAGCCTCAAGCTTGTTGAAAGCTTTCCTTCTGATAAAAAGCCACAGATAAGTGTATGACAAAACTGAGGAAGTTTCTGAAATCTTCTTTTTCCCCTAGAACTACTGGAGTTATTGAGGTAGCTGTTGAACATGACACAGAAACAGTCCCAGCTGGACTCAGCAGCTGCCTGTGACTGCTGTGTAATGGTTATGTTTCCATGCTGTTTCCTCTGACTGCTGGGATAAAGGAGTACACTTTGTTTATGAAAGACAGGCTCTAGGGGAAAAGTAGTGCCACACTCTACATCAAAAATGTAGATCCTTGCTCAGCTGCCGGAAGAGGTGAGAGGTGCATTGAGCATCTCAAGGAGAAAGGTTAAAGTGAAAAAAAAAAATAATAATAAAGGCAATGTCATAATAGGGATATGCTAGAAATAACCTGATCAGAAGGACACAGAAGAGTGGGGCTTGGTACATTTTGGGGTAAGCTTTTTTTTTCTTTGCAAATAACACAAGCATCCAAAGGGTACTTTCTTACTTGCTATGGGAGGCTTGATTCATACACAGAAAAGTGCTGCAAAGTAATGTCAGGATGAAGAAAGTCTAGTAGGCTTTTGGAACATATTGAGGACAACTTTCTTTTAGGAAGATGGAAGAAGGTACTAAGAAGTTTGCAGCTGAGTTTGAGGTAGAAAGTAATCTTGGTTAAAGTGATTACAAAACTATGGATATGGATATATCCATATATATGGAGTTCACAAATCTAAAAAAGGGAGGGATCAGAGCAGCTGAATAAGGACAATGGAGTCCAAAGAAAGCAGAATTCATCAGATTGAGGGAACTGGAAGGTGGGGTCTCTTGGGAAGTTATTTTAAGGGAAAATAAAAACACTACAACAGAGTTCACAGTTACTGAAAGGGACTATATCAAAGATACAATGGTAAATTCTCGTGATGTAAAAGAAACATGGAGCACAGTAAGAGACCAACATGGCTCCATCAGAAGTTCTTTAAGAGACAAGAAAAGAAAAAGGAAAGCAAAAAAATCTAAATATAAACAAAAATAAAATAAGAAATACACAAGCAGGAGCAAGGACCTACAAGCATAGATGTAAGACTATAAAGGAATAACATGCAGTGTAGATCAAAATGAATATGAATTTCATCTAACAAGAAACATAAAATTAAACAAGAAAAACAGTTCAGGAATGGAAGGACAGCAAGAAAGAGAATGCCTAGTACTTAATGAGGAAAGAAAGAGAACAGCAGATAGAAAAGGCTGAAAAGTTAGTATAATTTTGCTACAGCACTCACAAAGGGTGAGATTTGATCAGATACTGGTAGACAGTACACTTAGTAGTGCTATTGGCACTGTTTTAAATATCATTATTGCTCACAAAATACAGAAATACAGAGTACAAATAGATAAACTTTCATAAATAGGTGTGTAACTACCCAGGAAAATGCACTCACAAGGTAGCTATTAAAAGTTATCTGTGCAGTTGTGAGGAGGAATCAAGTGACAGGCTACAGACATCCACTGAAGGCTGCATTCAGTAATTTCCTCAATGTCTTGGATGACTGACTAGAGAATATATTTGTCACATTTGCAGAGCTGTTCAAACTGGAACAGATTACAAATGTTCAGCAGAACTTGGTTTAAAAATTTTTAAAAGGTTAATAAACAAAAGTCACATCTTGAAATCAGCATGGTAAAATTCAGTATAGGCTAAGCAAAGTGCTAAGTAAGGAATATTCAAGTGATAAATACAATAGGGAAATAGTTGACTATTCAGCCATATGGAAAAAAGGCTTTGGGCTTTCAGTGAATCAGACATTTGATTTAAGCCAAGAATGTGATACCATTGTAAAAAGACATTCAAGGACATACTTTGAGGAGCGTCACATACAAAACACAAGAATTTTTTAGCGTAGGAGACATCACCTAGAGTGGAGTGTTCATTTTTGGGTAGTGTAATGTAATACAGAGATTACTTCTCTTCTGTGAAACAGCCCAATAGTTAATAATATAAAAGACAGAAAATATTACCTCCAAGGTCTGTTAAAAGAAATGTTCTATTTTATTTTAAAAAATTAAAATTAGAGAAAATGGGAATATTCTTTCAATATATGAAAGAACTTTAGAGATAGTACGAAACCCACTGCACTTTATGGCCTGTGCAGATTTGATAAAAGCTAAAAGGATTAAGATTTGCTATCAATAAGAACATTGTAAATTTTAAGATGGTTAAGTATTTTGCTTGGAAACATTCCATTAGAGGTGTTAAGGAGTAGGTTTGATAAAGAGAATGTCAAGGCTGAAAAATCCCCAGTACACTATCTGGTTGATTTTTCCACTATTGTCCTATAGTAGTTACTCTATATTGATTTATTATAGAAAGATTTCAGTAGACTGCTGCTTCATTTATTCTTGAAAAAAATCTATGCAGCATCTCCAAAAACACTTTATGACACGAAGAACATGAAGAAATTTGCAGGAACAATGGTCAGATTTTTCAAATCAATTAGCTAGAATACTGGAAGTCAGTCTTTTAAACAGAACAGGGCAAAAAATAGTGACTAGACAAAAAATATTGTCAGGCTTTCCATATTTTAAGAATTAAAAAATGCAGGGCCCTCTTTTTCAACAGTTGCAAGTAACTTTCTTGTCAAGCAAGATTTTTCTTATTTTTCCAAGTACACAATTGATCTCCTTTATCTCACAGCACCCTGCCACAGCACAGTGCTTTAACAAATCTGTGACTAAGAAACGTCTGGAAGTTAGTCAAAATCTGAATTTAGAAGACCTGGATTTTTATGCTCTGCTACTCTAATTGTCATGCAAAAACTTTTCACAATAAGGAGTTCAGAAAATGTTGTCTTTTTTATTGCCTAAGCCAGCCATTTTTAAAAAGGGCACAGATCTCCCATACAATTCCAGTGTTTTAGAAGAGGACAGGCATGCCCCTGGGATAAGCACCTCACCTCAGTAAATCCCACCTGTCCTACACGTGGCTTTAAATCATTGTGTGCCACTTCAATAAACCAGTCCTAAAAAACTCACTTTATATTTCCCAGCTTTTGCATTCAGCTCCTGATTTTGAATGTGATCCAAGCCACCCTTACCCCAGGGAATATATTTTTCTTTTGCTCGATGGAAATAAGATGCTGTTGATGTATCATTGGGCAAATACCTTCATTCTCTGCAATAAGCTGGTCCACCCAATGCTGAAACTGAGTCTAGAAGGCAGTAGCACTTAATTAACTTTCTTCCATAAGGAAGAATGCACTGTGCAGCTTGTCTAAAGTCTCATCAGTCTGAGAGGGAGAATTTAAGCCTTTCTGTTTTCACAAAGACGCATTAGTCTTGAGTCCTCATAACACTAGCAGGGGAGTGAACAGCTTGTTTAGCCTCTACCTTCACAATGTCTCCAATTTCATGGGCAGTTTCCCCAGTAACTCAGACAAGAGTTAGAAAGTCTGACCTTGGACATCACCCAGAGACAGCCACCTGCTTACAGGACTGACTTCTGTTCCCTTTGATTTAATGGAAGGACAGACTCTTCTATTAAAGAGGTCAACTGATCCGAAAGGGCCTCTGCTTACAGCCAGGAAAAAATCTCTAGTGTGATTTTGTCTAACAGAGAATGAATTTTTTCATTTCTAATCCACTCACACACATGCCCAAACTATTTCCGGTTCAAATGCAGTTTCATCAGAGCTATAAATTAAACTCTCTCAGTGTGAAACATCTGAAAAAGTCCTCAAATCATAGCATTTAGCTGCTTAGTGATCACAATGGACTGGTTCTCATGGAAGTAAGAGTTGGACTTCAGTATTGTATGATTTACCTATATGATGCAGAATCTTGGCAAATCTTACATTTCTCTTAGGCATAAAATCTAATTTAAGTAACTGTTAGACCTTCAGTACAGATTCTTCCTCCAAAGAGGCTTTTACTATTCACCCAGGGCCTATTAAATGAAGGAACAGAAGGGAAGATTTCAGAGGAAAATTCCTATAAACAAATAGCAGATAAAGGAACAGTTTATCACAGTCCCATAGATTCCAATACACAAAAAGTTGAGTCTCTTCTTTTGCTGATCTTACAGTAAGTAGAACTCCATAGTATTAGTGCCTGACCACACACAGTTCTCACTGGTCTCTGGAAAACAGCAGTCAGGACTGTTGAGAACCTGGCTAGTGTAACCCAATTTGTGGGAGAGAGGATTATCATGAGATTTATCTGGAGAGAGGAAGGACACTCTTCTACAGTTCTAAGGAATTAAATTTTACTCCTGCTTATGGATAACCTCAATCTACCTGCCTTCTAGAATATTACACTTTACAATAAATCCCAGTGGGTAAGGCTCAGGGTTCATGTACATTCACTTGACTTTTTCCCCTCAGAATTTTGCCATTCTGAAGAATGATCTCAAAAACTCTATGCTAAACTAAAAATCTGTGGCACCTTTCCCTTTATCCAAAGATCTTTTGATGCACTGAGAATAATATAGTACAGACTTAGTAGAATAGCTTGAATGTTACCTCTGAGGAGCTGCTGTTTCCTGATTCTCTCAAATTTCAGACCCAGAGTAGCCCAGTTCTTCCTTGAGGTGGTTGTTACACAAGCTGTGTTTTCCTGCTTCTTTACAGAGGCATTACTAAGTGCCCCTGTCTGAAATCACTGCTGCTATCAGCCAAAAATATAACTCTCTTTCACCAACAAAAATGTAAATCAACACATATTGGTGGTGTACTACTTGCCTATAGCTCAGTTTAGCTGCGCCCCATATTATGGTTTTCTACACGGCAGGGGAGTTGGAACTAGCTGATCATTAAAGGTCCCTTGCTACCCAAGCTATTCCACCTGCCCTCCCATGTGTTCTAGTCTGAAACTTTGCTTGAAACTAGGTGTTTTCCTTGGCTTTGGCTTCTGAAATCAGCCTCAGACTGGTTCCATAAGAAGTGACTTAGCATATTAGAAGCCTACCTGTACATAGCTGTGTGGGTTTCTAAGTGAATGGAGTATAAAAGTGTAGTGAGATAGATGGGAAGGTGGTTATTGTGTTTATTAAATATTATTTGGCCTGTCTATAATCATAATGGCATGTCAGTAATTCTTTTGATGCTAATCCCAAGAAGCTTCTAAAACCTGCAGGCTCCTTCAATTGGCCAATCTCAAGGAATACCACTCTCATCAGTGTCCTTGGAAGTCAACATTCCACTTCCTGGAGATTTAAAATTGCCCTGAGAAAGACTCAGGATTCTGAATCTATGTTTGAGGTAGTCGAAGCAAACATTTTTCTTGCTAGTATGGCAGTACAGTTCCAAAACCAAGTTGAGTTGTAAGGTCATATAAAAAATGTCAAAGATGAAATGTAATAACATTGGTAGTATCAGTAGTACCAATCCACTTAACTGACTGCTTTAATTCCAAAAAGCCTAAATTCTATGATTCTATTTTAAGAAAGGAATGTTTGAGCTACCTGTCCATACTGCTTATAACCTCTTCCATCCAAACATCTCAAAATTAATAAAATAGTTGGCAACTATTATTTGGCAAATATTATCTTCATGTTATGTTAGGCAAGGAATCCAAACTAAATGTAAGCAATTTACTTGCCAGATAAATTAAACAATAGGAAAAAAAAAATAAACTCCCACATCCATAATGAAATTAAACTAATATAATGTATTACTTAAAGACAACTACGAAGACACAGTTGAATGTTCTACAAATATGAAACAATCTTATTTTGTCTGGAAACTTTTAATGTAGCGTTTAAAGAGAGCGAGTTTCTGCTCGGTCGTGCAGGTCTATATTTTTGATTTTAGGGCAACAGCATTTTTAGTTCCCGGAATTTTTAGTATTTTACTTTTTCTCCACTAGATGTCCCCAGCCAGTCACAGTACAGTTGGCTTTCACTGATCGGATATTCGTAATCTGAAAGGGTAGATACTTCCTTTGAAGCGCATATTATTAAGATATCATGATTAATGACTTTCACTCTAGAGTTCATTTTATCTGGAATATTAGCAATACACAGATCCTCAAGAAGGACTCAATGATTTAATTCTCTGCTTAAGATATAGCGGTTTCCTAATTTAGGAAGAAATTAGGAATCATGTATGCTTTCTTCTCTGAAAATATTTAAGTAATCAAAGTCTTAAAACAAATGAAAATCCTTGTTGTACAAATCCTTCTATATCAAAAGGTAAGCCTTAGCAGGTTTTTTTTCCTCTTACTCAGTTACATTCAAAGGATGTGTAAGAGTTTCACAGAACCCTTCACAGCTGACTGAGCTAACAGCAGGAGTCTTGCTTAATTTGAGTTTTAATGGTTATTTAAAGTAAAAGGAGACCAATATCTAGAATGACCATAAATATCATTTTAAGCTTTTCCCACCTCCCCAAAATGTAGGAGGTTGGAAACAAAACTTTCATATTAGACTTTTTAAGACAGGTAAACTGAGCTACAACTAATGTTGCCTTTTGTGACATGCAGCGAGCTCTGCGAGGCCTTCGGGCTTTGTGGACGCTCAGCTGTAAGCACTGCTACAGCAGAGCAGTGCCAGGGACTGATGTGTCTCTTGTTTTGAGGGATGCAACAAGGAATTGTTCTTCAACTAGAACCATTTAGCAGCATGTTTCTGACTCTCAGGGGATCAGCTACAATGTTAGTGCTGTCTAGATGAGCAGCTTCTGTACCAGAGGGAAAAACAAACCCAGAGCAAGTACTCTGCAACTCACTCATTCCCTGGAATGATGATAAACACCAGCTAGGGGCCCACAGCCTTCCAGTGGTTTCATCAGCAGAGCCACCAGGACTCACAGTGACAATAAAAGGCATAATTTTGCCAATACAAACAGTGAATAGATGTGAGAAACAGTGAAACAAAGCCCAGTGCTCTTGTTGCCATCCATTTGTTACAGTTAGTTAGGTAACTTTGTTCCTTCCAGAACTCAAGTCAGATACTCTTTGCTACCAGGGGACTTTGGCGGGCTTTGTTTCTCTTTTGTGTAAAAGGCTTGAAAGAATCTTACAGTGGAAAAATGGGAGTCTTAAAGGTGAGTTGTCTGAGAAGGCTGCTGAGAGGCCTTTTTGCTTTTCTTATGACAGGAATCTTACAGGGTTTGTGTAGGGTTTGATTTTGGAAAGAAAGAAAATTAAGAGCCTAATTTGCAGGTGGCTCCTCTCAAAGTTTTTTTCTCTGTTGCCCTGATGATCAGTCCTTTCCCAAAAAAAGAGATGGTGAAACAACAGTATTACAGGACACAGGGAAGCAAACGCCAAGCAGAAAAATAGAGTAAAAGAGAACAGAGTGAAAAATTTTCAAAACTTTCTGTTGTTCTCTTTGTGGAGAAAAGCAGCAAAGGAATTCCCCTATGCCAGGGAAAATCTTCATTGACCCCATTGCAGCAGCTTCCCTGTACGCTTACGAGCATCTGGCCCACAAGTAGTTCCCAAGTGCTGTCACCTGCAGTAGCTTGTGCCCAGGGTTTGGCACTAAATTTTCAGGAGTCAGCCTGAATTTTCACCATTTGAAAACTTTCCCACACCTCCCACTTATACAGCTCTGTGGCTTGGCCTCTGGGCTGCACAGGGGCAAGGCAGGGATGGGGACTGGCATGTTTTCAGGCCAGATCAGAGCTGCCCTGGCTGGGCTGCCAAGCTGGGGGACAGGCCTGGGGAGGCTGTGACCCCCCACCTGCCCTTGCTCCCACCTTGCAACACTGGGAGCAATTGCAATACTGGGAGCAGTGTCGTCCTGCTCTGATCGCCCTGCCTCACCAAATGGTTTCACCCTCCCACAGCAACATGAATCCTCAGTTGCTTCTTGCTTAGGCAAAAAAAATCAGAGGAACATTGATGTCACAAATATCTTAGAAAAGGTAGCCACCCGCACTAAACACAGGCCAGATGAGATTCCTGGCTCTTTTTCTTTCAATCTTTCATGACTTTAACAACTAGTTAGTAGTTGTAGTGTGCATCCTCTTCTACATGCAACTAACTGCAGTCAGCACTTTGTGAAAGAACTTTGTGAAGTAGAATCAGTTTGATACTTCTTCACTTAGGCCTCAAGCAAATTAAGACAAACAAATTGCAATAAATGGCTTGGGCATTAGTCCAAAAGTCAGCAACACAGTTTTACTGCTGGCTTCCTGTGTTACCTTCAATTCCCTGAAGAGCTGCCTCTCTGAGCATCCTTGACTGCAAAGCAGAGATAATATGCAACCATCCTAATTCTGTGTTAGTCTGCAAGAGAGTATCAGCTTCTAGGAACTAGTCTTATTTATATATTCTCACTGCATCTTATACTGGCTAACAAACAGAGAGAAGTTACCACAGAGTTAAGGTTTCCCTGAATAATGTGCAGGGGTTGACTTTTACCTCCTCTGTACTCTAAAATTCATAGAAACATCCCAATATGTCCAAAACTGAGAGCTGAAGTCTTCGATTGCCTGGATTTTGTCCAAAACTAGGGCAGAGTATCTGAATTAACACAGTGCAAAATTTCTGTGACTTTTTTTTTTTTTTTTTTTGCGGTAGAAATAGCGTTCACAGTGTTCAAAATGTAACTTGCGCACAAGGGATGTTTGACAATGTAAAAGGAGAACATTTCCTCCCTGAAGCTCATGTGGTAGGCTGACTAAAGCTCTCTGGGGGTTCCCCTTCTGCAGACATCAAGCAGGGGAAATATTGCCAAATATATCAGATCATCTCTTTTCTTCTACCCTTTCCTGTCTGCAGACAGAACTCCCCTTTGATACCCCATAGAGTTTATCTGGTGGACAAGGTAAAAAACCTCAGCTTTTCTTTTTGTCATATGTTACATTCATAAATTTTTCCCTCCACATTCCCAACTTCCCTGCTTTGTCTTCTCCCTATTAGAAAGCCATATGCTTTCTCAGTAGTTCAAGTGTCCTGACACCATAAAGAAGGGAAAGTTCATTGACTACATAAGCCCACTCATTATGCTCTTCTACAGAATTGAGCTCTGCTTTATTTATCTTTCTCATCTTTTTCCAGACTACATTCATCTTGCTGAAAGTTCATGTGTGGTCTAAGCTCGCCATCTAGGCTCCTTAATAGAGACATAGAAAATGATTCATTTTGTGTCTGTTTTAAAACTTCAGGGGATAAAATTACTCACCTTGGGAGGAGTTTTTCTACTTCTTATCCCCCATCCTCTCGAGAGGAAGTCTAGACAAAAGTTTAAACTGAATGCTTAACATGCTTTGATGAAAATTAGATGGGATGACTTTCAGTCCCACTTACCAAGACCTTCCCCTTAAGTAGCTGCTCTGCTCCTCCATTCACTAGTAGTTTGGAAATTGCAGAGGCATCTCAAGGAGCCTCAAAAGGAAGGAGGCATGTCATGATTTATAAAGCTTGCAAAGCAGTTGATCCACTGAGCCAAAAAAGGACTGGAAATACTATACAAATATTGGAAAAGGTCAGTGTTGCCTGTCATGTCTGTGCCTCTGCAAAAGATGTGATGTCTGGAAAAAGTGGATACATTACTTCCAAGAACCTCCACCATCTCACCACTTCACTGCTCAAAAATTACAAGTTAGAAACCAAGAAAACACTAAGTTAAATTGCACCCTAAAAAAGGATATTCAGATTACCATAACTCAGGACTCCATTCACAGGCCAATTAGCTAACACTGTATTGAGTTTAAAGTCATGCACAGATTGATGTACATATACAGCTCCAGGATCCTGGATGAGGAATTTCCAATGTGAGTTCTGTTTTGTATAAGTACGTGACACATATATAAGCCTAAGGCCTTTCCTGCAGGAAACTCAAAGAATGTTTTACTTGATCCAGAGCTCATGAAATAGGAGAAGGTGGTCTTTCCTTACAATTTGCTGAACCAGAAGAATTTTTGTACATATACAGAGGCAGTTGGGAATATAATTTACCATTTGTGATTTTTAATTTCCCATCTTGAAACAGCATAAACAAATGAAATAAAAATATTAATATGAAAATGTAAAGAAGGCAGTAAATACTTTATATATTTTTGTAATAAGTGGTATTTCGTTCAGTATAAACACTTGCAGAGACGGTGTTTTAAAAACTCCTGACTATACTAATATGTTGTCTATTTTAATAAGGCTTCCTAACTCCTACACTCTTGTGGTTAAAGCAGTATTATTTCATTATGTTATGAAGCATTAAAGTGTATTATGGCACAGAGCTCAGATGGGATTGGGTGGGTTTCTCTCTAGACTCCACAGTTTTATTTTATCTTTTTATACTCTATAACTCCTATGTTCTTGAAAGATGGAACTCAAAAAACCTTGCTGTGCATAGGATTTTAATGGAGTTTTCAGAAAAAAAATTGTTATTAACACAACCTGATAAATGGTCTAAACCAATACTCTTTCTCCTGTCAGATGTAACACTCTTCCAGAACAGACTACGTTTTGATCATGGATATAAGAAGCCCAGATTCAGGAATATTCTTCATCAGTTGTACAGAAGTTGGTAAAGTTTTTGTGTCTCTTGCACTCTCACTCAAAAGTATATGTTTAAGTATTGGGCAAACTGAAAGATTCTGAATTTTATTTTCTGGAAAATATATTATTTAAAATTAGTTTAGGCTTAAAAAATTGTATTTCCCTTGAAAGTTCAATTTTAACAGCTCTGTTAGTTACCTTGCTAAGAGTTTCTTTCGAATGTAATTCTTTTTTCTAAGATAAAATCTATCAGATCATCAGATGTTCTGCTAAACCTCAGGCAGGCCTCAGACCCTGTATTAAATCATTACAACCTAGGAATACCTTAAAAAGACATTCATTTCACACTTTTTTTTTCTCTTTTTTTTGGATGGAGATAAAAATATTCCTAAAAATTAAGAGCAGTGAAGAAGAAATTACAGTAATCATTGGGAGATCCTGAAAACAGGTATCAAAGACAAAATAAATTCTTTTTTGAAAGGCATAGCACAGAGAAAATCCTTATGATGCTTGTGATAATATTGCACATTTTAAGGTATGCAACACAAAAAAATCCCCCAGGAATATTGCTAAAATCTGCAAAGTGCAAAAAATCAGAATAATAATAATTTTAATAACTGACATAATAATAATTATAACTTAAGATTAACTTCTGAGATGTACAAAATCAAACTTGGAAAAGACGGTGCTGACATTTTATCTGAGGGAGCAGCAACCTTCCAACACAACCTTATACATTTTATATTTGTTGCACAGTCCCACACGTTTTATATTTGTTGTTGACTAAAACAATGAAGGAGATAGAGCTCAGGTTTTCCTAATGATCAAAGAACACAGAATGGCAGGGACCCCATATCTCAGTACTGAAATACAGATCTGCCTGATTGCTGTCACATAGCATCAGCACCTCTCAGAGAATTGCTGGCAGAGTGGAATAGAAAAATTCTCATCACTGAACATTTTAGCATGCATAGAATTCCACCCACTACTGAAAAATCTTTAGTGAACACTGAAGAGTATAAAGTAGCCATGAGTACAATCATAAAATAAAATGTAAAATCTGCATTCATCTACTTTTACATCAGACCATATAGATTAAAATGCACTGCTACAGAAGTACTTCGGGTAACAGCTGTTAAAAATCATGTCTATCAAGAGGACTCTTTGGCTGAGGTTCAAGATTAAGAGACACCAGTTTGAGTATCTCTGTGAAGAAATTCTCACTGCATTAGATACCTAAGCTTCCATTACAGTCAGTGATTTCCAGGCAGCAATGCAGGAGTAATTCAGTTCCCATTGAAGAAGCCGGTCAGCTGAATCACTCTCCAGGCAGTTCTGACCATATCAACCAGATATCCATGGAGCTAGCTTACAAGTGGACACAAGGTTGTCTGAATCCCAGAGCAAGTCCCATCTCTTTAAAGGATTTAAAACATGATATTATGGAACTTTGCGAGTAAAGCGTATATTCAATCTGTCCCATCTACTTCTACTAAAAATCAGTCTGGTCCCTGGCTTGGAAAAACAACTTAAATGCTGTATGGAATTGGTCTTCTTCTGCCCTTTGTGTATGAGACACAATATATTATTTAATTGCAATATCATATCATTTTCTCTCAAGACCCTGTTTGAGAACAGAAGCAGCCTGATGGGACAGGATAAATGAGAATTTCGGGCATAGAAGAAGACACTGCACATTTGTTTGAGCTCTCCTTCCATGGTTCTTGTATGCTTTACAGAATCTGTTTGGGAGTATTTATCCTGTTCTTTGCTATTTTATTCCTCAGTGAATACTTCTCTCTCTCTGAATCTCTCTCTCTCTTCTTCTCATTATTTTTTGTAGGCAAGTGATTTTATTTTTTTCCCCTCTGATTCTAATTCAAAGCATCTGAGAAACAATTTACATGTAAAAGCTGGATACCACAATTCAGCCAAAACAATATGAAAAACAAACAGGAGGGAACTGATGTGTGATGCATTCTTAGGCTCAGAAATCACTGACTTCAATGAAAAATGGCAGTGACCACATTGACGGAAGTACAAAAAAGTCTCTAGAAATTATTTCTTATGTTAAGGTGTTATTACAGTGCTCCAGCAACTGTCCAGGACCTCCTCAGGCTGCTGAGGCTGAAACCAAGAACCCATTACTTCCCAGGAGATTGCCCTAACCACAGCACAAATTTCCATCCCATGTTTTACACTAGGATAGAGCTCAGCCAGGCCCACTGATGAACACTGTGAGAAGGAGGGATAGAGGTCTTGGGACCCAACTCGAGAGCCTGCTTATGCATCATGGATTAAACCATCTGTGGAGAAAATGTTCAATTGGTTCGCTTAGCAGGGACTAGCCACTATTGCTGTCAGGAAAAAAAAACCAGACCTCTGAAGCCCAGTCTTAGCCACTGCTCTTCCATCATTTATAAGCACATTTGGCTTCCACACTAAAGTGCTTCAGTAGCTTCTGCCATATTAGAATGATTTCACAGAATTTTTTAATCCCTTTTTCAAGTAAATGAACACAAAGACTTATAAATAAGTTTTAAATTACTGTCTCTATCACACACTGCTGTGGAGGACATAAAATCTCCTGGGAGTTTGATCTGTGTTAATTAAATTTAAAAAAAAAAAATCTCCATAAGGTCTAAAGCATGCTTAATGAATTAACATGGAGGCCCCATTGAGCAAAAGCCTTTTAAACTCCGGTGAAACAAATCAACCCACATTTTATTATTATCCACTTAACAAATTTAATCTGTTGCTTTATATCATGTGAGACCAGTTTTTCATAAATGCTAATTAAAACTATTAAAAATGGAAATCTTCTTCTAAGGGCTTATGCAAAGTGTGAATATTGATGCAAAGAGATAGGCCTGTTTGTCGTTCAGAAAGAAAGATAGTGCTTCTGCCATAACTGGCTGTGCTTGGGAAGCCTGCTGGGAGTAAGCACAGGCACCTAGAGCAATTTGAAGCATGAAGGGGCTACAAAAAGCACTTCTTAAAGGAAGCTGGTATTGCCATTTCACTGACAGGGTAGCACCAGTTTTGATGAATGCCATCACACTTGGACCACAGAAATCTAGAGAGGGGAAAACAAACTAAAACAAAAAACAAAGCACCTCCTGATTTGAATCCTTAGAGCCCATGCATATTGAAGGCAATTTAGTGACACTGTAACTTGGCCCATGATTGATCAATGTATGGGAAAAGTGATGCCTATAGAAAAGACTGGAACTGAGTCGGGTAGGATGCTCAGAGCATCCCAGGGAATAACCCTCCCAGGAAGCAGCAGGAAGTCAGAGAATTCACAGGCACACAGCTCTTCTTTAGCAACTGGTTTTAATCTGCCAGATTTTTTTTCCCAAGCATGCAAAGAGGAGCACAAGCATATGATTACTGCCAGATTTTCTGCTGGTGGATCTTAAACAAGACGGCAGATTAGTAGGCAAAAGCATGAAAAGAATATAAAAAGTTCAGAGTTTAAAAATCTGCATAAAGTTCATGTAAGCAGACTTCAATCTTGCTTTCTTTACACAAATATTTGACTTTTTCTGTTTGTCTTGCACATGCAGAAATTTTTCTATTTTTTATTTAAGCTCTTCAGACATTCATTTCCCAATGCTTCAACAAATTCAGAAACATTAGAACCTCTCATTCACAAAATCGTGGAAAATAACAACTTCAATTGCCATCAGGAAATCATCACATCCATTCCCCAGATCTGCTATGTGATAAACTGTATCCATATTATACCTGATGGATGTCTGTATAATATTATTTTTATTTTACTTTTATATTTATGTCATATTCATATAATAAAGTATATGCACATACATTAAAATTCTGCATATTATATAGCAGTACAGTTATATTTATAAACTGTATAATTATATTTATAACATGACAAATATCCTGGCTATTTAATTTTATTAGACAAATATGTCTCTCTGTTAGAAACACTGTTTTTTAGAAGCTGCACATCATGATTTTGAGACAGTGACTATTTTCTTTTAATCTCAACTATTCTAACAGCATGCAGACCTCCAAACAATATTATTCCTCTATAAATTATACTTGCTGTCTTATTTTACACAAACACATGCCGCAATATAGAATAAATAAGCTAGGTTTACCAAAAAGGACTGGCACAAATTACTGGTAAATGTGATGATATTTTATTCAATGGACGAAAGACAGCTCTGAGTCATTCTCACTCACATGATGTTCAAGTGCTCACACACAAAAAATACTATACACAACTTTTTACCCCAGAGACTTTATACCTCAAATGTCTTAGATCTGCACTTTCACTCTAGTTTCACTTTTTGTCAACATAACACTCTGAGAACAAAATTTTGCCAACATGGAATCCTACCCTCAAACCTGTTTCAAGAGACATTAAGTTGGCTCAGCCATTCAACATAGGATTTTTCCTTCATCAGGAGATTCCTTATGTACTTTTAAATGAGGTTATTGTCTTCCGCCTTTTCCCTAAAGCTTAGTTGGACTGGGAAAATAAAAAACAAAGGATGCTACTCTGATAGCTGGAGTTGCAAGAAGAGTTTCCAGTGAATGGGCCATAACCAGGACACTGAAAAAGTGACAAAATGCCTCCTCTAGCACATCTTTCTAATTCTGTGTCATAAGCAGGTGAGAAACCTGAGAAGACAGAAAAACTCATAGCAATAAAACTGATGTAATCAGGAGAGGAGAAAGCTGAGTCATTTCTGAAAAGCCAGTAGTCAAGTTCTGTCTTATTTTCAGTAGGACTGTCCAGAAGAAGGGAAAAAAATTAAATAACTATAAATTAGCACTTGGCATCAGTAATAATGGTGCAAAAAGGAAAAAAAAGGTCAAGCTAGAGGAAAACAATGGGGTATTTCCAAACCTAGAAATTTAACTATGGCAATATTAATTTCAAAAAAGCCAATTTAGGCAAGAACATGACAGTAAATTCTAAAATGGCAGAATGACTTGAAAGTCATTCAAGACAAGAAAAACTTGTATTTCATCAGAAAAGAAAATGACATGCAAATACCAGGCTAAATGCTTTACATAAGGAAATTATCTTTTTTTTGTTGTTATTTATTTGTATACCTCTATTTATGAAAACTGAGTGTAAAATAAAGCTAAAGCAAAATGGTAATGTTAAAATCTATGTTATAAGATAAACATATCTTATGCATACATTCACAGTTTATCATGATGATATTTAATTGCATGTCAGGAAGCACTTATGCGAAAAATAACTTTTTTTCCCAGCTTTTCTTCTACCTTCCAGACTCTTTATGGCTTTCACTTTCCCACCTTTTCCATATAATACCCCACACAAATGCCTTAGTCTTCCAAAGAACACAGCACCTTATTTTTTCAAATATTCTCAAATAAGCAACGTAAATGCAGAAACTTGTTGTGTTAGACTGCAAAATTTAGAGTGAAAAGGGTCACAAAGATCCCAAAACAATGGTGAGTCATTGAAACATGGAGACCATCTTATGGAAAAACCTACTGACAAAAATGCAGTGAAGAAAAAAAAAATTAGTCCACACAAAAATAGCAAGGAAAAAATACCTTTTTGGAATACAAATACATGACATTAAAAGAGCCTCTTAAATCTACATCAAACTTCATTTTTAAATTAGCTGTTTAGCATCCAGTCCTGCAATAATCTCTTCTACTACTACCAGCACAGATTTTTTTCAGGTGAATGCATGTATAACACTTGTTCCTTCTTACACCATAAGGACAAGGCTCCTGATCATTGATGGTAAGCAAAGAGAAAAATGGGATTCATGACACTTCCCACCCAAAGCTACTTTCAAAGCCATAGAGAGCTGGATGTGCTGCACCATATGCACATATAGAGATAAGTATTCTGTGCCTGTACATATTGCCTATTTCTGTCTGTGCAGTTCCAGGTACTCAATCTACATCACGAGCTGGGTGACACTGAGCTCAGCACTGACACAATGTGCACAAAACATGCACAAAAAGGGCAGGGAGCACAACATCACTGCAGGCTAAACCTCCGTGGCCATGGCACACACGTGGAGGGGCATCTCCACTCTGGGAAGATCAAACCGTTGGATGCAAGACAGATATTTCCTTTTTGGAGGCCAAATCCTCACTCTAGACTCCAGGACTTATTTCCCCAGTAGGAACTGGTGGAAAATCATAACTACATTTAGGGTCAATTTTAAAAGGGAATGTTTAAACATCACATGTTTTGAAGTATGTTGAAAGAATTTAGATCCCCCTTTCTTTACATCTAAAAATATGCAGTGACATTTGAAAGAAGGAAGTATGGTCCAAATATAGATGTGGGAGATTTCAGTATTGTCATCTTGTGCTGCTAAAAATTATGATAAAATAACCAAACTCCCATTGTTCCATATACAGAGAGCCATTACCAGAAACTGAGCAATTACAGAACACTGCATATTTTCCACACATTCAGGGCATGTTTTTAATGTCTTTGTTCATGTTTAACAGTGCTTCACTTCTTCAGTAGCTCCATTTATATCAGTAATAGCACTTAAGCAATATGAATAAACATAGCCTAAAGTTGCATTATTTTAAAAATTCCTCCATTGTTCTTTTAAAACATAAATAGATATAAATACATGCTTCCATTTTTGTGGGTTTGGAAGAAGTCTCCTTTCAAGGACAAATAAATTGAAACAATCACTAAAAAATTTTTAGCAGATAAGATAATAAAATCGTTACTTTGAATCTTAGGTATGTCATGGAAAGATAACGCTTTTCAGACACACTGAGAAGCTAAGATTTTTTTTCTATTAATTATGGCTATTAATTGAAAAATATGTCTTAAGTACTTTGGAAAATATGAGGGAAGTGACTGCTGTTAGGAAAGAAAAAACACCTCAGATTGTTGAAAGCAACGCTAGCATTCCATGAGAAATTGTTGAACATGTATATTTTTATGAGACATCCAGTTCTAAGGACACTCTGGGGGAAGTAGCACATTAATAGGCTTCCTGCCTCTGTCAAATCTGCAGAACCTGAATGCCAATAAAGGTTTGGGGTTGGGGTTGGATGGGGGTCGGGGGGGGTTGTTTGGTTTTTTTTTTTTTTTTAATAATGGACTTTAAGTTTAAATTGACCAAAGAAGAACCAAAGAACAATCAGGGCCTCGTCACCTCTTCTGCATCAGAGGTTTTATACAACAAACTTTCATTTGATTTTTTTCTCTGTTTTTTATCTAGGTTCATTTCTCCCAGCTTGAGAAACTTCTGACCGTCAGTTAGAGATTACTTTCCTACTACCTTGTATCCAGGCCAGCTATTACCAGCAGTAAATACCACTCTGTGTCTAAAATTCATTCTAAAACTTCTGACCAACATCAGCAACAATGATGCGACTTTATGTTCCACATTTATAGCTACTACTTGTAGCCAAGAGGTGAGAGGAACCCAGTGTGCCAGAGTCTAATTGAGTGTAAAATCATTACATCAGATTCTACATCTTTCAAAATCCCACAGTAGTTTTGCTGTTCTTTCGTCAAAAGCACAACAAAAAAAAACAAGAGAAGAGGGATCAAGGCTGATTAACTATCCTTTCACAGAATAAGTTTTATGTGGCTGGAAATCTTTCCTCCAGAAAAACTCAGTTGGAGAATTGTAGCCCCAAAGACAGCACCAGAGCTTACAGAATCATAGAATTGTGTGGATTGGTAACCATCTAGTTCCAACCTTCCTGCCCACAGCAGGGATACCCTGCACCAGACCAGGTTGCTCAAAGCTCCATCCAACCTGTCTTGAACATTCTAGGGATGGGACATCCACAGCTTCTCAGGGCAATTTCTGCCAGCACCTCACCACCCTCACAGTAAACAAATTTTTGCTAATATCTAATCTAAACCAACGCTGGAGTGACGAGAAGAAGCTGACTCAGGCCTGAGCATCAGCCAACACCAAGTATTGAGGAATGCACCTGCACACACTGCTGCAACTGTGATTTCTAGCAGCTGAATGGGATTCAGCCAAGAGCACCAGAACTGTGTTGAAACACTACAATAGCCATGTGGTAACATCAATGTACTCAGTAAATCACATGCAAAATTTATACATAATACTGAACTTCACAGCATCTTCATAAAACAGATAAACACATTGGTGTAAATGTTACTTTCTCCTTTAACAAATTAGTTTTCTCAATTCGTTAGCCCCTTAAACTATGATAAAGAGCATTTTATGGCAATGAAATGTCTTTTCCTGTTTGTCCAATACAATGACCTCCAGCCTATTCAGAACATCTCTGGACATCACTGTAATGCAAACACATAATTGAAAAACATTTTAGCTGCCAGAGCTTGCTGCAGTGAAGCTATCTCTTTTGATTTTAATCAGTAAGCAATACATTTCAATCGTTAATATCTGTTTTCTTGTTTCTATTTCTTGAAGAAATATTCTGAAAAAATATTACCTTCAGTAATGCTGCAGGCACATTATTTGCTGTATGCATTTTCTGTATTGGCTTTTCAGACACAGAACATGTTCTCTTTCAGTTCTAAATGAGTGTCTGTCTCCCTTTAGACAAGGTCATGCTATATAAACCAAAGTTACTTCCTCTTTTTTACAGAAAACTTGTTCCCCATTTATTAAACAGAGATGTTAAGTGATGACTAATATATAAGTGTAACTATTTCGACTACTGTCAGCCTCTCAAAGAAATGCCAGGATATTACTTTAAGATTAGAAATAAAAAATATTTATAAAATGCTACTCCTCCTGTAACATAATTCTGCTAAAGAGGCCATGAAAAATAGCACAGTATCTTTTAGCAAGTGTCCAACACTGCATATGACAAAAAACCAAATACATGTGTTAGTCTAACAAATAGCAACACTATTCAATACCAAAACCTAAACTAAAAGGAATACAGCTGATCAATATTTCCTTACAAGATCTACTGTATTTAGAAAACTTAAAATATGTGAATATTTTAGTATCATTTAAAACTATTGTATTATTTCTCTTTTTAATCATGGTAAGTGTTGCAGCAAATCAATACACACTTTGTGTCATTTTGCAGACAATAATACTGTATTGATTTTTCAGTAAAAATGTGAGTATGCTTAACAGACATTGTGATGGTTAGATCCAGAAAATAATATTTTCGATTTCATTATTAAAACTCAGGATGCAAAACATACTTCCTGCTCTGCAAATGGCTCCAAATCCAATTTTTCCTCTATCGCATTTGGTGATGAAATGTACTTTTTTATCTATATGAATTTTAGATGTTTTTCTAACCAATTCAGGAGCTTTCAGGAAATAAACTCTTTATGTCAAGTCTCATTTATTCACTAATTTTACGTGTACTGTACACAAAAAAGGCATCTCTGATTAGAAAAGGACTAATCACTTCATGGAGGTTTACAAATAATTTTTCTGAGTTTGTGGCAACTTTTCCAAAGTTGTGGCAACTTTTCCAAAGAGGAAGCATTCCCCCAACTTCAAATCTCCCTTTTCTGCAGATTAACCTCACTGCAAAGTAAATCCTCATACTATAACAGCTATCAAAAAAAAAAAAGCTGTAAAGGATTATCAGCAAATGGCAGAAACTGAGGACCCTGTTAATAGTGCCCAATAATTTTCTTCTTCATAACATATCTGGTTTTGTGTCCAGTCCTACATACAACATCATAATGTATTGTAAGCCTTTAGAGATGAGCCAGAACATCCAGCTTGTAATGTTACATAGAGGCTGCTGTGGCAGGACATTCTTGAGCATTCTCTAAGAGACAAGGGATTTTGTCTGTCTCCAGAATTTTTGATTGTCTCAATAGTCATATTGAAGTAAGAAGAAGGAAATACTATGGACATTTTAGTTACTACCTATTTTGTTATAGGAAATTTTTCTATTCTTCCCCACTTGACTTACTGGTTACTTCCTCTTTATTCAATATAACTGATTTATAAATGGATAACAAGTTCTTGTTAGAAACTCCCAAGAGGTGCTGCTGTAGCAGATGCTGGGGTGCAACTGCTGAGTCATTGTGCCATCTGATTATGTAAAAAGCTACTTCCAAATTTACAGGTTTATATCAAAATTACAACAAGATCACTAGATACGTGTAAAATGCTTTATTCTGGAACTATATTTGTACAATAAAGCACTCAGGATTAAGAAAATATGCTGCAGACCTTTACAGAAAAGTGGAATATTTAGTAGGATTGTCTCAGTGTCCTAGCCACTACTTGATGGGACTGTTTGCACCTGCCTCTCTGGAAGAAATAGCTAGGAAATAGCATTTTTAAAGCTTAAGAAAATTCTAGATGTGTAGCCTTAACTAACAGTCCTCAATGTAGAGAACGTAGGTGATACAACATTTTTTGGCCCTGCTTTCATTAGCAATGTATTGTGACAGATTTGCTTATTTTTAAAAGCATGCATTTTTAAATCAAATACATGATAATGACAGCAAATAGGATAATGGAAATAAATAGAAGAAAAAAATATGGTTACCAAGATAAAGAGATGACCAAACTATCCATGACTTCTGCCCCTCCAAAATTACCTGAAAGAACACAGAAACTCCATACAGACCCTGCAGGCTGGGTACTGCCACAGGCTCTATTCTCAGGACAGAGACAGGCACAGGGGAATGCAAGATGGAGAGCACCTCCCCAGCACTTCTAGAGATTGCCTATCCAGGGAATAAAGGGAGGCAGGAATACAGCCTGCAATAGCTGGGCATTTACAGTATGTACCTACCAGTCCATGCTGATTATATGCCTGCCTTAAGTAAACTAGTTGTCCCACTTTTTCCTTCAAAAATGGAAACCTAATTTCAGCAAGGAAATTTTAAGCCTGATGTCCTGTATAGGTTCCCTTGACTAATACATGCCCCATAGGTACCTCTTCTTAAAAAAGATTTCTATGTACTCTCTGCTGATTGCCAAATTATTCTAGTCTAGGAGGAGAAGGCACAAGAATTATAAGGGAAGAATTAGCCATGTTGCACTCAGGAAATTCTATCTTTGGTCATGTATTGACAAACTAATCACAAGTTCCTTCTTGATGATAAATAACTGCATGTCATGCTAGAACAGGAACAATATTTATTTTTTGAGATTGTTGGAGTGAAGCTTTTACAGTGACATCCATGTTATCCTGTTTTGGCTTGCAACGTTATTCATGAGGCTTATCACGTAGCTAAACTCCCTGAAAGGAAAAAATTCATTCCTGCAATTCATGCAGCTGAAACACAGCTGCAAAAAAAACACCCACTCCACCACACCTTCCTTCCAGGTAAAGATATGGAAGAGCGTTAGATAGAAGAATATATTTCTATAACCAGTGTGAAGTCCGTGATTCTCCCCCCTCTGTGAGTCTGTTTAATATGGGCCACATTTGGTAAGATTTTGGCAGCTTTGCCCTAGAGACAGCAAATCCCTCTATCAGCACTGTCCTCCCCAGGCACAACCTGCTGCAATGAGGAAGACACTGGAAATACTGGGTGGAGAGGCTTGGGGCTCTGGCTTCAGTGGGGAGCTCACGCAGGGAGTGAGGGGTGAGGTACCCAGGGATATTTAGGAGCAATCCTGTAGCCGTGTGCGCTGGTCCAAGCCCGGCCAGCAGCCAGCCCTACCCCGCAGGCTGCCACTAGAGGGAACACGGACATGCTAGAATTGGGGACGCAGGAAAATCAGATGTTTGCATTTCCTTTCTTATAGCCCTTTTAGAATTCTTTTGTCAAAATTGTCATCTACATAATGTTTCTGAAATGTGCCCTACTGGTCCATTTCAAGCCAGAAGAAGTACAGGAATGAGGTTTTAAGCACAAGTGATAGGGAAATCTTTTGAAGTGAAAAGAAGTCACCTGCAATTCAACTTTTTGCAGCCCCATCTACCCCATTTTCTTTCAGATTTGTGGAAAAGCCCGGCAATATCACTAACTTGTTTGTAAGTTAATCTGAGTGAAGAGTTTTCAAGGAAAGCAGCCCAACAGAAAATACTGACTCACTACAGAATTTTATTTCCGCCCCCCCGCCTCCAGTAAAAGAAAACTTTCTTGCATCCCAGGTGAGAGGCACAATCAAGAAGTGCTCGCACAACATTGACTTGATCTCTTTTTCAGAAGCTGTTTCTGCTTCCATAAACAAATGAAAAAATGTGTTGAAGCAGGAGCTCTTTCCTTATGAGTTCAATGCACTAAACTAAGAACATATTTACTGTTCTGGAATCTCTCCAAGATATTTGTACCTTCTAGTTTATTCTAAGACAACACAGAACACTTAAAGATCAGAAAATTCTGTATAAAAGAAAATATTTTCCATAGTCAGAGCAACACCACCCCAACAGCTGTCAAAAACAGTACTGTGTTTTAGGTTCACTGTCTTTAATGGGAAGCATACTTACAGAAATACAAGAATTCAGTTTTTCTTGTAGTTGATCTTTCTTCCTTTGTATTTAAAAAGTCTGTAGATTTAAGTCTGAGATTGTTTGATTGGTGATTTCAACTGAACCAGTTACCTGTATGTTGAAATATATGGAAAAACCTCATTATTTAATAAGAGTTTTTGTTTGTAATGTGAAAAAAGTTTTACATGGTCTTGACCCCTGCTGAGAGACAAGGCATTCCCTAGGTATGGCACCCCAGAGTACATGGCAAGACCAATACATCTTCAGAAGATGTAGAAGTCACCAACAGATAAGCCTACACATGTAAAGCAGTATAGTGGTTAGGAAGTTAAAAGCCTGTCATCCAGATTGCTAACGGGGTTTTAAAAATAGTAATTTAAGATCTTAAAATCATTTCCACAAAATAATTAATAGTTTTCATAACATACAAAAATATACCTAATTGAAATTAATAAAAGTTAAAATGTGTATTTGGGGTGTTAATCCCCACTGAGAAGATTAAGTTTTAAAGTACCAAATGAAGCAGTTTTTAATTAAAAAGGATTGAGATTTTTAAATTAAAGAAAAAAAATACCCTAGACAGAACAGGTTCTTTCAAGATCATCTATAGATTAAGCAAAATAATTTTAAAAATTTTCATAATAGTGCTGCACTACTTTTAGGAAAATAAATTCTTCACAAGCCCATAAGGTGGCAGCAAACTCCTTTTTAATCGAGAGCAGTAACCGTCTGCTCTTTTGCACAGATGCTGCTATTAATGTGTCTTAATACCACCTCTTCATCATCCAATTAACATAAAAATGTAGTACACCGGTAGCATATGTATTCCTCTGATTCAAAAAACATTATTTCTCACCGTGTAAATCAGATGCTTTAATATTTAATAATGTAAAACTAAATGATCTTTAGAACCTTGGGGAAAAAAAATAAAACCTCCCACAATGAAGGGGCAGAATGTGCCCCACTGTGAACTGACTGGTAACTTCTTTTCATGATACATCAGCTGACCTCGGTGCTCAGACTATTGAATGAGCAGAACAACATGGCTTATGTAACAGCTCATGGCAATAAATTCCCTAAGTTTTCACATTACTGAGCCCCATGCCTTTTTAATACTCAATATCTCCAGAAAGCATATGTTTTCAAGCAGCTTGGAAAATATGTTACTTTTCACAGATATGGTTACAGCTAAGAAATATGTCCATCTGTGTGCTAGAGGTTCACTGTCAGAAATGAACACGCAGAATTGTATATGAAATATTGTCATTGTCATTGCTTCCAAAACTCTATGGCTGAAACACTGTATCTGTGGGGCTGACAAGTCAGTATGAGTGTCATCTACCAGCCCTGTCCTGTTTTTCAAATCTGGTTGATGCTGGAAACAAGATGCCATATGCTTGCATTCCCCAGCTATATTTAATCTTTTTCCACAGAAAACATGTCCAGGCAGAGTGGGTGATACTGTACATTTGCAAAGGATTGCAAATCACAGAGTAATGGCTAGACTTCTGGCTTCACACACATCCCAGGTACTTAAAGAATCACAGAAACATTTAGGTTGGAAAAGACCTTTAAGATCACTGAGTCCAACCATTAACCCAGCACTCAAGTCCACCACTAAACCATGTCTCCCAGCAGCACATCCACATGTGTTTCGAACATTTCCAGAGACACTGATTCCACTGCTCTACTAGGAAGCCTGTTCCAATGCTTGACTTCCCTTTCAGTAAAGAAATTTTTCCTGATATCCAATCTAAACCATCCCTGGTGCAACTTGAGACCATTTTCTCTTGTCCAGGCCCTTTTTACTTGGGAGCAGAGACCAACCCCCAAGCTGTCCACAATGTCCTTTCAGGTAGCTGTAGGGAGAAATAAAGTTCCCTCAAAAAGGTATTTCTCCCTCTGCATAGACATTTCTAAACTCAGTACACATATAGTTTGCCTGGTACTTTTGCAAGTGTTTGATTCACTGAATCTATATTGCACTAGTATTTCCACCATTTCATCACATTTTCTGATCCTGTACAAATACCAGCCCAAATAGCACCCACTGATCATAGACCACACTAACACACACACAGACACACAAACACATGAAACTTAAGTGTTTATAGCAGACATTTGATTTTGGTTATGGCACGCTCTAGCCTAACCACATTACTGGAGTCTATATTTAAGAGGGAGAGCTTGTTTCTTCAGTTTCCAAATAAAGATGATTTTTATGCCTGCTACCTGGCAATCTGAACCTGGAGTTTTGCAAATCAAGCTGTGTTAAAAGCTGCTCAGCTTGTAAAACAAAGCAAGGCAGAAGACTTGCATTTATGAGTTGTCAGAAGGCTATGATGAAGCCCTCCCTGGCTTCATCAACAAACTAATGAACAAACAGGTTGTGGACATCCATTAACAGTAAGACAAAGCAGACAGTGGAAGTAGAACTGAACTAGATCACACTGTCTCAGTCCACAGGGTTTACAGATGCAACTTTAACAACTGTCACCATTCCCTTGTCTGTGAATGAGCGAGGAGCATTGAATTTACTGTTTCCTGACTTTCTCACAGGTGTTTCCTATTCCCAGGCTTCTCCTTAGTTCTTGTACATTTCAGTAGGCACTGTTTTCCCTGTTTCTGTTTCCATAAACAATCACTGAACGTTGTATTTAGTCAGCTGAGACAAAAGAGATCAATGAACATTACGTTGATACAAAAACACCCAGTGTCAGGATATTCCTTTGACCTTCAAAAATAACACCCTTTTTTATATGCATTTCATGTATTACTGTGAGCGGTCTGGTTTTACAATTTCCTGATTCAATAAGATTGTACCTTACTTTGTCATAATTAATGCACCAACCTTAATGACTATACATTAAATTAAAATAGTAAAAGAAATTAAATAAGTCCCACACCAGCTCATTAAATACAATATCAGAAACTTGTCAGAGAACAGAGCTGGTTTAGTCAAGAAGCTTTATCAACAGAGCTTCCACATGGAAGAACTCTGACCTTTAGCTAGCACTATAATTTTTTCGACATTTGGACTTTTTGGAAAGCTAAACTAACCTTGTCTCTTATGGCAAAGCAAAATAAGCAATAAAATCTCTTCTCTATATAACCAAGAATAATTCTTCAGGAAACTGGAAGATATTCATACTTTAACACATACATATTTAGGGAATGATTTAATAAAACTTAAAAAAATACAGTGATCTGGTACAGAATTGTTTTATAAATTGAATACAGAGATATTTATGCATGTAATAAAATCACGGCATGAGAAAGACACGTCTTTATTCAGCACTTTTATGAATCAATGACAGAAATACATTCTATGATGTCATACAGTTACTCAGTTCCTTCAGAGCTAGAAACAGATCTTTGGATTGCCTTTTTGGGAATGGAAAACATGGTTCTTTCATAGTACTACTTCTTGTATTAGTGGCTCCCTCATACCTCTCCCTTTTCCCCATGTGAGGTGTAACAATCTCAAGTTGTTTACATAATAAAACTTAAGGAAAATTGATCTTTTTAAGCAAGGCACATCTTGGAGTTTTTATTTGTATGCAATTTCAAGTGAAATGGATAGTACACTTCTAGAATAGAGAACAGTTAATATCTCCAGTGCCAAATGCCTTTTATGATGAAAGAATATTTGTGGATGTGAGGAGGAGACTGGATGTTTCCTGACTTTTCTTTAGCAAGGCCTTGAGATGTTCCACAGCCGGGATAGAGTCAATTTTCTCCACAGCAGCTGTGCTTTGGATTTGTGCTGAAAACAGTGTTAGTAATGCAGGGCTTCTTTAGTTGCTGCTGAGCAGGGCTTACACAGAGTCAAAGCTGATTCTGCTCCTGACATTCCTTCTTCCAGTGAGGAAGTGGGGGTTACACAAAACACTTGGAAGGAAGACAGCCTGGACAGATGACATCTACTGACCACAAAGATATTCCAGATATAGGATGTTGTGCTCAGCACCAAAATTCAGGGAAGGAGGTTGGTGGGGCCTCACTAGGCATTGGTCAGTTGGTGGTGAGCAATTGTTTTCTTTTACATTGTCAAGAAAAATATATTTTATTTTATTTTATTTTCTCTTTGTTTGGTTTTTCCTCACTTTTTTTTTCCCCTTTGTCTATCTTACTTATTACATTGCTTTTATTTCACTCATGAGTTTTCTTCAGTTTTACCCTTCTGATTCTCTCCCCAGCACTGAGGGGGAGTGAGTGAGCAACTGCATGGGCTTAGTTGCTACCTGGGGTTAAACCACAACAACGGGTTAAAAAACACACACGCAATTCTTCAGGCTAACTGCACACTGGGTTGCAAAGGAAAAAAAAGCTGCAGCTACTAAGAAAAGGGAAGTGATCAATCACTTCAACTTGGCCCTTGTTGAACCACTCTCAGAGGGGCTCCCCACAATCAGTTTGGGACCCCTCAGTACATTAAAGACATTGATCAGCTGGTGAGACTTCAGCAAAGGGCCACCAAGATCATCAACGACTGGAGCATTTCCCTTGTGAAAAGAGGCTGAGGGAACTGAGCTTGTTTATCCTGTTCAGAAGAGACAGCTGCAGTGGAACTTAGGGACCATCAAGAAGACAGAGTCAGGCTCATTCCTAAGGTGCAGCGGGAAAATGAGAAACAGTGTCCATAAACTCAAAAGATGGGATATCCTGACTATACAAGGAAAACATTATAATTAAGCACTGGAGCAGGATGCCCAGAGGAGCTGCGTGAACTCCATCCTTGGAGATGTTCAGGACCCAAGAGGACAAAGCCCTGAGCAACACTCTCTGATTGTTAATCCTCTGGCCAGGAGGCTGGAGTAGATGAGCATGAGCACCCTTCCAATCTGAATGATTCTGTGAAATACTATTTTTCCCTCCATCAACTGTATGCTGTGACAAATCACGGGTAAGGCTATGAATGAGTGTGAACATAACTGCAAATTCCACTCTAACCCATGCAGCAGATCTGGAAATATGATCTGGCTTTCGAAATTCAATTCTTACTTTCTTTATAGGTGAGAACCTTAAAAATACTTACAAAAAATAATTATATTGAGAACAGTATCACTTCCCCTTTGCTGACCCCTGAAGTATGCCTAGATTATAATCTGTGTAATTCTAAGATTACACCATAGTTGGTAGTTGGATGATCTGCTTCTCACCACATTCATTTACCCTTCAAAAAAGAAAATAAAATAATTAATTAATACACCCAAAAAAACCCAAACAAACAAACAAAAAAGCCACCAAAAAACAAACAAAAAACCCCCAAAAAAACCAACAACAAAAAAACCTGAATTTGTGATGGCAGTCTTGGTAGAATTTTATCCTTAGTTATATTAGAATCTCAAAGCAGAAGGTACAGCTATACTACACGGAGTAATGCAGAGTTTACAATTTAAATAATAATTATCTCTGAAAGCTAATTTAAAATCACTGGCATTTCATAATGATCATCCAAAGACACAAAAGTCTGTAAAGCAGCTTTCTCAGGCTTTATAGCAAGACTACTTTTAATGTAATTATAGCAATTAAGACACTTCTATTTATAACTTTCTTTTCAGATTAATAAGCCACTTATGTAGTACAATATAAAGAGGCTTCTAATTACAGTGACAACATTGTGATTTCTGAAAACTGCTTAATAATGTGTGATAAGTGACTGCCAACTTGCATTAAGATGTTTTAGGAATCCTGCATGAACCTGATGTTTGATAATCCTGTTTTGAAGACATGATTTGAATTGCAAATTAAATTTAAAGGAAAATTCAGCATTCTCCTGCCAAAAGTGGTAGAATCCTTATTTTCAGGGCTGAGCAGACCTTTAAAGCATAGCAGGGCTTGATAAAACAATTTGTTGTTGTTTGATGTAGCTGATATAGCTTTGGCAAGGCACACTGGTGACAGAAAAACTTCTTTTAATAATTTCAGTGGATCAAAATCTTAAGTGAATTATCTGGTTTAAACAAGGCATCCCCTCAGTAGGAAAGATAAAGTAATGCATAAGAAATTGATAAATATAAGTTATTTGACTTAACCAAAATCAGAAAATAAGATATTGAAACTGAGTCTCTATTTAATTGCCCCAGAGCAAGGTATCTATTTCAGGTATTAATGAAGTTTGTCCCTAGATGCATATGAAGGTCTTGGATTCTTGATTTTTTTAATCCATTTTTTTCAAATGTCATATGGATTTAAGGAAGACTTATTTTTCATATTTTACACATGAATACTGAGATACAGAAAAATCAGTTTTTTCGAGAGATTAAGTTAGCTGACTCTACTTCTGAAACTTTTATCCCAAATACATTATTCAGAATCATGTATCCTTTTCAGGTTACTGAGCTTAGGGTGAATGGTTGCTAAACTACATGGTATTGACAGGTTTCAAATTGAGCTACCAAATTGTGACATGTTTTTGAGAACACAATTTTTCAAATGCTAATATTATTATTATAAGAGACTTAAAAATTATAATTGTCTTAAACACTGTTAAGACCACCAAAGGACTTTGCCCACTGTAGCAAACTGTGCAAAGAAAAAACTGCTCATCTACAACCACTGAAACTCAACTCTCCAGATGTATGCCTTCTGTTTTCAGGGAACTGGACAGTGAGTTAAGGCACCTGACAGGAACTCGAGATAAGATAAAGGCTGTACTGTTGTCCAGGTATCTCAGGTCTGAGGAGAAGCAAACAAGGCTGGGGCAGGCCACAGCCCACAGACTCATTTGCTGAGGCCAGGTTTGCATGATCTCCTCCCACAAACCCAGGGGGAGGAGGAGAGGAGTTTTTGGGGAGGTGGTGACAAAGCCTCTGGTCTGCATAAAACAGAGGGTGAACATCCACCACTGAAGGCTAAAAGCTGAGATTTGGGCCAGATAAGAAGCAGACCCAGCAGAGACAAAATGGTGCTTTTTACCATGCCAGTTGTCTTCCCTTACACAGACTGGCCCAGCTGTAAAACTCTCCCTCCTACCCTGCCAGAAGGTCACATTTTCACAGGACATTCAACTGCCCTGATGTGACAGCCAGCTGTCATGTCTAGAAGGTGTCATAAACCACCAAAGACCTTGGAAGCACGCTCCTTACTTATTCCTGAGGCCTTCCACAAGAGGATGGCACTTCACTCACATGTTGCAACAGATTCCTTGTTGCAAAAGACAGTGTAAGGCATCCCCTCAGGGGAGGTGCTCGGGCATTCCCACCTCTACCTGAACTATATTAATCCACAGAACTCTGTGTTTCATGGGACCCCAAACACCGACAAGCTCATGGTGACAAGGACCAACAGGATGTCACTGGACCCACAGAGGTGGTGACTCTTTCTACTTAAGTCGTCTCTCACTCTCCTTCTCCCTCCCACCCTCTCTTTCCTATTTCTTTCTCTCTTTCATTATTTCACATTTACAGTTAAATAAAATCTGTACTATTGGCTTTGGCATATGGTCTTACTTGCGTCTTAATTTGAGCAGAGACATCTCTCTCTATAAGCATAATAATCGTATCATAACAATTATAAGGTTATAATTAAATTCATCTGTTCTTTACTAAACACGAAAAAAGAAATCGCAGACGTATTTTCTGCAAAAATTCAAGTATTCATTGAACAGATTAGAAATATTAGAATTAAAGTAGGATGCACTTTTGGAAGGAATAATCGATTTAACAAAAAAGCAATTTTGCATTCTGTAATGGCATCCATGATGCTGGGCTGAATCTGACAAATAGGCTTTATTAAAAAACCCAAACCAAAACAGCCATTTTCAGGGGTCATTTACAAAACTAGGAAAGAAAGGTATATTTTCTTTCCAAACTTTATCCACTAGTGCATAATAAAGCTGCCAGGGAATATAGAAATGGCCCAGTTTATATGTTCTAAGTGTGACTACACTCACAATTATTCCACATTAAATGGAATGGGTAATTATCCCAAAGCAGGGGTTGCTCCTTCACAGCAGGGATTCCACACAGAAAGGCAATATTAGAAAAAGAATATTTCTTGTCAAAGCTGTTCTGTTCTGTACAAAATATTTTAAGTACATACACGGTGAGACAGATTGTTTCCTTACCTTTGAGGTTACAGGACTTGTGTGGGAGATTCGGTATAAAAATAAAAAGTATTAGACAAGGCTGTCCTATACTTCAAGTACAGCTGAAGGCTCTAAACACAAGACTATCCTTGAAGAGATCAGTACATCCATTTAGGTTGTTTGCTAAATATAGCCACTGACCGCCATTCAAAATGCCTCCAAAATGCGACTCCAGCGGTCAAAAAAATTTTCAGAGAAACAGGCATAAGAATTGTTAGTTCTGGCAAAAGAAGGAATAAATATTCTTCACTATTCATGTTCTAGGAAACACCTTAATTACCCGGCATTAACAAGAAATCAAATCAACTTCTTTCTCTCCTCTAATGTTCCACATCTCCAAAAAAAAAAAAAAAAAGTCAAAAAATTTTAGAAGAATGGAATAATTATGCTATTATGAAATGGCTGATGCTGATAAAGTTATAACAAGCTGAAAATAGACCCTGTACCAGGAAGCATTGGATAGCCTTGGCTCTTGGTACTGTATTTTGTCACTGGTGGAAAAACAAGCAACGAAATGAATGAAAAAAGCATTTGAAGCATTTGAGAGGTAGGCACATACATGGGCACACCAAATTCTGACTTTCTTTTCTTGTGTACCTTTTTTGTACCTTTTTGTATATATTCCCTTAGTAACAGACAAATACAAGATGCTATCAAGTTATATTAAAATACTTTTTTTGAGAATGGAAGGCAAAACATGGATGAGAAAAGTAAATTAAGACTTCAGTCACTCCGTATAAGAGAGTGGGAAGAAGATGGAAACCAAATAACAGAGCAGCAAAGCATAGAAAAAGGCATACATAGGGAAGAATGAGGGAAATATGTGAAAAGTTCTAATCTGATGAACGATGTTATTCATACAGTTTCTTTTTAATAATGTTTTGTGAATCCTTTAGTCTTTACAAGTAAAGGAGTACAGTTGTTGCATACATAAAATAGCTGTGATAAATTGTGTTGTAATGTTTCGTGCCTACTATACACAGAAAAGAAGAAATACACCATACAGGAAATGAAGAAGTGAAAAACTTAAAACGAGATAGAACTTCAACAGTTTCTGTTTTCCTCGGCACTTGTGCATCATATTCTATCCAAGAGCTTTTGGGACACAATATACCCATTGTTCATTAGTACTAAATGTTTGAGTGAATTATACAGTTTTCAGTTCTTAGCTTACATACTGTTGTAATTTTACTACTTCCTACTGAACAAGCCAGAATCTAGACAGTACTGTAGTTCAAGACATGCAAACATGCTGATAATCTTTGTGAATCAGACTTCTTTCTTGGTCTGTGGTATGTACAACAGACAGCTTCCCCATCGCACTGTCTAGAAGACATGAATTCTAGAGTGTCTCCTGAACAACTAGCCCCCCATGCTTGCCTCTACCTATTCATCTTCAAGGGCTAATCCCTAATCCCTTCTGGACATAACTTTGTCACAAAGCTGTCTCACAGCTGTGTTTAATAGTCCTCCCAATTCTGCTTCTGCAATGACTTCTCCAGTTATCGGTCTCCCTCACTTTGAAGTTCCATGAGAACTTCTCTACTACCAACTACACCATCATGCTCCTCTCCTTCTGCTCTCTCATGTTTGATTTCTTCCACAGCCAGTTCAGGTCTCTAAATTCAGCTCACTAAGAGGACATAAAAGTAAATAATCACAAGATTAATACATTTTTTTCTGGTTACAGAGTTGAACTGGCTACTCAAGGAATCAGGTAAGAACCAGAGATGGCACAAGTAAGGTCATTAGACTGGGCAAAGGGCAAAAATGAAGGAAGAAGAAAAAATCAGAACTGCTGCTTTAGCCAGTAATGGGTGTTAGATAGGACCAGATGTCTTCTCTCACCTTTACTGAATAATGTTTTTAATAATGCAAAAATGTTTTTATTTCTCCCCAAAACACATTTGTTAATGGTATGGAAGTCATTAAACCACTTAAAGTCAATTGCACCATGTGGCTGTGTAAAGCTAAAAGCATAGGCTTTTGGAGGACAAGCCCTAAGAAAGATCAAATTTCTTAGGACTTGGAGGACAAGCCCTAAGAAAGACCAAATTCAGTAAGCAAATACAAGCATCCACCTCTGGCTGAACTTATGCCTCTGAAGACTCTTTGTCACAGGAAAAGAAATCAGATTTTCTGAAAACTTTTGAAAAATGTTCTTACTGGTTGAAAAAGCAGTTTGCTCTGATTCTTGAGACGTCAGCTGCAGTCCTGCATATTGAGCCACACTTTTCACCTGTTTCAGAGCTAGAAAACCTCTACACCAAAGGCCTCCAAGTCAAACAGCAGAATAAAATGACCTAAGTGAATTATATGCCATGTATTTTCATTTTAAATGAAGGCAGAAATGTAGGGAAATTATCTCTGTGGCTGACTTATGACTCTCAGCTAGCATTCCCATCTTCTGGATCAGAGCCTAAACTAGTATTTCAATAGAGGCAGCAAATGCTAGACCCATATCACGGCCATATTATATTATGACATTATTATATGAAGAAGGATTAGAGTGCAGTAGGAAGTCTTCCAGGACTGATAAAAACAGAAGTGGCAAGCCCAAGCAGGGAGTTTACTTACTGTAGTTCAGATAATTGTCCTAATTTTAATTTTTCTTCCTGTATACCACCTATACCATCTAAAACTATAAATCATATACCCTGAGACTAGTTCTTTGACAACCTTTAAGTTACTGAGTAAGATCTCAAGTGGGTATCTTTTTGGCTGGGCTAAGAGTAGGTTTGATCAGTAGAAAAAGCAAGAGTTTTTGATCTATCAAAGTGACAGCTTGGAGACCTATGACCCTAATGACAACTTCAGTCCATTTAAGAGAAAAAAGTTGTGCTTGCAAAGCCAAGCCAGAAATTTTTTTTGATGGCTCTAAAAGGAGTCTGGTATGCAGAAAGTCTGATCATCAGAGCTGTTTTCCTAAGACTTTACAGGTCTGCTTTTCTCAGATGTGGGTGGCAAGTATCACAGGATACTGGATTATGAACAGACACATAAAGAATTCAATTACCTATTAATGTTCCTTGGCATCTGTAGTCATAAAAGCATGATCTCATATACCGTAACTACTTTCTTTCAATAGCATTAGACATCATCTCTTCAAGCCTAGGCTGAAGTTATTAAATACAAATTATAGCAAAAGAGTTGCTATGATTCTATCCAGATGGTACTTAAATTATCCTTCTCTAGATATATACAATCTTTATGTAAATTATTACTAATGGAAAATCTGAGAACCACAAAACCTTTGCTGGAGCTCTCTTGCATGGGAAAGAAGCCAAACAAGTGCTCATAACATCATATTGTCAGCAGAGCTGTATAGGAAATTAGTTCCCATTCCACAGTCTTTTTGAGAGTATAAATAAAAAATTGTCTCACATTGCATTGGAAAAAAACCAAGAATGCTCCAAGTGAGAAGCCTGACAGAAACAGCCTTCATCCTTTATTGAACTAACTACTCCCATGGTGGAAGTATTCCCCACAGTTACAGTCTTCTGCTCTGACCTAGGCAAAGCAGCATCAGATATTGCACTTCTGCAACTCATGTAAATACCTTAGTTCTAATGAGATGGAAATTGTTTTTCTGTGTTCTCTACTGTGATCAAAAATTCTGCTCCTAGTATTTGAACTCCTGCAGAAAATTTTGATTTCAAAGAACTGCTCTGTTGTCATGACAAAATAAAAAACTGTTTGCCATAAAATTTCTAAAAACCCATAGTTTTCAAAATTTTGCCTCTGGATATTGAGAGTCCTCTGACATAATTGACAACAACAAAAAAGATAACTTATTGACTTAGATGAAGTCCATGTAGCTAATAGACAAGCATCAAATTTTTGATCTCTCTTCAGATGGAAAATACAAGTATGTAGACAGCTATTCCAAATCAAAGTATACCTGTTTCTTTTGTCCCAGGGAGCCCAGATCTGGATACAATACTTCCAATAAGGCATTATCAGTGGATAGAGGGGAAGGATCACCTCCCTCAACCTGCTGCTCAGGATATCCTATGTCTTCTTTGCCACAAATGCAAATTGTTAGTGCATGATGAACTTGGTGTCCACCAATATCCCCAAGTTCTTTTCTGCAAAGTTGTTTTTCAGCAACTCAGCCCCCAGCAGGTGATGGTGCCTCGGGTTGTTCCTCCCCAGCTGCAGGACCCTGCAATTCCTGTTGGATTTCATGATGTTTCTGTCAGCTGGTTTCTCCAGCCTGTCCAGACCGCTCTAGATGGCAGGAGGACCCTCTGGTGTGTCTGTTACACCCACCTGTTTTGCATGTTTCTAGTTCCTAGATTTTGAATGGACCAAGCATGAAACAATTATCAAAATTACTGTGTCAATATTAACACTCACAGTATCTGAAATCTGAGACAGTAAAAACCGAAAGAATTAAAGTACAATGGAAAACCATGTATATGCTTACCTGGTAAGCAGATAATCAGTAATGCCTCCAGACTTATAAATTTTGATTTCTGCACCCAAATTCCCTTCTGGGTTTTTATTGGACCGGCCACAAAACATTTCATGTAACATTCCTTTGTTTTATTCAAATGGATACAGAAAGGCAAATGTTATTCCCTTCTCAAACTGAAATGCTTTTTTAAAACTAAATTAGTGTATTTAGCCACTTTGAGGCAAGACAGACTCCTTATATTTATATCACACTTCAGATTATATTTACAGAAAAAGATCTTAAAAGCACAGTGTCATTTCTTCTAGCACTGAGAAAACAGTAGAACTAGAAGAATTTAACTGGAAGCTAGTCTCAAGTATTTGCTTGAAAAGTTTAAACAGAAGAACTGTTTATTAAATAACAGCTTTACTGGAAACAAATTTTCAGCATTGCTAAGTCATGATACCTTCCGTCTGAGGATGGACATATAAATCACCCATGCAATCTACATATCTAATGTTTGGAGAAATGTAGTTACATTTATCATTATGGTATGTGAGTGCAAAGAAAATTGTAAAACCAGGAAAATTATCAGACAGACCATCCACTCTCTGCTGTCCACGTTCCCAGAAATGTATATGGTAGAAGTATTAGCCTTTTCCCATCTTCTGCCTGTTGGGTTCAAGAACATTGCTGTGGGAAAGCTGGTGCTGGGAATACATTGTGTGCTTTCCATAGAAAATTCTAATATTTAAAACAGGTATTGGATACTTCCCAGACAGATATGATAAAGCCCAGCTCTGTGCCATGGCATGTCAGTGTTGTTCTCCTGGCAACTTCAGAATCTTTAAGTAGTAGAGTCACACAGGATCACATTCATGGAATAGGAAATTATTTCTGTCAGGCAAATTAAAGCATAGAAAACACAGAAAACAGTTACAATCTTAAAATGCTTTCTTCATTGATCCAGGTCTCAGAGAAAATGTGTTCCAACAGCAACCTGCTGTTTGCAAAACAGAAGTTTTATATTACTGTCTGCATTTTCCATTAGATACATGAATTTGCAGGCTTCATATATGAATTTGTAGATAGGAAAGTAAAAAAGATTACTCCATTCTGGCAGTAAATGACACAATTGAAATATGCACAAATCACAACCAGAGCATCTCCAACTCAAGAAGTTTAGGAAAAATGTAAGTAAATGAAACTATTATTAACTGGGCAGTGTTATAGGTTAGTAGGGGGAAAAAAAGGAAAAATTACATGATCAAAACCATTATTATGCTATTATACCCAGAGAGATAAGGATAAGCAAAATACACTTAAACCATACAAGATATTCTTTCACTTCTTTTTTGTTTCCTGAAATGAAAACATGCTCCTACATCCATTCCCAAATGAAAAGCATATAACGAGGACATTGTTGGTTTCACTTCTCTGCTTAGTATGGTCAAAAGTACCTATTTAGTCTTTGTAATTGCTTGCATTTGACAGCACATTTACTGAACAGGAACAATCTCCTGCTTACTCCTTTGATTTTAGTCTGAGGAAGTTATGAGGCTTGATGGTATTCAAACTATAGGGTCCCAGGTACACCAACATCAGGCACTCTTAACTTCCCCTTGTCTTTCAGCCCCCAAACCAGCAGGACTTAACCACTAAATGAAACAAAACAGAGTGAGAACCAGAAATAAAAACCAAAATTTCAAACCCAACGAAACAAAATACGTGCAACAGCTCCTATTGTTCACCTCTGTAAGGGAGACACACAGTAAATACAGCAGCACTAGTTGGTGGACTATGTTCTCTCATTTTTTCTAATGATACAGCTTGAGCCCACCCTCTCATAGTTTTTTACTGAACTTCTTGGCCAATATCTGCTGCACAGATTCACCTATAGGAGCTGTTGGCCAATGGCATACACCATGATGCCAGTCCTAGCAGAAAAGTCAGTTTTGCTTTTGTTTGTTATGTTAGTATCTGCTAACAGACAACAAACAGACCTGGTCTCATTTTTGCTTTGTTGCAAATATCTTTCAACAAGTGGTGTCAGACAAAAAAATTAAACACTGAAAGGTAAGTTTCTCTGACCTCTGGGGAAGAAACAAAATTATCTAAGATCTACTTGTGAAAAGCTGGTATTTGTAGAAAGAAAACACCAGATTCTGCAAATGAATGAAAGCTATCTATCAAATGTTTCACCATCACTTCCTAGGGCAGATATAAAGTCTGTATGAATGTTTGCTACTTTTTCCAAGACAAAAGAAATATGAAACATTAAAATATTTATAGAAGTATTCCGTCTTGCAAATGCTTCGTTTTTCTGTCATTTTTCATTACGTATATATTATAGGTAAAATACAATTTATATTATCAGCGACATCCCAGGACTGAACACACGCTTAAGTGTTTGAAGACCGGGATCAGAGTCTTTACTTTTTTTCCGGCGGGCAGGTAGGTGGAGTCTGGGACCAGCCCGTGTGGGCACGGCCCTGCCCAGGAAGTCGCTGGGAATTCGGGAGCAGTCTCGCCCAGGCGGGGACGGCAGGACCTTGTCGGCTGCTGCCTCCCGCTCCTCATCAAGTCAATAAACCACAGAATTGTCAGGGTTGGTAGGAGCCTCTGGAGATCCTCTAGTCCAATTTCCCTGACAAGGCAGGGTCACCTAGAGAAAGTGGCACAGGAACGTGGCCAGGTGGAATGTCTCCAGTGAGGGAAACT